>CM040402.1:80528667-81017376 GCA_022702515.1 Ilyophis sp. 1 JC-2022 | reverse complement strand
TGGTGGTGCTTACACTCTCAGAAGAAATGGCTCCAATAGGCTTCCCCGTGTCTCCACAAAGAAACCCTGTCTAGTGCAAAGGTTCTTTGTTTGTCAGGCAGAATAGAGCTTTTGCGCTTTTAACACCTACCATAGAGGGTTCAATAAAGAACTAAAAAGGGTTGCCCTATGGAGGCAAGCCAAAATATCCCTTTTCTGATGGTGCAGTGTAGCTTCTCCACAGGAAGTCGCATCCTTCTGCACCAACGGATTTGGTTGGAATGGTCAAGTATTGTTTTTTCCATATTTGGAAAGATTTTTTCACCCCTCTCCCAGATCCCCCCAAGGATCAACGCAGCGCCTTGTTCGCGTGCCAATAATTTGATGGAAACAGCCGAGGTTTCTTTAGGAGTGCATGTTGTCAGTTTCACAATGACTTCTTTGTATGTTTTGATACAACGGCCATTTATTAATTTTTTTGTGGCTTGTGTTTGTTCAGCCAGTGTTTCATTCATTTGTCGACCTCATTCTATGCTGCAGTCTGATCATGTAGTCTGATCACTTCACTCTCAAACCAACAGATCATTTCAACCAGATTTTTGCCATGGATCGGTGCCCCCTAAACCAGCTCCTGCAGTGTACCAGCACCAGAGTATTCAGTGGGATGTCCAGCAGGTCCACAGATCTAGAGTAGAAATGGAAGTAGCGGGACTGGAACACTACATCAGAATACCCCATCTCATTTTGCTTGGTTTTTACAGTAAAGGCCAGACCTTGCTCTATCAAACCTTGCTCTCAGAAGTGCCTTGTATAGTGCAACTTTATGCTTGGACAATGCTCGGAAATGTTTTTGTTGTTGGGAAATTGCTAGCCCAAATGCCACTTGTGAGTACCATCGTTCAATGCGAGTGGCAGCTAGCCTTTGAGGATTTCATTGTATGCTTTCAACATGTACCTTAAATTTTTTCCAACAAGGTACAATGTCGAAAAGAAAAAAACATAAATTTGATGTAATTGTTTTTCTTTGCAGAATAAATAAAATGTGCAAAAAAGAATTGTCTGTAGCATCCGTTGACTCCTCTGTGACCACAGACATGCTGTCAGCGGACTTGTCCAGTTCCACTATTACTTACATGCTATTTACAAATACAATTCACTTACTTTAGGGCCTAGGGTTTTTTAACTCAAGTGGAATGTGTAGTGAGGTTTGGTGAGTTTTATTCAGATTTAATTAAGTTCAACACTCAATTAGAATTCTACACATCAGTAGAGCCCAACTTAGTGAAATAACGTAGACACGACAATGGGTTGGAAAAATGACATATGTTTTATTAACTACGAGTTAACTATGAATATGTGAATAATAGAAACAATAATTGATATAACATGAGAAATATATTCTATGACTTATTCTTAATCAGAGGAAATTATAATTATGTGATGGCTAAATATAGAAGCTAACAGTCCTACCATTTACAAAGGTTAGTTTGTGTTATGGGTTAACTTAATGACACGCTAAACTATATTTTGTGGTTAGCTCGTTTTATCAGTCTCATAAATATAAAGTTTTAACAGTGTAAAACTATAAGGTCAGAGAAATTGGCTATTCCCGACCGAAACGCGCATAGCAAAACCAAATACAAGCAACAGGAGGGACCAGCAGTAAAATGACCTCAACTGGGTATTACAGGTTTTATGCTAGCCTATCAATTGATGTCGGTGCTAAATAAAATGCGTTTCAATACTTAACAGTAACAAAGGGAGGTCAGTCCCGATTCTGTAAGTGATGTCAGCTCGTCAGCTGATCCAAGGTCCCGGCAGGTGCGTGGACTCCTGGAGACGTCTTCACCGAAGTCAGGTCACGACAGAGTTCTTGATGAGTCAGTCAGGTCGATGTGGACGTGCACAAATCTCCACTTGGGTCCGGCCGCACGGGAGACAGTAGAGGAACAGTTTGAAAAAAAAAACAGTCCCTTACAGTGTTGAAAAAAAACCAGCTTGGTTTTATTTTGTGGACGCAGGCACTAACTCTGTCTCGTCTCAGCGAGAGGGGTTGGGAAACGCAAGTCGTCAGTCGTCAGTCAGGGTTTCGTGGGTGTGGTAGGCAGCGTCTTAAGACAGCGTAGCAACGTTGGTAAATAGTTCCATGGGTGGTTTTTTGGGTTTTTTATCCCAAAAATTCCAAATTCCCCAAGACTTTACTAGAGCACCCATACATACAATAGATTGGCATTCTCTTAAGACAATACATGAAAACAAGATGGACTATTTGCTATTTGCGATCACCTCAGGGTGTGTGTGTTAAATTGGGATCTCCCCTCTCCTTCTCAAAAGGGGAGATGTTCCTGCCCAAACTGGTGCCTGATCGATCAAGCAGTCTATGTTCATCTCAGAGTCACATGAAGAAGGGTACAGACACTCCATTGTGCCTCAGTTGATCAGGAGTGTTAATTGTGAACGACTCCGCAGGGGCCCAATCTTATGATCAGAAAGCCAGAGTCCCAAAATGTATCTGTGTAACCATTACAAATGTTTGTACAACTGAATTTGAGAACCTTTGAAAAGGTTTCATTCCCAAAATTGAGAACTTCTGAGGTACTATTGAGACATTATACATAAGCTGCTAATTGAAAACACTATACTCAATGGCCTCAGAGAGACAGTGGTGAACAGAATCCTGTAGCCTAAAAACGGCGTGTTCAGTGCTTAGACTTTTTGCTCATATGAGTACCGGCACTTTTATAATTGTTTGGGAACTCGTCTTGTAACTCTGAGTTTGCAGGTTCGATTCTCAGGTGGGGGGCTGCCATTGTACCCTTAGCAAGGCATTTAACCTGAATTGATTCAGTAAATATCCAGCTGTATTAATGGATTGTATGCAGTGTAAGCTGTGTGTCTACTAAAAGGACTAAAACTGTTTTTTTTAAAAAGAAAAAATGGAAATCACTACTGCGATGAGACTTAGCCCAACCCCTATAGGGGGTAACGGTTTCTCATGACATCACAATCATAAAAATTCAGGGGAGTGGTGGAGAGAAACTGTCACTCATTAGCATTTGTCATCAGTGGACTCCTTAGAGGAAATGATGTTCAGCATCATGTCACCGCTGTTTAATTTTTCAAACGTTTTCTTGTGGTGAGACATGTTTGGTGTGATTCACTTGGCATGTTCGGTGTGATTAATTTGCTGCAAAAAGCACAGGCGATGAATATCACCGCGAGAATTTGCTGTCTGTTAACGGTTTGTGTTTTTGTTGTTATTTTTTCTTAAGAGTTCTTGATGAGTCAGTCAGTGTCGGCCCATATGTGGTTGAGATGTGGCTTGGACGTCCCCAGGGAAGTGTTCAGGATGTTGATCAGAGAGGCTGATGAAACATGACTTGCCTCATGTCACGCCCTGTGGTTTTCATCACACGGCAGCGGTTGGGGGAGGGAGGGGCTGGAGGAGCTGGCAAGAGATGGACAAATTTAGGATTTTGTGATTTTGTGTTCGTACGTGTGAGTAGGCAAGAGAGCGGGTAAAAGTGTGTGTGTGTAGGCCACGTTCATGCATGTTCTTCTGAATCTGCATGAGTGTATCTGCATTTTTGCATGTATGTGTATGTCTGTGGCAGATAGTAGGTAAGTGTGTGTGTGTACATGTGTGTGTGCGTGTGTGTGTGTGAGTGTGCACATGTGTGAGTGAGTGTGCATGGGCATGTGTGTGCATGTGTGTGTGCGCGTGTGTCTGTGAGTGAATGAGTGCGCATGGGCGTGTGTGTGCATGCGCAGGTATGTGAGTGTGTGTGTGTGTGTGTGTGTGTGTGTGCCTGTGAGCAGGCAGACAGGAGAAATTAACAGAGTGAAGTGAAAGAGTGACATTCTCTCAGATTGTGTAAAAGGTGTGAATCTGCAAAGACTTTACATTCTTTAAAAATTACATTTATCTTTATTTAATGCCCCTCGTAGTGTAGGTTTAAGCATAGTAGAATATACGAATCATGAGATTACGACCAGACTCATGTCCCCTGTAGGGGAAAACAAATTATGGAGGGTTATGGTACCTCACTTGTGGACCCGGCCTGTGTAATGGCCCATTTCTCCTTCCTTTCTAAACATGCATGGTAGTAGCTGTATTATAGACTGAAGTGCAGGGTTTTTTTCCATTTGTAATCAAGCCTAATAGCAGTGTTTGTAACAGCAATAAGGGAATGGAGTCATTATCTTGAATGTTAATGACTCCCAGACTTTCACCACAATTTCATCAGCAGAGAACCTCATTAGCGTAGCAACTCTGTCTCATGTTTTTAAGTCGATTAACAACTAGCGTTTCTTTTTGTGCAGAAATCGAACAAGTATTGCAAAGGAAAGGTCACTGTTTTCCAGCAGCAATACCGCTGCTGATGGCCCGTGCAGCTGGAAGAACTTTCCAGAACTTAATGCTGAATGCTCCATGTGGATGTACGTCCGTGACACCCTGTATGATCCTGTCTTTTCTTCACTTCTGGGCACAGCACTGCAGCCAGAGGTCCAGAGGAGTTTTTGGCAGAAATAATCATATTAGACAATATTGTTTCCTTATTATGTCTATGCAGGCCTGCATTTCCATTTCAAACAGTTCCAACGGTGACATGGCACTTCTGCTCTCTGCCTTAAAGGCATAACTCACTTTATGGGTTTTTACTGTTATATCAGTTTAATGCATAATTGTTATTGACCCAGATTGTTTTGATTGTTTTTGTAATGAAGGATATTTTAGATATTTACAGACATGTTTGAAGATTCACTGGCTTTACAAAGGCTGGTATTGGGGCATTTGCGAATTTGTGCTTTAAAGCAAGAAAATAGACATGAACTACCTTCAAATGAGCTTTTACAGCAGTGTTTACATGCCTCCAGTGTCATGGTTTTCGCCTATCTTCCCTCTGTTGCTACGGTTTTCTCGTCCATTTTTTATTTATTTTCAGTCTATCTGATTTTTCCGCGTTCCACATCGGAGTTTTTATTTTCCCCGCTAAATATTCGATTCACCTGTTCATTTACCTCTCAGGTATGTAAACCCCTCACTTTCGCTTCCTGGTGCTTCTTCGTCATATCGTGCCTTCACGTATTCAGTGTTGGTTAGGTTTTGTTCCTAAGAAAGATTCTATTTTTTTCTTTACTTCTCCTTCTTCTCTCTGCTTCTGGGAGAGTGAGAGGTTTATTTTGATTTAATTTATTTTCACCTATTTATCGGGCATTATAGTCTATGTTCCGAAGGTGATTCTTTGTTTTTCTCTCTCTCTCTCGAGCTTTGCTCCTGCATTTCTGTTTTGAGAGTCTCTTTACCTTACCCTTCTACTCGTTTCTACGAGCTACACTCGGTTTTGTGGGTGGTTTATTATTTTGACTACTTCCAGGGATTTTTTTGTCTTCATTTCTACTATTTCGGGTACCTAGACTCCTTTAGTGGTCCTCGCTTCTTTGAGTGACATGTTCTGTATCGTGTTTTGTTTAGTCGCATTTGACTCATCAGTTCTACCAAACCCTCACATCCAGAGGCTGTACATGTTTATATTACCCCATTATTTTTCAAAATATTATTAAACTTACTTACTTTCTGTCAGAAGTATTTTTCTATGGTGCATGCAACCAGAGACCACTTTGCTCAAGGAAAGATGAACCGGTATTGTATAAAAACAGATATTTATGATTATAATTGCAAATAAATGCTATAAAATGTATATATTCATATGCTCAGCCTCTGGAGGCACATGATCGCTCTACAAGCTGCTCTAAAGTCACTTGAAGTGTATTTTCCTGCTTTAGGACACTGAATCCTGAATGGCATGCTAACGAAGCACATGTTGTCCTCCACACTGAGGAAAATTAGGAGGTGCAGCTTATCATTTGACATTATTTGACATTATATTCTTGCAGTATTTCTGAAAGTCAGACTAAAGGCATGCAATTTTAGGGTCGCCGTTAGACCCCTAAAGGTTTTTCACTGGTAAGCCGATTGCAAAACGGAAAGGTGCTGGCAGCACTCTTGAGCAACATCAAAGGAGTGTGAGACAGAAGCACTTAGCTACGTTCAAAGCCATAAAATGGCGTATTTGTATGGCGGATCGCAAAACTAGCTAGCCAGCCATGTAAACCGACGCTATTTAACACCGGTGATTGGGCTCGGTTTTGCTGCTGAGATCCGCCTGTAGGCCTGACTCAGGCCCATGTGGTTATGAGTGAGCGTCGCTGGCTCTGTGCCGCGACACTCTGCTAAGTCACAATGTCTGGAGCATGACGTGAGAAATTCCGCCCTTTTCTGGCCTGTTTCACCTGTCTCTCCCCGGAGAAGCCGAAGGTCTACGTATAAAAAATATTTTTTATGGCTGCATCTGTCACATTTATTTGTATTGAAAAAGTAGCTGTGTGCTCTTTTGAGTCACCCCGTTGTCTCTGGAGAATTTCATATGTTCAGATGCTCAGATGTTATCCCACCCGGAGCTTGCAAAGTAGTGATACTTAAAGAGAGACTACACAGTGATTAGGTTTTTCTTGGTAACGATCAACGTGCATATTCACAGATATACGAAAACAGGGCTTCCAAACCCTGTCCTTGGAGTACTTCCATGTTTGTTGGTATTTATGCCAACCTTAATTTAAATTCCTGAAGTGTACAGAGCTGTCAGTTGTATGAATCAGACACTTTTAATGTGTAATGACGATTTCCCCTCTTAATGCCATATTATTTCAGAAACAGAAATCATATTAGAAAAAAATGATATTCAGCGTCCATTTAAGAATCATAGAAAATGAAGATATTCATTTTCTATAATGTGCTCTGACAAATTATTCCTTTAGAAAGAGGTTAAAGGTTTAGAAGAGAGCTACAGTTGAAATTACAGTTGAATGCTGGAAGTGTGGACGAAGGTCCGACCTTTTCTGAACAAACCCGTTTGTGGAATATAAAGAGTTCAAAAACAAAGCAAAAAAAAAGGTCATGAGCCGAACATGCATTGTGTTCAAAAATACATTTCACAACGTAATGATAGAACTGTGTTCAGCGCCCTTAATTAATGAAGTTGTTTAAAGTATAACTTAAGCAGGAGCCGGCTTTAGAGGCAAAGCTGTGGATGTTTACAGATCGGCATGTTGGCCGAGTCTCTGGCTCCCAGCTATACAAATGAGAAGACTTCACCACAGAATGCCCTGACGGTTTACAGACGCTCGGAGCCATAACATAAATAACTAAATAAATGGTGGAAAAAAAACACGATGGTAACTTTACATAAACAACACTCAGCCATTGAAAGTATTTGAGTCTGTACTGTAGAGCAGGGGGTTCTCAAACTTTTCTGATCCAGGGACCTCCACCCAGGCTAAAGTGCATCCAGGGGACCCCATCATAAGTTATGTGATCATAAAGGGTTATGTTTTTTTTTTTAAATCTATATATTGCTATTGCATATCAAGTCTGGCCAGGGACCCCCTACAGTACAACCTCCTGTTGAAAACCCAGGCTGTAGAACGATGAAGAGAGGTCTTTCTGTGAAGTAGGCCTAGTGACAGTAATGAAGGCACAAATTAAGTAATAACTCTTTATAACGGTCAAATCAACCTAATAAGTTATTACATTACATTACAAAACAGACAGCGTTTCACAAAGTTATAAAATAATCAACCGTCAACAAATGTTATCCTTTTCACAAATGTGATATAATCCCACAATCAGAATTAACGCTACAGTGGAGGTATACATTTTTATTCCTTAAGGAACAAATTTCCCAAATATATCCTGAAAGTACAATGCTGTTCTATTCGGGTGCTAAAACTAGCGTTTACAAGCAAAACAAGTATAAATTAATTATTTATTGCTGGCTAGGGATACAATTAGGGTACCACCCCAGTGTCAAGCATTTGCACCTTTGCACGTACTTTTCCATACATTTTTTTCAGTGAAAATACGATCCACAAATATCACATCCAAATGTGGGTTTTTTGCGCCGTGGATACCAGCAGCTGTATTGGATCCGACCCTTCCTTTAGATCGGGGGGAAAAGTAAACATTTAGAGTCACAGTGAGTCAGGCCCCAGAGTCTGTGCCCCAGGACGCGTAACCAGAGATGTGAGCTTTCATTTGAATTCACTTTCAGGCACTCTGTCAAGGCGCTAATTTGTTTAATGCATTTTGTCTGATCAACCACCGCTGTTGCACGCTTCCCCCAATGAGTGCTCGTAAAAAATTAGTGGAATATATGGAATACGGGTGGAGGGCATTAGAATTCTGTACTAAACATCATAAACATCGTCAGATATCTGGAACAAAATGGAGACCAGCTGTACAAATAACCAGATAGTCATGTGTGCACATAATTTGATCAAAACCCTAATTGAGAAAGTGAATAATCAAAGAAAAGGGGTTGGGGTGGGCTGGGGGGCAGGTTTTGTGTCATATATATAATTTCCAAGCATTGTTAAAAATCTTATAAAAACTTGGCCAATCGCATTTTCCGGAAAGCATGTGAGGTATGCATAAAAGTTCTGCTTTGATATTTTATATGGCTTAATGCCATATTTTTACTGACGGATGACTGAAAAGGAACTGGCCCTTACCACAGGCAAATCTTTCAAAAGCAATTCTGCATGTATAATCCCTAAATTACACTGACATTCATAACATTCAAATTTATACATCAGAAATGCTGGTAAAAACTGTATTTGAAAAATTTTGTCAAAGAAATCAGAGCAAGAGTACTTTTAGGTGTTCAAGATCATATTTGACACAATGTTGGATACTCTCTAGAAGGCTGGAAAAAGGGTGAGAGATGTTGTTGTGATTAATTACTCACTTACCGGGACTCTCTTTCAGAGCTTTCTGAGATGAGCAGCTCTAGGTCTCCCTCACCCACCCGCCCCCCTCCTTCTAAAAAACCAGCAGAGCTCTTGAGTGAACCTCCCCGCCACCAAGCGAAAAAGGGAACAGCAACTTAGAGGCCACAAAGGTCACGTCAAGAAACGAAATAACAGCAAATAACAATTTATTCCCTGTTTTCCACCAGCTGAGCCGAGGCGCACATGGGACCAGAATAACTGCCACTGTGCTTTGACCGGGCAACGGGAAGCCCTGCCGGCCCTGGGGTATAGACTGTCTCACACACATGGAGCCCATCTCCGTACACCACCCCTTACTGTGTCTGATGAGGGAGCCAAAGGAAATGCCACTCCATGTTTGGTCGCGGCGGCCAATGAGAAGATATTACCCACAACATCGGACTGGGTGGCGGTAAATCCAGCAGATGGCAGTCGAGGCCCCTGGCACTGGGCTGTGGAATTTTCAGACTTGCTCAGTGTGTGTTGGGACAGTTTGAGGCAGGTTCAGGTAGAAGTCAGTTTTTTTGGGGGGGTGGGGGGGTTGAGAGAAAAGCGGGGGTTCCAAAGTTCATACCTGGACAGATTATCCAGGCAGGGATGAACAAAAGACTGTGTTTTAGGACACAACAAAAGCTAAAGTCACTATAAGCCATTCTGTTTAGATGGGACAGAACATCTATTGTGACATCTAGACAGTGTGTTTAGGGTTCTAACCAACATTTTATTTGGGCCCCTCCCCCTTTTATTTCTGTGGTTATCTTCCCAGAGCATTGCGGATGGGGGGTAGAAATAATTGTGGACCGGGTGGAAGGGTGGTGGGAGGTTAGGGTTAGCGATAACCAATGGGGGGAGGGGGGTTGTTTAATTGAAAAAAAAACACACACAATCGGTTTGTTCAAATCAAATCAATATTTATTTATATAAATATTTTACAACCAATTGTCACAATATGCTTCAGAGAAAACCCTGGCTTAAACCCCCACAAGAGCAAGTCAAAGGCAACAGTGGCAAGGAAAAACTCCCTGGAAGAAGGAAGAAACCTTGGGAGGAACCAGACTCAAGGAGGGAACCCATCCTCCTATGGTCGACTCAGGATCTAAGTTTTAATGACCAACATTGTCAATCAGCCAATGTTCATGTGAATAGAATTTGCAGCAGCTAGATGACAGTCCACCGAGAGACAGGGATGGTGAGGAAAGCCAGGTGGCTATGGCGGCGGCAGCAACAAGCAGTGGTGGTGGGGAGGGGTGTGGGCAAGCGGTGATGGAGAAGAAGCCGGACAGCAGCGGTGGGGGAGTCCAGGTGACAGCAACTCTCGAGATGCGGGGCATGGGCCCCGCCGGCAGTATGTAGAAAAAAGGGGTTAGTCCTCATTACATCAATACAGGCCCTGTTGTGCAGGAAATTCCTGGTCTGGAAATGTCCGAAATGGGATGCAATGTACTTAATTTCCTTTGTATGGTGTGTTCCACAAGACCTGAGGACATCCGACTGTTTGAAGTGTGCCTGTGTTTTTTTTTTGTTTTTTTTTGTGGGTGGGGTTGGTGCTACAGACTAATTTTTCTGGATAAAAATGGCAGATAACACATGCCTCTCTCTATAGTTGGGGACAGAACAGGTGATGGTATCGTCGGTTATGAACCAAGACTAATTCGCACGAACTCCCCGACAGCTAATTCCTCTTCCAGATGTAAATAGCTCCATCTGTTTTCCTGCTTCAATACGTTCCATCTGACGCTCCACAGAGCCCTGCGTGCCCGAGCCTCTTGTGTTCTTCTGTCAGGTAAACATAATATTTGGCTTCTTTGGCTCATAGCTTAACGAGAAAGAACACGTCTCCAATCAAAACCGAGCATCTGGTATTATTTAACCTTGCATTCCTTTTTTTGCGGGATAGGTAGAACACAAAAAAATCGGTGAAAAACGAAATTACTAAAAAACTAGGCCTAGTTACGGCGCCTGTTACTGCCAATCTGCCTGTTGCTCAGAGCAAACAAAAAATTATATCTGAGTTGAGGATCTGCCTTCTTTTTGATAATCAAAGTAACAAAAACATGCAGTGAAGAGCTAATGTTCTAAATACAAAATGACATCACTGTTGTGAGTGATTTTTATCAGCAGTATAAATATCTAAAGACATTTTAATGTATCATGATAATATCTACTAGAAGATGCGTTTGATAACAATCAGAGTAACATACAAATCAGATCCTTCTGCATTCCTACAGTGTATGTAGGCATGCTCTGCCCCTATTTTGTAATGAACAACGTGAAAAAGTCAAAAACTTACTAAAATGACTTATTCAGACGTTTGACTAACAAGACCAACACAACTAGGAGGCCAAAGGCTTTTACTAATAGTACTGTATGTAGCGCACTGTGTATGAAATGGCTTTGTATTGTGAAATTATGTTTTTTTGTATTAATGGGCCAACATAACAGTTAAACTGAGAAGATTTGGAGAGGGATCAATACCATGGCTAATAAGTCTGCAGAGAACTGATACTCTTTCTTAGGTTGTCATTTGAGAACTCCTTAGTGCATGTATTTCAGTATCTAGAGGGTGGTTTAAACCTGCCTCCACAAATGATAAATCTGAGTTCATATTCCACCAATGTGTGTGTGTATGTGTGTGTGTGTGTGTGTGAGAGCGAGAGAGAGAAAGAGAGAGAGAGAGAAAGAGAGAGAGCAAGAGAGAGAGTGAGAGAGAGAGACGTGCCCTTTAACTTGTCAGTTACTCGTCAATCACTGAATGTTACATTACATTACATCAATTTAGCGGATGCACTTATTCAGTGTGAATTACCGTGTAGGAGAAAGATACATACCTGATGAATATAAGTGATAGTGCCAGACCTGGCCAAGAACATTCCCAGACCGGGGAGTATAGATGCAACATCACTAAAGCACTCATACAAGTTAACTATGCTAGACCAGAACCAAAGTACACATTTTCAATACATACAGGTAACATCCATAACAATCCCTAAAATTAACATAAAAACTAACCCTAAAGCCATAAAAATTCCATAACCTGAATTACAGAGGTGGGGGACTCGAGTCACTTGACTTGACTCGAGTCGGACTTGAGTCCAAAATTTGACAACTTGTGACTTGCTTGCAATTAATAAAAGACTCGACTTGACTTTGACTTGGTATTCATTACTTGAGAATTGACTTCGGCTGAATCCCAATCTGAGCCCTCACGGAGTCGTGAACTGTGGATTTGCAGACTTTAATGGCGTATTTCCGGGGGCAGGTATGTCTGCATTGATGGGGACTTGCAAAAAGTGCGGGTAAAGTCCACATAAGAGCACTTGCCAAAAACGCTGTTTTTACAATGGGACAGTCCTAAGCACTCACGGACTTAACAAGAACACACCTTTGAGTCTGCGAGTCCACAGAATGGGATTCAGCCCTTGACTTTAGACAAATGACTCGAAAGGACTTGATTTTTTAAATTTCTTAAATTACATATTTGTATTTTTCTTTTAGCTGTAGATATTGAGTACATTTGCCTTTGCATTTTTGCTAGCATAATCGGGTCAAAATTCAAATGAAAAAAAAAGTTGCCAATTGTAGCCTATTTCATTTTCATTCGATATTTAATTGAAAAACCATGTCATAATTCAAATACAAAATGCAATCTGTCAAACTTGTAAATCAAACTGTGTAGGTCGGTCATTTGGTGACTTTTAGTGCAACACACACAATTCTAGTAGTCCCTCCCCCCATCCCAAATGCTCCGCCTGCCAAGCCAAGCCAAGTCCAGAAAAATTACATCTGATTATATGATGTTGGACATTGACGCCCGTAGCGCCGTCAACATTAGAGCTACAGATGAATCATAGCTACATATAGGCTAGGCTAGCTTATTATAAAATTAGAAACACAGGGCAACAGTGGGTTACAGATTTTTGCGGGATAAACACCAAAGTTCAAAGTTGGACAAAGTTATTGCCATGTGCTGGTGACTGTCTGAATTGGATATTATTGGAGTTATATCCGCAGCATGCAAAAGTTCTATCCACTTTATCTTGCGTCTTAAAGCACAATTGAACTTTGGTAGAACTTTGGGTCGTGTAGTTACCTGGCCTTGATATGAATCCAAATGGTGGCGAAATATGTTAATTAGTTGCTTTGTGCTCCCCTGGGGTGATAATCCAGAATAGGGTATTTGTCGCTCTCCATTCACTTCTATAGGGCAGCTAAAACGGTCTCAAAATGATACTTCTAGCACATATACAAACGCGAACTAAGCGGATTCTGTCAATACAAACAATAACCAGCGAGTCAGCTGCCCCTTTCGCCATGCAGCTTGTTACCTAGCTAGATGTAATTTATTTAACTAGCTGTCTTTTTAGAGTACCTAGTTGGCTTTTTACCACAGCTAGGTGGCCATTTGTCACAGCTACATGAGGTCAAGGCAAAGCTTTTCTAAAGCTTTCGATCAGAGAGGGTACAGCCTCAGCTCACCTACACCTTTAACAAGTATGCACCACTCCCTGACCCACTCTCCACTGGAGAAGGCGCTTGTGATTGGCGACTCGATCATTAGAAATGTGAGGCTCGACTCGCCTTCCCCGATCACTGTCAACTGTCTGCCTGGGGCTAGAGCCCCTGACATTGAACCCCACTTGAAGTTTCTAGCTAAAAAGAGACAATCATTCTCTAAGATCATTATCCATGTTGGAACTAATGACATCCACTTTAGGCAATCGGAGGTCACAAAGTGCAACATCATATCAGCTGTCCAGCTGGCTCAGACGATGTGTCAGAAAGTGATTTTCTCAGGCCCTCTGCCTGTTTTTAGGGGCGATGAGATCCACAGCAGGTTGGTTTCCCTGAATTGCTGGCTCTCTTTATAGTGCTCCAACAACAATGTCAAATTTATTGACAACTGCCTCACCTTCTGGGGCCAGCCTGGCCTCTTGAGGAGGGATGGACTCCATCCTAGCTATAGGGGTGCCCTTCTACTTTCCTCTAACCTTGAACATGGACTGGGTTACGATAATTATTGACTGAGCTGTCGTCATTTGCCCAGGCTCAGACTTTGCCCTAGTCCTCCCCACTCTGAGCCTACTGCCGCCCTATCTCTCAGCTCCCTTCAACTGTCTAGCTGTCCTTTAGCTATGTCTCTTAAAAACTTGCCTGCTTCTGCTCCTGCCTTTATCCAGAACATAATCCCTCTATGATCCTCTACACGACTCCACAAGTGCTCTGCTAGAGGCCGTGGTGTTAACTGGAGTAATTTAAGATCCGTGCCTACCTGCCCATGCCCCCCTGTTGCCTCATGTATTAAGCTATCTACCTCATTTGCCCTTTTAAACTCCTGCTCTCTTAACAACAAGGCACCACTAATTTCTGATTTTATTGAGAAAAGGGAAATTGACATCTTTTGCATTACTGAAACATGGCAACAAACAAATTATTTTTATCTACTCAATCAAGCCACCCCCTCTGGATATGTCTACTCTAGCAAGCCCTGTGCCACTGGCCGTGGAGGTGGCCTTGCCGTGATACTTTAGGCTAGTTTAAAGACCAAAGTTGGATCGAATTTATCAACAACTTGTTCAGGCATGACCTATCCCTCCCCCATCAGACTCCACCCCCACTGAGCCTGGCAAGCAGGTACTCTCTAGCAGTTTTCATTGCTTCTTTCTGGTAACTGAATCCCTAATCTCTGACCTTATAACTAAGTCTAAATCCTCAACCTGCTCCTTAGATCTCATACTTACTCCCCTAATTAAGGTATGTCTCCATTGCTCTCTGCCCCTTAGTGGTCAATATAGTTAATACATCACTATCATCTGGTATTGTTCCTGCTCCATTGAAACTAGCAGTTTTAACCCTAATACTAAAAAACAAGGTCTTGATCCTGATAATTTCTCTAACTGCAGATTAATCTCCAACCTACCCTTCCTGGCTAAAGTTCTGGAGCATGTAGCCGCTGTCCAAATTCAGCAGTATGACCCAGTATGACTACTTTGAACCTCTACATTCAGGTTTTAGAGTAAAGCATAGGACCGAAACCGCTTTGATTAAGGTGACAAATGACCTACTGTGTGCTGCTGATGCCGGGAAAGTTTCTATCTTAATCCTGTTAGATCTATTCACTGCATTTGACACAGTTTGCCATGATATCCTGCTGGAATGCTTGGAGAAGTTTCTCGGTATCACTGGTACCCCTCTCCACTGGTTCCAGTCCTACCTATCTGAGAGGGAGCAGTTTCTGTCTCTGGGAAATTGTAAATCTACTCCAGCTCCACTCACTCAGGGTGTCCCCCAGGGCTTTGTTCTTGGTCCCCTGCTTTTCACCATTTACATGCTGCCCCTAGGTCAGATTCTTCATCACTTTGGTTTTAATTTCCATTGTTATGCTGACGATACCCAAATTTATGTGCACACTAATCCCTCAACCAACCTCCTCCCTCCCAATGTAACTGACTGTCTTACTAAAATTTAAATCTGGATGAACCATAACTTCCTAAAACTCAATGGGGACAAGACAGAAATCATGCTACTAGGTCCCAAACTCCTGCTCAGTCAATTCAAGGACTTCAGTATGCCTATTGATGGGTCTATGATCAAATCCAGCCACTCAGTCAAGAACCTTGGAGTCACATTGGACCCCACCCTGTCCTTCAAGTCCCACATTAAACACATTACATTACATTACATTATAGTCATTTAGCGACGTACATAGTGCATTTCCGAACTAGGAACAAGTGCGTTAAAACAACCCTAAAAGGTAAATACGAATTCAAGTACCAGGCGCAGTCTGATTGGGTTTTTTTTTTTGTTTTGTTTGGGGGGGGGGGGGGGGGGTAACCACACAATATTGATGATTGGCATGTGAATAATAAGTAACCAATAAGTAAGTAACAATAATATGTAACCAATAAGCTAATAAGTAACCTTACAATTATTAACTAGAAGCTTGAACCACTTAAAAAAGGATTCATAAAACATAATCAAGGGAGGTCACAAGGAGGTAAGGAGGGGTGGAGAGAGGTGCAGCTTGAAGAGGTGAGTCTTCAATCTGCGCTTGAAGGCGGTCAGACTTTCTGTTGTTCTGACCTCCACAGGGGCCAGGACAGACAGACGTCGAGATCGGGTGCTAGTATGAAGAGGGGGGGGGGGGGGGGGGGGGTACCAGTCGTCCTGAGGAGGCGGAACGCAGGGATCTGGCAGGTCAGCTTTTTTCCACCTCAAAAATATTTCCAGACTCCGAGTTCACCTGACATCTAGTCTCGAGATAGCCAAAGTGTGCTTTACAAGCGTTTTGTTGCAGGGTAATGACCATTACTGGTTGCATTGTATGTCCCCTCACCTTTTGTTTTAATCCATCAATTGTTTTATCCATGGTTTTATTTATTGGACTTTACTGTCTACTTCTACTTCTGTAACTGTGTATTGTCTTTTGTTGTAAAGTGTCATTGGGTGTCCTGAAAAGCGCTTTAAATAAAATTTATTATTATTATTATTATTATTAGGTAACCTACTGTTGTAGCCTACTTACTGTCGCTAATCAAAGAGGCTGTTGTAGTCTAGGCTCCTGTAATAATTTCACTTTGCCCTCTTGTCCTTTTAACACTCTTTGCTACAATCTTGATCACTCCGGGCAAAACATTTTATTCAATACAAATATAATTTTAATACATTGTGTAGATGATTGTTTTAATCTGTATATTGGTGTTGTTGTTATTAAACTTCGTCAAACAATCAAAGGGACCCCTAGTGGCAGAATTAGAGACTGCATTAAATGTGAAAACTGGGCTAGACTAGAGTCCCTATCAGTGGCGGCTGGTGATCTAAATATAGGTTGGGGCGCTAGCATTTCTAAAAAAAAACAAATACATCTGACTTTGACTTTAAACAGAAAAAACAAGCTACCGTGTGTCTCAGTTGCATAAGACAGTTTGATTGGCAACAGTGGAGGACAGTTTTTCAAGTAAGACATCACTGAACTAGAGTGCGGATCGGGCCGCATATTTCTGTCCGAACCCGACCGAGCCCGAGATAGTAGTAACCGAGCCCGACCCGAACCCGACAGGAATTCTGCTTTTTATGTCCGAACCCGACCCGAGCCCGACGCAGTTAAGGCACTGAAGCGCTGACATTGTGTTTCCCTGTCACGCAGTTGTTGTTACCATGGTTACAGCTTCTCTGTTTAGTGGTCACTGGGCACCTAAATGACCGTCAAAAGGCATTGTTTTATTGGTAGATAACAGACACACACAATATTCGGTATCATTTTTATTTATTTCACACTATATTTTCACCAAAAACAACTTGAAGCACCATGTGAAGTAAGCTAACCCATCCCAATTAGTACAGTAATACCTTGACATACAAGTTTAATTCGTTCCGTGACCGAGCTCGTTACTCGGTTTACTCGTATATCAAATCAATTTTCCCCATTGAAATTAATTTAAATACCATTAATCCGATCCAGCCCCCCAAAAAACACCCTAATTTCTTTGTTACGTTGTTATAAAAATGAGAAATGTATTTATAAATAATAAATAATTAATACAAAATATAATACAAAGATAATAAAATAGAATATAAAGAAATAAACTGGTTCTAAACTTAATTGCTACATTATTATTCTTCACTTACACTTAATCTTCATCAGTGACGTTTGCATCTTTTTCATAGATTTTTGGCTTTTTCGTCACGCTTTTCTGACTGATCTGCAGGGCGTTTCGATAAAAACCTATCCATGGTGGTTTGTTTCTTCCTTCCCTTCAGAATTTTTCAGAAATGCGAATGCAATTTCCGAAATTGCATTCGCATTCGCAATGCTCCGCTTGCTCGGCTCGTAACTCGGGTCTAGGCTCGTAAGGCGAAGCAAGAAATTGCTCGGAATACTCGTAAGTTAGTGCACTCGTATGTCAAGGTTTTACTGTAGTTCAAAAGTAAAATGTTCGCTAGTTGTTCGGCCGCCGTGACCGAGCCCGACCCGTTTCTCCCAATGAACGCCTTGAGAAAGGTTCTTTTTGCAAAGAAATAACCGAATTTTCTTTGCTTTCTGTTCCACTTGAAGAAGCCATTTCGAATTATCTCTCTCGCTTAGCTCTACTTGAATGAATGAGTAGCAGCCGACTGAACCTATCCGTAGTACTTGCGCACTCGCAGTGATATCCTGCTAGATGCCGGCTGGGCGTGATAAACATGCCTTAAATCCAATCCAATAATATCATAAACCATGAGGACTAATCAGAAAAGGGTAGGATAGTCCGGGGCGCACAGGCCTGCGCCCGGGGACCTCCTTTTTTGGCCGCGAATCAGGCAGCAGTATAAGGGGGCTCGCCTGAAAATGAATGAGTGCTCTGATTCACCATAACGTTACCGGCGCCCCGCAGTCCCCGGAACATGCATATGTAATGTATTAAACTTTAGACAACGCAAGGCCAACATATAACATGTTTAAGCTACTAAAAAATTAAATAATAATAAAAAATAATAATTTTAAGCTACTAAAAAAATTAAATAATAATAAAAAATAATACTTTTTTTAAAACTTTTTTTACAATTTGTATGTGGGGGAGGGGGGGCGGCGCCCCAGCGCCCTCTATAGGCCGGCCGCCACTGGTCCCTATATAGAGAGAGTAGCGACAACTCACGATTTGACGCCATTTTGAGTCCATTCAGTGCGGAGCCGCCGTATGGCGCTAGTGCATTGAACCGTGTATTCCATTATGTTCTCTATGTATGAGACATGGGAATGGTCTTTTCCATGTTGATAATGAACAAATTATGTGAAGATGACAAAATAGAAGATTTATGACAACTAAGAGCCATATGATAAAGAAGAAAATCACAGAGCTGGTTGTGATTTAACAGTCACAGACATTTAGAACTAGGGATGTGCGCGTTTAGTCGACTAGCCGATTAAACGTTGCTACCCTCGCTAGTCGGCACAACTTACTATTTTATTAATGTACACATTTAAATTACATATTGACATAATTTGCACTGAAATTTCATGTTTCATGGTCAAATGTTGCTTTATAAAAAAACGAGAATACGTTACTAATGTTAACAACGCCGGATTAAAAAAATAATTTAAAAAAACGAAGGAAAAAAACAAAACGCATTAGCCAGTTCGCCCTGCAAGTTAAACCAGCGAGGTGGAAAGAGTAAGTAGGCCTATCGCGTTGTTGAATAGCCCAATAAAACTAATCTAATGTCACGTCGATCAGTCGGCCTAATTGTTATTTTTTTGTGTTTCTATTATTGGTAGCTTTTCTGATGACCGATTATTATTTTTTACTGTATTTGCTATGCGATCGCGTTCACCCAATGAAAATGCCGTTGTAATAATCAGGCACGTTTCCTAAAAATGTTTTGTTACATTGAATATTGTTTTCAATAAATGTTATTTGTTAACTTTTATTTAGTGAGTTGTTGTCATGTTTTGTAGGATAATGTGCAATGTTCATAATGCAAGGCGCAAAGTGCCACACATTTCAGCGGCATTTAAAATACGATTTGGTTATTGAAGAATGTGATTAACGGTTTCAAATGGCTCTTATAATATACGCAATATTTTTTCGGACAATGTTTAACTTTATAGATTAAATTGTGCTCAATTTTGACTGTTTTCTGAGTGTTTTCTTACTTTTAGACTAGTCGACTAGTCTAAGTATAAACTTCCGTTTAAACGCCAGGGAAATTAGTCGTTAGGAACATCCCTATTTAGAACCATGACAAAGAAGGAATGAACTAGACAGGTACACACAGCCTCATTTTAATTTCAGGGAGGCAAGAGCGAGACTCGAACTCTCACCTCCCTGCTTATACATGTACATGTACAATACAATGTTATTTATTTATTTATTTAATTTCCAGGCATGAAATCAGAAATATATACAGAACAATGTCAAGGTATGACAAAATAGAACCACATTACAGAACAATGAAAAAGAAAAAGACACACCAGCCAATGCCTGGGGATTGCCTAAAATAATTGATAAATTCTGTCGAGAGGCTCTCCACATTGGCAGGTGCACACAAAGAATTACATTTTGAAATTAAACAAGCATGTACACGTACTTAAAAAAACAAATATACGCATATGGGCCCATTACCACCATCACACTGACCTGGCAGAGAACTGACGAAGAAGTTGCTTTCCATCCAACACGACTGACTCTGTTCTCTCAGATTTTCCGTCTTTTAGCATCTGATGGAAATCTATACATCTCGAATCCCTTCTCCGTTCTATTTGTGCACCCACAGGCACTACAACCTGTCATTTTGTCGTAAAATCGATGTAAAACACGAATGAGAACGCTGCGTACAGCGGGACCGTTAAAACGCTGACCGATATGCGTCCGATCCTGATCCTGTCCGCGATGGACTCAAAATGGCTCCACGCAATCACGTGACTAGATTTTTCCGGACCCTCTATGTCGCTACTCTCTCTATATAGGGACTCTAGGCTAGACAACCCGAAAGGGGTGAATACTTTTTTCCGGTAGCTTAATTCGCTCTGGTTCTGCCCACTGAATTGTGGTTACGCCAAAGCCCATACAGAGAGAAAATTTACCATACGATTTCCGGTTCTGCTTTTATCTTCATTGAAAATGGCTGCGTTCAGAAGCAACACCACTTGCAGTGTTTCTCGCTGCTCCATCTCCAAGAGAAAATAACCCAGACATAAACTAGGATATTATAACTTCCACGTTTCTGTCAGTGGCAGTGCTCCAGGATCAGCCATGTCTAGGGGCATACCCGCTAGCTTTCTAGCTAGCTAACTAGCAAACAAGCAAAAGGTTTTTATCAGAGATGCGCTAAAACTAAGCTACCAAGCTAACGTTGTCTAACGTTTGAGTGGTGGATTGCAATAAAGAAATTTTTGTTTGCTAACTTACTCGCTACTAGTAAAAACTAGCTTAGCTTCTGTTGCCTACTTTAGTTAAAACTAGGAGACAGACATGTATGGGCAACACTAGCAAGCAAGCAATAAGCTTTTAATCAGAGTTGGTCTTAAACTAGCTAGCGGTATCTGACGTTTGAGTGCGCAATTTCTGTTCTAATTAACGTTAGCTAGTGTAGTTCAGTGAATACTCATCCCGTCATTAGTCAGATTATTACATAGCTTTAAATTAACCAGGCAGAAACTAATACAAAATATAAAGCCCTCTATAAATATAGGCTGTATGCCCAAGTATCATAGAAGAAAAGTTATTGTTACTTTTGACTCCAAATAATTATATTGTGAAACAAAAGCTTAAAACTAGCTAACGTAGTGGATTCACTCGCTATCGAACATGCTAACGCTACAGGCTTAGCATAGGATGCTAGCTAATGTTAGTTAATCAAACTATTGATACAGTTAGCTTGGTAAAATATTTGTTAACCGTCAATTTTCTGTAGCGTTTTGTATCTCCTGACACAAATTTTTATGTTTTGTTGCACAGAATTAGAAGCACTGTGACAGTGGGTGCGTTTACATGCACTCAATATTCCGATAATATTCGGAATATGGCTGTTATCGGATTATTCAAATTGTCATGTAAACGCAATATTCCGAAAAGCTTTTTCGGAAAAAAGCAGTTTTCGGAATATGAGAAATACGATAACTACACCTGGATTTATGCCGTGTTTTTCGTTTTATTGGTTGCATGTAAACGCTTATTCCGATCTCGGTCGTTTTTTAAAATCTGCACATGTGCGTGTTTGACAGCAACAGCTACTCCGGATATTGTTAGTAACGTAACGCTAACGTCAAAACAATTGAGAGAGGTCAGAGAGAGATGTCAACCAACCGGAGAAGTCATTTCTGGAGCGAGGAGGAAACCCTCCTAATGTTATCCGAAATAATAAAGAGGAATATACTTCATCTCATAGATGGGAAAAAGGTTAGAAACGCGGAAATAATGAGCATGTTTACATGCACTCAATAATGCTCTTATGGGTTTCGTCTTTTCGTCTTATGGTAAATTAATTCACCGATTCAGAATGGAGAGGCAACTTCAGGATGGCTCGGAGATCATTTATGAAACTTTGTGGTTTGGTACAGAACATAATGAGCCCTGACGAAGTGACCGTGCATCCAGCTGTACCTCTTCAAATGCGAGTCGCAATAGCGCTGTACAAACTCGGTAGCTGCGGGGAGTACAGGCTGATAGCGAACCAGTTTGGTGTCCGCAAGTCTACGGTCTGAATCGGTGAATTAATTTAGCACCACTCTTTCCCACCAGTCCTTGCTCCTAACGCGCATCCAGCATGACCGGGCTCATAACACAGAACGTTTTAAGGACCGTGTTAGTTGCCACCTGCAACAATAACATCTGCCGTATGACGACGAAACCCATAAGAGCATTCCTGTCTAACGTTACCATGTTTAACGTTACTTTCTTATACGTTATAGGCTACTGTTCTTTCTTATGTAACTAACGTTAGGCTATAGTTAACGTGTTTACTAACTTACGGTTACGCATACCAACCCGCGTGCTGTTTCTAGCAACCCAGCAGGAAGTATAATCACGTTATGTAAAAACGTTAAAATATGTAAGTTATAATATATAACGTTAGGCTAATATGTGTTTCTAATTTACGTTTGAGTTGCACATCGCGTTCAGGGAAAGAAATCGGAATATTGACAGAATCATGTAAACCTGGATTTTCCCCATTATCGCATTACTTAAGTGCATGTAAACGCATTTATCGTATTATTGCCATGTTCGGATTACTCCCAGTTATCGGAATATTGAGTGCATATAAACGCACCCAATGTCACTATGTCAAGATTAATTGGCCAGGTAACCAAGTTAGCTAGGCTATGCATGTTAGGCTTTCCTTTGCCTGTCTGCCTACCTTCATAATTAGAAATTAATTTCTCAAAAAAGAACACGTAACACCTTGTCAAGCCTCACATAACCCTGAAACTCATCAGAAATGCAGATAACCTCCAACATTGTGACCTTTGGGAGTGATATTAGAAGCTGGGGGGGGAAAAAACACATCTCCAGATGCATGGTTTCCAATGCAGGTGAGTTACAGGTGTCTATTTCAGATGACGACTTTTAGTAGGGACTCGACTTGACTTGCTTGATTCTGAACACTGTAACTTGGGACTTCACTCGAGACTTACAACTTACACATGTGTGACTTACTCCCACGTCTGCTGAATTAGTACAAAATGTGGAAGTGCGCAGCACATCATCTCTCACTGTCTGGTATGGGAGCGCAGACAATCTAACCAAGAAGAAACTGGACCGGATTGTAAACAGACCCTCAGTCAACTCATTGTACATAAAGCGCACCTTCAACCGGGCAACTAAAATAACCAGCGACTCCTCCCACCCAGCCCATCATCTCTTCCAGCTTCTTCCCTCTGGAAGACGTTACAGGTCCATATCAGCTCATACCACTCGATTTAAAAACAGCTTCTTCCCCACAGCAGTCAGAACTCTTAACACCCCTTGCTAGCCCCCCGTGCTACAAGATTATACTGTCCTGATTGCTTGCACTGGTACTTTGAACTTCCTGTCTGTCTGGCCATTATATATTGAATATTCACTGTATATACTTCTCACATTCATGTGTTTCACTTTTTGTGTGTGTGTGTGTGTTGTTGTAATGGTTTATGCTTTGTTTTTTGTTTTTTTTTGTTCTTTTCTTCTCTTGCACTGTAACTGAGCTACCATGCTGTACTAAAAAATTACCACCAACACTGTTGCGTGGCACTAATAATAAAGTGTCTAAGTATCACAAGTAAAATGGAAGACACTGACGTATTTATTTTAGCCTTCCCTGTTCCTTTCCCCGCACATAAACCCAGTCAAATGATTCAATCATTGTCATGACGCCCACGTGTGATGTCCAATGACAGTGCAGTGTAATTGTTAGGGAACTTGGCCCTCATGCTGCAGCTCCACCTGCAGGTAGGGAGAAATAACTGCAGTTACTTGTTATAATAGGTTGCTCACATTAGGGAGACTAATCTGACCCTCAAGGTCAGAAGTGCTGCTGGTTTTCTCTTCTGTCTGATAGTCCATAATCCAATAATGTCACTGTTTGGCTTGCCACTGCAAGATTGTTGGTTTGATTCTCAGGTTAGTTGTTGCCATTGCACCCTTGAGCAATTTACTTAACTTGCGTTGCTTCAGTAACTACAGCAGTGTAAATGGACTGAAAATTATGTAAAAGATGTCACTTTGGTAAGAATCTGTGCTAAATGTAACCAGCCAATAACATAAATTACAATGTGCAATTGGGGGGAAAAAAGCAGATTTGCCCTTCGTTTACTTTTTCCAAAACAAATTCATGTGTATGACTTTATGACCGTGTTTTTAATAATGGGAGCTGGATGCTGATATAAGGCCAACTGTTGCTTTGTAGGATTGAAAGCTGTTTCTTTGTAGGGCTGAATGATTCCTTTATGTATCTCAGGGGACTAGATACCAGTTAAAACATGAGCCCTTTGAAAGCCTTTCCAAAATGATTATGAAGTTAAGGCTGCCCCCTCCCCCCCAATGTTTTCATCATTACCAAAAATCTAAGAATAGATTTATGTGAGAAAGGCCAATGTTTTTTTTAAAGGAAAAAGTCAATATTTTTCTGGTATCCCATTGTTTCTATCACATTCATCTTCTGTTCATTCATTGAAAGCAGAACCCTTGTATCCTACTAAAGTTATTACATACAGTCAAGCCGGAAAGTCTGCACAACCCTTTCACCTTCTCCACGTTTTATTACGTTACAGACTTATACTACAATAGATTGAGTAATTTTTTTGCCTCAAACATCTACACACAATAGCCAATAATGACGAAGTGAAAACAGGTTTTTAGAAAATATGCAATTTTATTTTACTGACAAAAATAGGTTATTTAGGGGTTACATATCTGTACACACCCTTAGCCTAATACTTGGTTGCTGCACCTTTGGCAGCGATTACAGCTTCAAGGCGTCTTGGGAAAGAAGCTACGAGCTTGGCACACTTGTTTCTGGACATTTTTGCCCATTCCTCTTGGCATATCCTTGTAAGCTTCGTCAGGTTGGATGGGGAGCGTCGGTACACAGCCATTTTCAGCTCTTTCCACAGATGTTCAATTGGATTCAGGTCTGGGCTCTCGCTGGGCCACTCAAGGACATGCACAGACTTTCTCTGAAGCCACTCGTTTGTTCTCTTGGCTGTGTGCTTCGGGTCATTGTCATTTTGGAAGGTAAACCTTCGCCCCAGTCTGAGGTTCAGAGCCCTCTGGAGCAAGTTTTCTTCAAGGATCTCGGTGTACTTAGCTGCATTCATCTTTCTCTCTATCAGGACTAGTCGCCCCGTTCCCGCTGCTGAAAAACATTCCCACATCATGATGCTGCCACCATGCTTCACTGTCGGGATGGTATTAGCCAGGTTATGAGCGGTGCCTGGTTTTCTCCAGACGTGATGCTTGGTATTCAGGCCAAAAAGTTACATTTTGGTTTCATTTGACCAGAGAATCTTGATTCTCATGGTTTGAGAGTCCTCTGGGTGCCTTTTGGCAAACTCCAAGCAGGCTGTGATGTGCCTTTTACTAAGGAGGGGCTTCCGTCTGGCCACTCTACCATAAAGGCCTGATTGGTGGAGTGCTGCCTGGATGTTTGATCTTCTGAAAGGTTCTCCCATCTTCACAAGGATACGCTGGAGCTCTGTCAGAGTGACCCTCGGGTTCCTGCTCACCTTCCTGGCCAAGGCCCATCTTCCCCGATTGCTCAGTTTGGCCGGGCGGCCAGGTCTAGGAAGATTCTTGGTGGTTCCAAACTTCTTCCATTTACAAATGATGGTGGCCACTGTGCTCTTTGGGACCTGTAAAGCTGCAGAGATTTTTCCGTACCCTTCTCCAGATCTATGCCTTAACACAATCCTGTTTCTGAGGTCTGCAGATAATTCCTTTGACCCCATGGTTTGGAGTTTGCTCTGGCATGCACTGTCAACTGTGGGACCTTATATAGGCAGGTGTTGGCAATCCCCAATCATGTCCAACCAATTTAATTTATCACAGGTGGACTCCAATTAAGTTGTAGAAACATCTCGAGCAGTATCAGTGGAAACAAAATGCACCTCAGCTCACTTTTGGGTGTCATATCAAAGGGTGTGCACACTTGTGTGTATTTTACATTTAGATTTTTAATGAATTAGCACAAATGTCTAAAAACCTGTTTTCACTTTGTCATTATGGGCTATTTTGTGTAGAATTCTGAGACAAAAAATGAACTCTGTGTCTGTAACGTAATAAAACGTGGAGAAGGTGAAAGGGGTCTGCAGACCTTCTGGCTTGACTGTATCTTCTTCAATTCCTGATTCAGGTATACCAAGGAAAACTTTCATTTTCCTGTTTATTAAAGTCAAAGTGTTTTTATTTATCAAGTGCACAGTATAACACAAGGTCATTCTGAACAATGAAATTCTTAGGACATGGCAAGCAACAACTATGTAGTAGGCATAACAAACAAAAACAAAAAATATATATATATTAAATTGTTAAAAAGAGTCAAATAAGGGCAAGAATAACATACATATACATAGCAGTAAAACACTAGGAGCAGTTCCAGATATGGACAGTAGGAGTAAGAGTATTAAATATTATAAATATAAATTGTGGAGGTGCCGATGTACAATAAATTCAATTAAATTAATGTACATAAGAAGTGCCTAGAGCATACAATGAGGGGAGATGAATGAGGTTAATGTTGCTGGTTGAGAAGCCTGATGGCCTGGGGGAAAAAACTGTTTGTGAGTCTGGTAGTCCGTGCCCGTATGCTCCGGTAACGTCTACCAGACGGCAGCAGTGAGAACAGTCCATAGCCTGGGTGGCTGTAGTCTTTTATGATTTTCCGTGCTTTCTTAAGGCATCGTGTGTGGTAGATGCCTTGCACAGAGGGGAGGTGGCAGCCAATGATGCGCTCCGCTGTCTTCACCACCCTCTGAAGGGCCTTGCGATCAGCAGCGGAGCAGCTGCCGTACCAGGTAGTAATGCAGCCAGTGAGAATGCTCTCAATGGTGCACCTGTAGAAGTTGGTGAGAGTTTTGGAAGACATGCCAAACTTCTTGAGTCTCCTCAGGAAGTATAGGCGCTTTTGGGCAGTTTTTACTGCCGCGACCGATTGCCTGGACCAGGAGAGGTCATCACTGATGAACACACCGAGGAACTTGAAGCAGGAGACTCTCTCCACTTCAGCTCCATCGATGTGAATGGGGGCGTGACCCTCCGCCCCCTGTCACTTCCTGAAGTCCACGATCATCTCCTTAGTCTTGCCGACGTTGAGAGAGAGGTTGTTGTCCTGGCACCATGTTGCTAAGATGCTGACCTCCTCTCTGTAGGCGGTCTCATCATTGTTGGAGATGAGACCCAGGATGGTGGTGTCGTCTGCAAACTTAAGGATGGCGTTGGAGCTGCGTGTGGCCACACAGTCGTGTGTGAACAGGGCGTACAGGAGGGGACTGAGTACGCAGCCTTGAGGGGCTCCGGTGCTCAGGGTCAGTGCAGAGGAGTAGTGGTTACCCATTCTCACCACCTGGGGTCTGCCCGTTAGGAAGTCCAGGATCCAGTTGCAAAGGGAGGTGTTAAGACCCAGGATCCTGAGCTTGGGAATGAGCTTAGCGGGCACAATTGTGTTAAATGCTGAGCTGTAGTCTATAAACAGCATCCTCACGTATGTGTTACCCTTATCCAAGTGGGAGAGGGCGGTGTGCACTGTCAGGGTGATGGCGTCATCCATAGATCTGTTGGGACGGTATGCAAATTGAAGGGGGTCCAAGGTGTCAGGAAGGGAGGAGCAAATGTGGGTTCTGACTAACCGCTCAAAGCACTTCATGATGATGGAGGTCAGTGCTACAGGGCGGTAGTCATTCAGGCAGGTGATGGAAGGTTTCTTTGGTACGGGGACAATGGTTGTCTGTTTGAAGCAGGTGGGGACTGCAGACTGTTTCAGGGAGAGGTTGAATATAGAGGTGAATACCTCCGCTAGCTGGTCGGCACATGCTCTGAGGACACGGCCTGGAATGCCATCTGGCCCTGGTGACTTCCGAGGGTTTACTCTTTTAAAAGCTCTCCTCACGTCAGCCATAGATAGGTCCAGAGTGCAGTCATCCTGGTCCTCAGCTAGTCTTACAATAGGGATGGTGTTGCTCGCCTCAAACCGTGCGTAAAAGGTGTTGAGCTCGTCGGGAAGAGAGGCGGCGGGCTGGGCATCACTGCTATTTCTCCCTTTGTAGTCTGTGATGGAGCGCAATCCACACCACATGCGTCTGGGGTCGGAACTGTGGTAGTTAGACTCCAACTTGTCCCTGTAGGCTCTTTTGGCATCTCTGATTGTTTTCCGTAGGTCATATCTGGACTTTCTCAAGGCCTCCAGGTCCCCAGATCTATAGGCAGAAGACCGTGCTCTGAGCTTAGCACGGACATCACCATTAACCCATGGCTTTTGGCTGGGGAAAGTCCTAACATTGACTCTTGGGACAACATCATCTATGCACTTGGTGATGTAGGCTGAGACAGAGTCTGTGTATTCATCAATGTCCCCATCAGCTGCAACACAGAACATCTGCCAGTCTGTGGTTTCAAAACAGTCCTGTAGAGTGGCAATGGATTCCTCACTCCAGCGTTGAACTGCTCGAAAAACCGGTTTTTCCTGTTTTAGACGTGTTGGGAGGAGAAGAATGGAGGTGTGATCCGCTTTACCAAAGGCAGGGCGGGGGAGGGGTTTATAGCTGTCCCGTAGTTGAGAATAACAATGGTCAAGAGTCTGATCACCACGGGTAGGAAAGTTAATATGCTGTTGATATTTAGGCAATACTTTCCTCATATTAGCCCTGTTGAAGTCGCCAACAACAATAGAAGCTGCCTCAGGGTGAGCGTTCTCTAGTCCATTAATTACTCCGTAAATGTCCTCTA
Source organism: Ilyophis sp. 1 JC-2022 (assembly GCA_022702515.1). Classification (NCBI taxonomy): domain Eukaryota; kingdom Metazoa; phylum Chordata; class Actinopteri; order Anguilliformes; family Synaphobranchidae; genus Ilyophis; species Ilyophis sp. 1 JC-2022. The sequence goes on along the minus strand of CM040402.1, from coordinate 80,988,676 downwards.
GTGCGCGCGTTTTATCTGCCTGCGGGGGAATGTAAACTACTGTGATTATGGCGGAGCTGAATTCCCGAGGGAGGTAGAAGGGACAGACTTTTATAGTTAAGAGCTCCAGGTCTGGTGAGCAGTGTTTTGTTAGTACTGTTACATCCGAACCCCAGCGAGAGTTAACCATAATGCAGACCCCACCGCCTCTGCGTTTGCCTGACTCCGTAGTTCTGTCCTGCCGGTAGATGGAAAATCCAGCCGGGGTAGCGGCCGAGTCAGGTACCGTCGGGTCTAGCCAGGTCTCAGTAAACGCCAGCACGCAGCAGTTCGCAATGTCCCGCTGGAAGTTAATCCGTGCGTGTAGTTCGTCCATTTTATTGTCCAGGGATTGAACATTTGCCAGTAAAATGCTCGGTAACGGCGGTTTGCAGTATCTCGTCCGTGATCTGCATAGGATACCGGCACGTTTGCCTCTTTTCTTTCTCCTCCGTCGGCGTATAGGTAAACACAACGGCGGCAGGACAAAGGAATCACAGCACGTACTCCGGTAAATTGAGAAAAAGTCTGTGTCCAGTGTCGAACGAACTTCCAAAAGTGCTTGTCGATCATACTGTATGAGCGACAGTGCAGTACGTACAAAAATAAAAACAATACAAATAATAATAAACAAAAAGCTACTAGTTGAATGCAGAGCCATTGTCAGTGCGACCTTCCACCGGCGCACCAGTAATTGGTGGAAGTATAAATAATACATAAATGTATAAAAATGTATAAATGTATAAATAATTACATTATACATGTATTATGTAATCAGCCTTTTACCAATTGAAGAGTACTTTTTCATGAACCATGAACCATTTATCAGAAAAATTATACGCACCTTGAAAAAAGTGGAATTGAATTGATTAGAACAAGGAAAAGAAACCACTAATTAGTCGAGAGACAGAACGTAATGTTCCAAAACAGTTCTCTTTTTTTGTTTTGTTAAAACCTATGAAATGCAGGAACAGAAACTCCAATGCTGTTCAAAGTATGAATGACTGCCAAATATGCATAAACCCTCTTATTTCCAAAAGGAGAGTACAATTATTTTTCAATTTAGAAACCACATTCCATGCAAAAATCTTAAAATAGGTTAGAGTATGTGGGAAACATTTTTGTTATTTATTCCTTAGTGCATCCGGCTGTGATATTTCGACAATTTTTCACAGACACATGAAAACAAAAGCATAGTAAAAAGGGAAATCACACAGAGTTTAGCAGCTTCATCCTCTGGCTTTTGGAAAAACATGAGAAATGATGACAGTCCAGAGAAAGATTTACTTTTAAACATAAAATACACAGTCTGACCTTTCAAGCCTGACAACCAATCTAAATATCCAGTTCATATGTAAAATATAGACTTTGAATATGTTTGAAACTAGCCAAACTAATTTCTAGAACTACGCATTTGGTTTCAGATGTTTTTAAATTTCCATACAGATTAACTGATTTAGCTGGATAACGGCAAAACCCGGAACCCTCCCAAATATGGAACATGCACTGAAGTAAGACAGGCTGTTCCGGATTTTCTTTAGACTCCACCAACTTAAAATAAACAAAAATGTTGATTTTCTCAAAATTAGTAAAAGTGGGCTGAGTGAGTTTTGGAAAAACACTCTTAAATTGTTTAATAAAAGAAGGAAACATGATGCATCCTTGTTCGCCTTCTTTGGTGAAGGATACGATGTGTCTTTTGTGGACACAAATTATTCAGGCTATATGTGACTTCAAATCCCACAATGCTTTGTTGCGAATAAGTAATTTATAGGGTAGGAAGTTGATGTTTACGTATAACTAAGAAGGGAAGGAAGGAATGAAGGAAGGATAGGTCGATATTTTGTAAATGTATGTAAATCACAATGACGTGGCATAAAGAGCCTGGCATGTGTCATGCCATAGCATGAGCAAATGGCTTGTAGCAATGGAAATATAATAGCAGATAAGTAGCTAAATAAATAAGACAAATCAATCATTAAACAAAATGTGACTTGCAATTCCACTTTTTTTAATACAACACCAATGGAATTGTTACAAAGCTCTATTTATGACTTATGTCACATCAAAATATAATGGGATTCGAGTGCCTGTGTATTCTTGCAGAACTCAATGTCACACCTGAATGAAGTGTGAAAATCTTCCTGCTGAAAGAAAGCAAGGTAAGAAAATGAGGAAACATTGAAAAGAATTTGAATCTAGCCTTTTGTCCGTGTAACCAGCGCTTACTCTCAATGTCACCTGAGCAGTGGTATGTAAATTTAGCTTGTGTGAGGTGTCTGGCTATGTTTTGCCAGCCTCAGGCATTTGAATGACCTAATCAGAGTGAGTCTTGAGTTTTGACCATAGGCCTATCCTGGGCAAAGATTTTAGATACATGACAAGATACGCAACTGGCCCTTTTCCACATTAGATTTTTTGTCCACACAAGAGGAAGTGATCAGGCATGCGCAGTAGTGTTTTCAGTTAGCTTAGCAACTAAAGTTACATAACGTAGGGTGACCAGACGTCCTCTTTTTCCCGGGCATTTTTTCTTTTTGGGACCAAAAATATCTGTCCAGGCGGGAATTTTTAATTCCTAAAATGTTTGTTTAGGATTTCCTTGTTCCATAGACCATATATAAACAAACAAAGAGCCTAGTATTATGTTCATAACGCTTGTCTAACCCAGTCCTCTTTTTTTATCCAAAATATGGTCACCCGACATAACGTATGCTTAGAGTGGCGTGCTTCTGACCAGCGCTAGTCAAATTTAAAGTTGGTTTTCGTTGTATAGTCAAAATCATAACGGGTTGTAAGTAGTAGTACTGGGTCCTGACAACCTAGGCATATATAATCGAAAAAGAAAAGGGAGACTTTTGATTTTGTCTGTCTGATAATGACCCGTTTAGCGAACTGTTTTGTAAAAACTCCATTGACCGCCAGTTATTCAATGAGTGGCTGTTTTCTGTCTTATAAGTTCCAAGTGCGGAGAACGTTCCATCCCCGAAGTTGGACCTCTTGCTCCGCCTACCCTCTTTGTCCTGGGCCTATCTCACATTTCCAGGTAGTCAAACCGGAAAGGAGGAATACTTTCTTCCGGTAGAGAAATGGTGCATACTGCTAATATTAAACATATGTCTTGCAACCGCAGTAAAATATTCTTAATCAACATTTTGGTATCAATTTGCAGAAATTTGTCACCTCAAGTGTGGTTCCTCTCTTTTCCTCAAGGACCTGTAACACCTTGCCCTCACAACAACTTTCCCAGCAACAATGTTTGAGACTACATTGTAGACACACAAACAAACATGACAGTTTCGTAAGTAATTCAATCTTAACAAATCTTTCATTGTCTGGCCAAGTATCACTGCACAAAACAACTTCCACAGAGAATTATACCATACAAGATTTAGTGGTAAATTGACTTCACAATTATGAAATAATGGCTCGAAAACGCGATTATGGACTGCTGTGGGATTCCGTTCGTTGATGTAGGTACACTAGAGTAACGCTAGGTACACTGGAGTAACGTACGGTGGTTTTAGAGCGGCATGAGGTGTTCCCCTGATTCACTTCAATTAGAAAAAGCTATTTATATTTTGAGCTGCACTCTACATTAAAGCACATAGTAAATACATAGGGGCGTTCCCTCAGCTAGTCAACAGTAGCTACATTAATATATTTGTGTTTGTATGTCACTGGCTAGTGAAATAGGAAAGTAACAGTAACTTAGCTGACAACTCGGGAGTAGCTCTAATAAAGTAACGTTAATATGTTTATCTTTAGATTAATCAACACATGTGTATAACGTTATATCTTGCCATTGCTGTAACATTTTTAGATAACAGTAACTTGCGGCTCACTAGCATGAGCTCATGCGATATGATCGGTCTGACTGATTTGAAAATGTTCTCTATCGACCAACATCATAGATGGGTCAACAAAAATGGCTCAAATTAAAATTTCTAACTAACCCTATAGTGTATTGTTCTAAAACACAATTAGAAGCATTGTGAAACGTTAGCTAACGTTAGTCTACGGTACATAGGCCTACTAGCATGACTTATGCCTGCCTACCTAACACTACCTTCACAATTAAAAAGAAATTGCTCAAAAAAATAACTTGTAGCCCTTGTTGAGCTTCGACCGCCTCACATCACCATGAAATTCATCAACAATGTGGATATTGTTACTTTTGGGAGCGATATTAGGGACTGGGAAAAAATGTATTGACTAGCTCGTCTAGATCCATGGTTTCCAGAGGGGAGCCGCAGCAAAGATTTTAGATATATGACAAGAAACACAAATGGTGCTTTTCCCCATTGGATGTTTTGTCCACACAAGAGGAAGTGATCAGGCATGCGCAGTAGTGTTTTCAGTTTGTTTAGCAACTAAAATTGCATAACGTAGCTGGCCGGATTTAAAGTTGGTTTTCGTTCGATAGTCAAAATCATAACGGGTTGTAAGTAGTAGTACTGGGTCCTGACAACCTAGGCATATATAATCTAAAAAGAAAAGGGAGACTTTTCCATTGACGTCCATTCACTCAATGAGCGCCTGTTGTCTGTCTAATAGATTCCAACTGCAGACATTCCAGCGCCGAAGTTGGACATTTTGCTCCGCTTACCCTCTTTGGCCACAGGCGTCCCTAGCACCAGAAGTATCTATTCTTCCTTTCCGGTTTTCTTCTTCTTCTTTGGTTTTTAACGGCAGCTTGCATCCTTAATGTTGCACTACTGCCATCTTCTGGTTTTAGTTCATTCTTATATTGTCCAGTGTTTCAAATTTTCCTCATCAGTCCTGTTCTCATTAGGAAGCTGACCAATCATCTTCTGCCTTGTTCACTTCCACCACACTCCAGTATATTCTTTACTCCTGCTCCTGTTATCCATACTCTTTTAATTTCTTCCATCTTGTCTTTTCTCTCTAATACATATTTCCTGCAACGAACAAGCACGTGCTCTACAGTTTCTGGTATCTGACAGTGATCACAAAAACCGGTTGGATGCTTCTCTATAATGTGAAATGTACTGTTTAGATTACTGTGTCCTATTCTTAATCTAGTCACGATTGTCTCCTCTTTTCTATTTCCTCCCCTACTTCTCACATTATCAACTTTATTTTGAATAGAATGCAGATGTCTTCCTCTTATCTCCTGATCCCATTGTTGCTGCCGCACTTTTTTGATTTCCTTCCGTACAATGCTCTTTCCTTCTGATTTTGAGAGTTTAACATGCGTATCTATGTTTTCTTTTTTAACAGCTTGTTTAGCTTGTTTTATTACCCACAATGCCTGTATGAGCAGGTACCCAAATGAATATGACCTCAGCGCCTTGTTTCCTTATTCTTGCGTGTATTGATATTATTTCATAAATTAAATCCTGATGTTTACTGGACACACCTGACATGAGGCTGTACAGAGCATAGACTGAATCACAGACTACAGACTAGGACTTTATTTGGTTTGTTTTGTTCAACCCATTTTAAAGCCATCAAGATGGCGTACAGCTCAACCGTATATACACTTAGGTCATTTGAGGTCCGTCTGCATATTTCACCTCTACGGCTAGGAACTGCAACTGCAGACCCTGTGTTTCCTGTTATTGGATTTTTTGATCCATCTGTAAAAACCTGCACATAGTCTTTATACTTATATTCCTCATAGCCATACAACTCACTCACCAGATCTGCATTTTTATTTCTTGCTTTAATTTGAAAATAATTTCAAATCTACCAGCAGAGTTTCTAGTATCCACACAGGGATTATGGGCCATATTACAGTTGGACAAAACTCCTTATCATGCACTCCCAAGTCTCTTGCTGCTGCATCTCCTGTCCAGCCAAAACTTAATGTTTGTGTTCTCTCCCTTTCCCAGCTGGCCTGCAGCACTCTTGGTTGGATGACTATCTCCATGTCCCCTCAGATTTATCCAGTAGTTTACTAGCAGCTGTTTCCGACAAAAACACAGTGGCATTTCTCCTGCCTCTATTTGAATTGCACATACTGGCGATGTTCTCACTGCACCTAAACGCACTCTCAACGCCTGAGTCTGTATTACACCCAGCCCCGCTAGCACAGATATATTTTGCTGCTGATCCATATACCACACTCCCATAGTCCAGTCTTGATCTGATTAGAGCTACATATATGCAGTATATTTCAGTGATGCAATATCAACTCCCCATCCCACTCCTGCAAGACATCCCATAACATTTATCACTTTCTTACACTTATCCTCCACCCTTCTAATATGCTCTCTCCATGTTAATCTCGGGTCAAAATACACTCCCAAAAAATTTTAACTTTCAACTCTCTCCAAATTACTTCCATATCATTTCTGATTATTAATTTCCCTGAGTTTCTTTCTTGTGAAGAGCATAATTTTCGTCTTCTCCACTGAGAATTTAAATCCCCATTTTGTCCCCCACATTTCCACTTGAGGAATCCCTTCTTGTATTTTTTTGACTATATGTTCCACATTTCTCCCCCTTTTCCACAGAGCCCCATCATCTGCATCATTTTGTAACGCTGATTTTCCTATATCCATTAGCATATTTACAAATATATCATTTATCATTACTGAAAATAAAGTGGGACTTACAACACTCCCCTGAGGTGTTCCATTCTCTACAACATGTTTGCTTGACAGTTCTGACCCCATTTTAACCTGGATGGATCTTCCGCTCAGAAAGTCCGTAATCCAGTTGAAAACCTTCCCTCCGACTCCCGTAGTATGTAACTTGATCATCAGCCCCTCTCTCCATAACATGTCATATGCTTTTTCCACATCGAAAAACACTGCTGCCACTGTCTCTTTATTTACTTGAGCTTTTCTTATTTCATCTTCCAGACTCAAAACTGAATCCATAGCGCCCCTTCCTCTCCTAAATCCACTTTGGTATGTAGCCACCATACCTCTTTTCTCCAAATAATACATTAGCCTCTCATTGACCATTCGTTCCATCAATTTACATACATGTGATGTCAAGGCAATAGGCCTGTAGTTTGTTGGCTTACTGGCATCCTTTCCAGGTTTTCTTATTGGAATTATTATCGCTTCCTTCCAGCTTTCTGGGATTCTTCCTTCCTCCCACATTTTATTAAATAACATCAACAATTTCTTCAGTCCCTCCATACTTAAATGTTTCACCACGATGTAGCATATTTCATCTTTCCCTGGTGCAGTCCTCCCAGTTTTAGCCAGCGCCTTACTAAATTGTTCTATACTAAATGGGACATTTTGTTCACCCTCAGTGCTTTTCTTTCTCCTTAGTGCTTCCAAGTTGTCAGTTTTGGTTTTCTGTCTACCTCTTCTTCCCTCCTCAGACAAATTATTGATACTGTGTACTGTAACAAAGGTATTTACCATTATCTCAGCCTTTTCCTTATTGGTTATTGCAACATCATTTCCACTACTAAAAACAGGATAACTCCACTCCCTCCTGTCTACGCCCATTTGTTTAATCATCCCCCACACCTCTCCTACCTGAGTGGTGTTGTATCGCAGTACTTTCTCCAGTATATCATTTTTGCCTGTCTTGTACTGTATAATTAGCTGGAAATTATGTGTTCTTTTCACTAGTTTAAATGCTTTATTTCTATTTCTCACTGCTGCCTTACATTTGTCATCCCACCATGGTACTGTTTTCCTCTTTACTTTGCCTTTACTTTTAGGAATGGATTCTATTGCAGCTGCTATTATACCGTGTCTTATTTTATTATCAAATGTTTTTATATCCATATTATTATCAGTCTGATTCAGGTATCTATCACTTTCTTTCTGAAATTTCTCCCAATCAGCCTTCTCAAATACCCATCGCCCTCCTCTGTCTTCTGCGGTCAGTGATGTAGAAATGTTGACTTTACATAAAACTGGGTAATGGTCACTCCCTATGGTTCCTTTTTTAGGCGCAGCTAGCAGAGAGAGAGAGAAAACGCGGGGTGTTAGGGAGAGCCGCAGCAGCTGGCAATCATCAGGCAATTGGGGGGATTGATTATAGGTTTGGTGTTTGTCAATTAACCAGTTGCCTGATTGTTCAACAGTGGAGCTGAGAGCCTTGATAAAGGAGCTCGCAGGGAGTGGAGGAGAGAGAGGAGAGGACACACAGGATGTGTGTGTGTGGTGATATATAAGAAAAAAAGAGAAATAAAAGGAACGTTCTCTGAATTAACGGACTGCCGTATCTTATTCCCGAGCTGTAAGAGCTAACTTCGCCACATACACCTTCCAATAACACTTTGGTGCCATATTATTGGTAACCAGCGTGAGATCAAGCACAGATTCCTTTCTGGTGTTTACATCAATCCTCGTTTTATTTCCATCGTTTAAACACACTAGGTTTTTTCCATCCAACAACTCTTCTATTACCTGACCATTATTATCCATTCTCTCACTCCCCCACATTGTGCTATGCGCATTAAAATCCCCACACCATACAACATTATTTCGATTCTGCCCCTCTATTTCCTCAAGCGTGTTTAATTCTAGCCTTTTACATGGGTTGTAGTAATTTATGACTACTAACTTTTTCCTCTCACCCCACACTTTTTCCTCTCACCCCCTCCACCGTCTCTCCTATCTTGTCTAACTGCTACATATCCATATAAAACTAATTCCAAGTTAGGCTTTGGCCAGAACTCTTGAATGCATATAATGTCTGTTTTTTCTTTTCTACTGTCTATAAACTGTTTGAATTCTTGTCCATTTGCAATCAGGCTTCTTGCATTCCATTGGAGGAGTAACATTATAAGTAGTATCAACCCACACATGCTGATTCTTGACTTGCCTATACACTGAGCTCATCTCTTACTTCTTCCCATTTCAATCCTATCATATCCAAGTGGTGCACTGCTGCTTTAACTATAACCTGGATCCTTTCAGTTTTAGGTTTGATCTCAGATGTTGCATTTATCACCCCTGCTATAAACGTCACCATTTTCTTCTTTTCTCTCCATACATTTCTTCGCTCTTGTTGTTCTTCTGCAGCTCGCTCTTTTTTATATTCTCTGACCTTAATCTGTTTTTTCTGTCCAGCCCTCTTCATTGCCTCTGCATAAGACACTTTTTCCTTCACTCTCATCTGTTGTACCTCCACCTCTCGTCTCATCACTTCGCAGCCCCAAAAGGCTACACTGTGATTACCTCCACAGTTACAGCACTTTGGCCTCACTCCCTCTCCGCACGTCCCATATTCATGTTCCCCACCACACCTAGCACATCTTCTCTTTCCTTTGCATACCTTAGCCACATGCCCAAATTCCTGGCAGTTAAAACACCTCATAGGCTTTGGTATGTACTCTCTTATACTGTATCTCATAAATCCATAGTATAGTTCCTTTGGGATTATCTTTGTCTCAAACCCAATCAAAATGGTTTCCATCTCCCTTTTCTCGATTCCCCTTGTCATTCTTTTAGCACTTTTCACTGCACTATTCCATATCCTCAAGTTCTCAACTAGTTCCTTCATACCAACACAGAGAGGCACTCCGGATATTACCCCCTTGCAACCACCAACCTTCTTCTCCTCCACTATTGCCACTTTGGCTACTTAGATTTTTTTTTACTGTGCTTCAGTATTACAGCCTATTAGCAAGTTACCATCTCCCACAACTCTTGCATATTTCACTTCTCCAACTTGCCCTCTAATGATTTTTGTTAGATTTAGCGGATAGATTTTCTTTACTCCTCCCTCTCTCACGAATCGTACCACTATATTTAACAATCCTGCTTTCGGGTCCTTCTCCTCACCCTCCTCTTCCCTCACTCTCCGTTCCGCCTGAGCTAGCTGCCTCCTTTTTCTTTCTCTTTCGACTAGTCGCCTTCGTGAATTACATTTTCCCTCGTCAGATATCGGGATCCCTAGTTGGAAATGAATAAACGAATGCAAAATTAGCATCAACCACAAATACGCTTTGCTGTTAAGTGAATAGGGTATGAAAATGAGCTAGGATGAATAGCCCTGGAGGTTGGCTAATTTATTATTGACAGCTCGCTTTTACAGCAGCCTACGATGATTAGCTGGCTAAAATTTTTTTTACGGGCAAACTAGCTTGCTAGGTAGCCAAGTGTGTGTATCGAGTTGAACTTGAAACCATAGTGGAACTGGTTATGTTGGTTCAAGTTAGTCAGAAGTCAGTTCATTTTGCTTTTCATCTCCTGAAATAACAGGAAAAAGTTGTAACGACTCACACAAAGCATTATTCTATACATTGGAAGCATCGTTCTATACATTATTCTATCTAAATTTGTTGTATAACTAGGGCAAGGATCAACATATTTATGGTGGCGTTCCCCTTTAACAGTTCCCAGGAAGGCACACGCACATCCAGAAAGTTTTCTCAGGCGTCGGGCAGCAAAAGGTGTAATCCAAAGAACAAAGAATGCTCGCGCACAAATAAATCACCATTGGGAGCTAAAAAGCAGTGTGCGGGCATTCTTAACCCATATTTAACGCGTGTGCCACACTGCCAAACCTGGCCCCTGTGTATTGGTACTTGCAGCTATATTTTATTTTGTAAAGTTAAATGTTTGAGTTCATTTAAAAAAAATTCTAATTAAAGTTATAGTAACACATAATATTATATAATATAATATTATTATAATAATTATAATATTATTGACACATAAACGATCACCATTGTTTTCTGATGCGTTTGCGCAGCAGTGCTACATTTATATAATTTCCAAGAAATGTCCCCGGATTTGCTTCCACAAATCTGGTCACCCTACTTAAAGGTCTACTTTTTTTGCATAGCATGTTTTCATATTATCCAGTTCTTTGAAGTTGTCTTTATACATTAAACCTATTTTGTATGTAAAGAAATTGCCAGTTTCCCAGTGTCTTAAAATTGATCCTGAATTTGATCCTGAATTTATACAGTATTGGACCACAAGTGATGTCAAACATGCAGGAAACCACTAGCCCTCGGGACTCCAGGAACCGTAACCTCAATATCAACCGGTGGGTGGAGATTTACAGTAAATGCTGTTACTTTCTGGTTGGGATTGCCTCATTAGTCTGACCTTCGTGTAAATCCCATGCAACTATTCTGGTACAGATGGTCTATATCTCTTCAGTTCCCCCCCCAGCAGAACATGTGTGATTCATCTATGAGCCAATAATGTCATTTTCATATGCAGGCAAAGGACTTTTGGGATTCAAACAAACCATTTTTGCAATAAAAGGGCCAACCCCCCTCAACTGACTTTACTCAACCGACACCTAATATAATGAAATTGTGCATTCAAAACTCATTTGAACCCAGATTAATATTCATAACGTAGGTTTTTATGTATGATAAATACAAACCCCAATTCCCAAAAATTTTAGTGTATAAAATATAAATAAAAACAGAAAGAAATTATTTGCTTTTTGACCTGTACATCACCTTTCCTTTGAACAACACTCAGTAATCTTTTGGGAACTGAGGACCCTAATTGTTGTAGTTTTGAAAGCGGAATTTACCCCCATTTTTGCTTCATATAAGACTTCAGCTGCACAACAGTCCGGGTCTCCGTTGTCATATTTTGCATTCATAATGCGCCACGCGTGATTTTCAATTAGCCTAATTGCATGAACATGGTTATAAAATGAACTTTCTCCAGAACTTTCTAAATTTTGGACCTATGGGCTGTGTCTATCTGCATCATGGCTCCACATGGAAAAGAATTGCCAGAGGAATTGAAAAATTTGATTGTGACACTTCACAATGATGGAAAAGGTTACAGGAAGACCGGTGACCAACTAAAGATCAGTGGAAACACAGTTGCAGCAGTAATCAGGAGGTATAGAACGAGCCATGGTACCACTAATCAGAGCCGCAGTGGCCGTCCTCCTAAAATGACGCCGCGGACAGTGCGCTACTTGCACAATCTAGCTCTGAAAAACAGATGGGCGAGTGCTTCAGACTTCAGGCAAAGGGGTTGTCAACGGAAATCGGAGTTTCTGTGACAGCTCAGACAGTGCGAAGGACATTGCATAACGTCAACCTCTATGGACGGCGTCCAAGAAAAAAAACCTTGCTTGCTCTTCGGCACAAAACTGCAAAATTCAACTTTGCTAAAGAACATGAAAAGAAGCCTGACAAATATTGGGAGCACATTCTTTGGTCAGATGAGACCAAGGTGAATTAGTTCGGCTCAGATGGGGTCCAGCATGTTTGGCGTGAACCTGGCCAGGACTACCGCAGTGAATGCATAGTCCCGACAGTGAAGCACGGAGGTGGGAGTGTGATGATATGGGGCTGCAAGAGTGCAAAAGGTGTTGAGGAGATGACATTTATAGATGGCACCATGAAAGCCTATGGATATACCAGAATACTGGCTGACAAGATGACTCCCAGTCTCCAGAAGCTTGGCGGAATATTCCAGCATGATAACAATCCAAAGCACACTGCCAAAATCACGCAAGAGTTTCTAAAGAAGAGAAAAGTGAAAACTATGATCTAAGTATGTCGCCTGACTTGAATCCAATAGAACACCTTTGGGGTATTTTTTAAAGAAAGGTAGAGCAACACAACCCCTCCAGCAAAGAGTAGCTGAAAAGAATTGTCTCTGAAGAATTGCAGAACATCTCTCCAGAAATTTGTACAACACTGGTATCCTCCATGCCAAGGAGGATTGAGTCTGTCATCAAAAATAAAGGTGGACGTACGAAGTATTAAAAAAATAAAAGATTTGATTCTCAGTAATGAAAGGTGTACTGACTTTTGTTGCATTGAGTTCCTTCTGTGGGGCCTGTATTTTTAATATAATAAATCTAAACTGTTAGTTTTTCATTTTACGTAAGAGCAAATACCCGACTGTTCAACTTAGAAGTAATGCAATTATTGAGAGGTGATACAATTTTTAATCATTTGACATTTAAGTGATATTGCACAGGGGTGTACTCACTTCTGTTGTATACTGTATTTACAAAAATCAATAAAGTTGATAAGATAAAACATTAAATATTTTTTCTTTGTACTGTTTTCAATTAAATATATGTAAAAGCTTTCTGCTTTTATGTGCATTTTACATACTGTCCCAACTTTTTTTTTGTAGTGTTTATTTATTTATGAAACAAAAATGCTAGGATTTGCAATGTAAAAGTGCAAGTATTACATGAGGAGAGTGTGGCAGGCACGCCTTTTCTTATTAAAATATTACGTTTTCTCTTCAAAATGGGACCACTTGCCCCATTATGCGACACTGTGTGACACTACCTTATTGATGCATGTAATACTAATTTGTGTTAGGTGCGGCTCTCTTAGTATTGAGTTCTGCTAATGTGGCTCTCTGGCAAAAATTAGTGGGTAATGTTACCACTACTGTATGCAGTGCAACAGATACTATAACTATAGGGAATCCATGATGTATGGTAATTATAATGTCTCAAGTAATGTGATAGTGGAGTATTATATTTACAATGCCACTATGACTTGTTTTATTGAGCTTTTATTTAGCTGTACATGGACGTTGGATCTACTCAACTGAAATGGATCTCAGTTTGTGAGTTCCAAGAGTAGAGATAGGGAGGGTTGTGTGGTTCTTGTGTTTTCAAAAGTGGAGGTGTTTAGAAGAAAGGCTTTTTAGGTGGAGTGCTGTGCGCTAGCTAGCAGGTTTTTCCAAAGTGTGTTGGTGTATGCAAAATTGCGAATCGCTCAGCAGGACGCTGCATAGCCTATACTGTGTGTTTCTCCTGCAGCATCTGTCAGAAAGAACCCAGCGACTGAGTCGTCTTTCATATTTGGGTGCTCTGGGTTCTGTCATTTGGTCATTGCTGGTGGAGAAACATTCATCCTCGGCTGGCATTAAACCAGCTGCAGACTGTAGGGGGTGGGGGGTGGAGGTTGGAGGTTGCCCTGTTGAGTGGGGTTGTCCTTGGTGTGTGTGTGTGTGTGTGTGGGTGTGTGGTGTGTGGTGTGGGGGGGGCGGGTTGCCCTGGGAGAATGTGATGTCAAAGTATTTTCTGTGCAGTAACCTCACCCAGGCAAATGCTGTGCCACTGCCACTTGAAGTGGCTGTTCACACTATGACGATAACTATGAAAAACTAACTATAACGATGAAAAATGTAATGCGTTCACACTACAACTTTTTATCGTTCCTAATTTCCCGCGAATTAAAACAAACAACGGAAACAAAAAGAGCTGACAGACAGTGAATCATGCATCTCTCAACTACCAAGCTAGATGAGTTTACAGCCATTGCACAGCTCCTACTTTTTCCACACACACCCTCACACTCCTATTAGCTGGCTCGGTCACTATGGAAGAACAAATGTGAGTAAATTAAATAAATACGGCCCTTAAAGATCACAAATATGTGACTGGAATTATTTTCTGAACATTCTATTGCTGATGTAACAAGCACTACTCACAGCAATGGAGTTCTAGACCACTGACCATTCCAAAATACTCTTCAAAGGGCTAACCCCGACTCACTGTACTGCTGTGTTACGAACCTACGCTGCCTTGTGAGTGCGGCCCTTAAAGTTTTTTGCAGGCTAACGAGTTTTCTTCAGCTGACCTGAGTCTTGATTGGAAATTGCAGACACCTGTTGTGGATTTACAGAGAGCTTATGTATTTTCAGCGTTCTCTAGCGCAAGGTTGGTTTGCATTTCGTCTGGTATGGCTTCGTGCATGTTTCCAACTTTTGCTGCCGTGCTGAACAGCATTTTAAAGTGGCATTGTGGTGTTTGTTTCAGGTTGTATGCAGCGCTTGCTATACGGTGGTTTGTTGTGGTGTTGCCGTGCTGTTGGGGGTGCGCATTTGCTGGTTGTGTTTCCGTGTGATTCCCCATTTTAAAAGCTGGTTTTAATACTGCTTTGTGTGAGCATGTTTGCAACTTGTATGCCGCTTTGTTTATGCAAAATGTTGACAAACTGCTCCAAGAAATAACATATTTTGGTAGTAAGCTGCTTTCTGGTTTGTTGCTACTTTGCTGTGTTGTAGTCCCTTGTGTAATTTAGCTACTTGTGGTTTTGTGGAATAGATTACTTCTGTTTAATGTGCTTGTGTGATACCGGAAGTGTGGGTAAGCACAAAGACTTTCTAAAATGGAGGAGATTTTAATAATAATTTTGTAAGTTGCCTATTTGTGTTTGAAATTGCTTGTTGTGGCCCCTACGAGCCGGGGTCGTAACGGCTGCAAGCTTTAAAAAGATTGCTACAGCTTTCGGTGTCATCACTTTAGGCTCTTCTGGTATTTGTCTACCTAAGATCTGATCATGCCTATTCATGCCTTTGAAATATTTAGTCAGTTCTGTATAAGTTGCAGGGGGAGTTACACAGCGTAGAAGGAAATCTGTAGCCTACAGAACAGGATACATTCAAGTATTTGGCCTCCATCTCTTTGAAGGTTCATGAGCTGAATTGTCTTCATGTTTAATCATGGTCATTGGTCTATAGTAGGCACTGGTCAAATCCAGTCAGCATGTCATTATATACATACTGTATATATACATGTTAATTTTTCATACTATTATATGCTTATTATCGCAATGGCATGAAGATCTGCGCAAGGCCTGCCCTGAAATTATTGTCCCTCATCATGCTGCTTTTATCTATTTTTAATACCCTTGTGACAGAGTTATGACTGCTCTGTGACTGCCAATGAAGGCAATCAAGAATTGTATATTATGAGTATTGTGTAGGTATTTGTCGCCCCCTCCTGGCAAGCTAATAAATCGCATTCTCATCAAGACATCCAGAATCCAGATTGGTGGTGTGAATATTGAGACAATATTTTTTTATTTATGATATTTGTAAAACATTTACACAAAACCCATTTTTGGTATTTGATTTAATGAAAGCTTAGCGGGTATATCTGTTTTCTGTGTGAGGTATTGTCCAGCCCGTCATGTGACCAAAGCCAGGGCATTTGACTCAGGGTCCACAGGTTCCTATCTACAGTTTCAGGAATAGCTGCCACCCTCAAGCAGTTTAATGACCACGGCTTCCTGCGGCTTAACCGTCAGCGTCGTCAGAGACAGGGACCCCACGCGGTCCAGCCCCGTGCTGGTCACGTAAACTCCCCCCGTGGGGAGGCTGGGGTTCCAGCTGGGGTCCAGGCCCTGGGTGTCGGGCCCCAAATTGAACAGGACCAGGAAATGCACGCAGCCCCAGGAGCGCAGGAAGGCCAGGAGGCCCAGAGGAGGAGGCGAGGGGGAGGGAGGAGATGAGGAGTTGGTGAAGACGTAGGATGAGGGGGAAGAGGAGTTGTTGAAGGGGAGGAAGGTGAAGTTTCCGAAGAGGAGGGCCTCTTCGCGGGACCGGGTGTGACTGAGCGAGTGGAAAAGCCCCAAAGCTGTGCGTTTGGCTCTCTTCTGAAAGGGGGGGCGGGGGGTGTCGAGAGAAAGGCAGGTAATAGATGAAGGGCATGATTTACTAAGACCTTTTAGCACATGCAAAAACAAAAACACGACCAATGATTTGGTCATGGTATTTGTTTTGCAACAATCATTGGTTGTGTTATTAGTTTTGCGTGTGCTAAAACATTTTGCACATGCTAAAGGTCTTAGTAAATCAGGCCCTAAGAGTGCATGAGTACCTTCTGAAGATGTGTGTTGCTTGTGTGTTGCTTACGAATCTTTCACCAAAGTCAGAGTGAAGGGGGAGATGAATGGGAGAGAGAAAGTATGGAGGAGTGGGAGAAGGGGACAGAGGAAGGGAAGAAGAAAATGGAGAGGGAGTTAGAAAAGGGTGGCGAGAAACGGAAATAGAAAGGGAAGGCAGAAACGGAGGTAAGAGAGGTGAAGGGAGGGGCACAGGGACTGGGGTGGATAGCTGAAGAAGAAGAAGGCGGCAAAAGAGGGGAAAGGTGTAAATTATAGATACACAGGAGGCTGAGAACATGGAAAAAGAAAGTGAGAAGGAAAAAAGAAATGCACCGAGGCTTGTGTATCTCAGTGTGACTGTGTACTCACCTGATTGTGTATCTCAGTTTGACTGTACTCACCTCATTGTGTATCTCAGTGTAGCTGTACTCACCTCATTGTGTATCTCAGTTTGACTGTACTCTCCTCATTGTGTATCTGTGTGACTGTGTACTCTCCTCATTGTGTATCTCAGTGTGACTGTACTCACCTCATTGTGTATCTCAGTTTGACTGTACTCACCTCATTGTGTATCTCAGTCTGACTGTACTCACCTCATTGTGTATCTCAGTGTGACTGTACTCTCCTCAGTGTGTATCTGTGTGACTTTGTACTCTCCTCATTGTGTATCTCAGTTTGACTGTACTCACCTCATTGTGTATCTCAGTTTGACTGTACTCACCTCATTGTGTATCTCAGTGTGACTGTACTCACCTCATTGTGTATCTCAGTGTGACTGTGTACTCACCTCATTGTGTATCTCAGTTTGACTGTACTCACCTCATTGTGTATCTCAGTTTGACTGTACTCACCTCATTGTGTATCTCAGTTTGACTGTACTCACCTCATTGTGTATCTCAGTGTGACTGTACTCACCTCATTGTGTATCTCAGTGTGACTGTGTGCTCACCTCATTGTGTATCTCAGTTTGACTGTGTGCTCACCTCATTGTGTATCTCAGTTTGACTGTACTCACCTCATTGTGTATCTCAGTTTGACTGTACTCACCTCATTGTGTATCTCAGTGTGACTGTACTCACCTCATTGTGTATCTCAGTGTGACTGTACTCACCTCATTGTGTATCTCAGTTTGACTGTACTCACCTCATTGTGTATCTCAGTGTGACTGTACTCACCTCATTGTGTATCTCAGTTTGACTGTGTACTCACCTCATTGTGTATCTCAGTTTGACTGTACTCACCTCATTGTGTATCTCAGTTTGACTGTACTCACCTCATTGTGTATCTCAGTTTGACTGTACTCACCTCATTGTGTATCTCAGTTTGACTGTACTCACCTCATTGTGTATCTCAGTGTGACTGTACTCACCTCATTGTGTATCTCAGTGTGACTGTACTCACCTCATTGTGTATCTCAGTGTGACTGTACTCACCTCATTGTGTATCTCAGTGTGACTGTACTCACCTCATTGTGTATCTCAGTGTGACTGTACTCACCTCATTGTGTATCTGTCTGACTGTACTCTCCTCATTGTGTATCTCAGTCTGACTGTGTACTCACCTCATTGTGTATCTCAGTGTGACTGTACTCACCTCATTGTGTATCTCAGTGTGACTGTGTACTCACCTCATTGTGTATCTCAGTTTGACTGTACTCACCTCATTGTGTATCTCAGTGTGACTGTACTCACCTCATTGTGTATCTCAGTTTGACTGTACTCACCTCATTGTGTATCTCAGTGTGACTGTACTCACCTCATTGTGTATCTCAGTTTGACTGTACTCACCTCATTGTGTATCTCAGTGTGACTGTACTCACCTCATTGTGTATCTCAGTGTGACTGTACTCACCTCATTGTGTATCTCAGTGTGACTGTACTCACCTCATTGTGTATCTCAGTGTGACTGTCCTCACTCATTTGTGTATCTCAGTGTGACTGTACTCACCTCATTGTGTATCTCAGTGTGACTGTACTCACCTCATTGTGTATCTCAGTTTGACTGTACTCACCTCATTGTGTATCTCAGTGTGACTGTGTACTCACCTCATTGTGTATCTCAGTTTGACTGTACTCACCTCATTGTGTATCTCAGTGTGACTGTACTCACCTCATTGTGTATCTCAGTCTGACTGTGTACTCACCTCATTGTGTATCTCAGTGTGACTGTGTACTCACCTCATTTGGCATGGAATCTTCTGCCGCCATGTCTATATGAGCTTCCCGGTGCCTCAAGTTCATGTCCATAGAGGAATTCTTCAAAGAGAGAAAAGGTTCAAATCCGTAGCGCAGCTGGCACAGAGGACAATATTCACTGTTTTTCATTTCTATTTCCTTTTAAAGTGATATTTAAGCCGACTTGCCAGTTTAGTGTTGCATATTTCAGTTAGAATGCCTGTTGAGTGCTTATAAATGATTTTTTTAAAAGCTGATTGGTGGTAAAAATGGAGGCTGCTAACCTGTGATTGGCTAATCTCTTCACCATAATTTATGACCGGTGTCCCAGGAAGTGTCATCGACAAGACCATGAGTATCCTCTGCAGCTCCCATGAAACTGCCCCTCCCACCTAAATCCATGGGAAAAAACACGCGCGCAAACACGTGAATACACACACACACACGCACATACAGACAAACACAAACACATGCATACACACAAATGTAAAAATTTTAATGAGGAAATCTTCTAGAGAGGCTCGATCGAGTCAGAAGAGTCAAAAACTCCATACTGTCCAGCTTGGCCATTGCCTCTGGGGCATCAGCAGGACGGTCTCCACGGCGACGGCGACCTCGGGTGTAGACAGCAGGTGGGGTGAGGAGGGGATCAGGGAATGTGTGACCAGCTCCACCAGTGAACTGTTGACCGCAGAGCTGGTGTCGTTGAGATCCGGTACAGACTGCCACACCTGTCTCACCACCACAATCCTCAATGCAGAGACGGGTGGAAAACAGATGGTGGTGCACAGGTGAAAACACAGACGGAGGGAAGAACAAACGGGTAGAAACTTTTCAGGTGGGGGAATAGGTGGAAACACAGATAGGGGTAGAAAGGGTCATGGCTGGTGACTTACAAAAGTAAGGAAACAAATAGGTGTAGGTGAAATTTCTAGCTGGTGAATGTGCAAGGTCAATCTCATTGTTGATTGGTTCGGCCTATCTCTTCGATTGATTTATGTCATGAGCCACTTTGTTTTGAAAACAAAAATTTGGGCCGATTCGCTGGTTTTAGAATGTAGAAGTTGAGGGTATGTTGTGTATGGTGCTGGATTTATCTCAACAACAGTTTCTCAACAACAGTTTTTTCTATGATTGATACCAACTAAGCATAACTGTTCTCCTGATATTTTTCTTTAAAAAAAGTTGCGTACTCCAGTCTTATCTTGGAGAGACTGGCTAATCAATTGTACCTCTCTTTCCCTCCCAGTCATATCAACAACATAAAAATATGTATCTTGTAGTAAGCTTCTATTGAAAGAAATAAACTTGAAATTTGCCAGATTTGTTCCCGTTGGCCTATGTGTACAAAGTGTCACAGTTTCCCAGGAATTACAAAATAAAATTTAAATAAATATGCTCTAGCACAAAATAGACAGAGCCCATGAAAAACACATTTCATCATGTGGATAATTACCTTTCATTGTCCCCTTGGTTATACTCCTGTGCAAGAGCCCTCCACTCCTGCAGAATCTAAAAAGCACAGGCAAACTCACCCCTGCCCTCTGGTGGCACTACGAGGACATGTAGGCAAGCACAATTGGCTGGTTGAGATACACTAAGGACGAGCTCCCATTTTACTCTTTCAAAAAAGGAACCCTTTGCCACGTACTCATTCTGACCGCATTAATAAAATTAGACAGTATCAACCGTTTGCTTATGTGTTCCTGCCATTATCCGTGACCCTTCTCTCACATTGTGGCATTGTGTACTTTCAATATTTGTGTGTACCTGCTCTGAATAGGCAACATCTGTGTCACATATTCCAAATCCTGCCACCCCCTGTTCCAGCCAGAAGTGCAGTGCATTCTGGGAAGACAAAAAGCATCCAATTATCTGTCAGATCATTTTATTACTGTAGTCCTGCAGTAAATACAGTAAACGGTACAGTAAATAGCATTACAGGTGAGATTATGTCCCATTTCCATAATGATAATGCCAACTCTTCCCAAAATATTGCCCATTACAAAGGCTTGACCTCACCTGTACTGGCTCAGGTGTTTCTGTTGGCCCATCTGTTTGGTTGGGGTTTGATAAATCCATGTTGCAGAGGTCCAATAGGATTTTCACACCTGGTTCAGTGACATTTTAAGATAGTAAAACCTCTATGTATTTCTCCATAAAATGATGCCATAATTCTTAAAATCACAAAAATATGATTAGAACATTCTTCATCATATCTAATGCTGATGTAACAATCACTGGTAATTGAAAGCAGTGGAGTTCCAGAACACTGACAGAATTTCGACAAAGACAATCTAAAAAACATACTCCTCAAAGGGTTAAATGGTACATAAAATTTCTGAAGAAAGGAATTGTCACGGAGGTTCAGCACAGTTCTCTAAAAATATCAGCAGTTTCTTTCTCTTTTTGTCACGTATTGGAGAATCTCAATGCTGGTGTCTCCTCGAGCGAGGCTCTTCACCTGGATTGCTTCAGAAAATATCAGGTCAACTCCACTTCAGTTCAGCCAATTTCAAAAGTTCAATTCATGTTTTATGATGATTTTTCAAGAAGGAGAGCATGTGCTTGTCTGAATTGATGGTGGAGGTTGCAGCCATGAGCAAACATATATACAGTATGTGAGTTAAAATGTGTGGATGAATCATATATAATGTGTGTGGTTTTACTAATATAAATATAAATATAATTAACCATTACAATAACCGATCTATAATATCCATAATTGTAATTGATAACTAAGTTGATACTGTAGTCTAGATGGAGGGGCCTGGAGTGGTGAGGGAGTTCTGCCCAAGCTTTCTCTCAGAATAAATCTAATCTTACGAACCTTATTTACAGCGTTAAAGAGTGATGCTTTGCTAGTGCTTAATGTAAACAGTGAGTGATATGATGTGAAGGATGAAAATGCACGCTCTGTGGTATTTAGCCTAACTTATTTATGACTTATGACTCCCCTTCTGTAGAATAAAAAACGCTGGTTATTTACAGTTTTTGCCCCGTGACCCTTTTCCACCAATTTTGGAGTTTTACAATTTGGCATCACGAGCAGAATCCGGCTATTCGCTCTCACCGGCGCGCCTCTCCATCTACGCTTGGGAAGACGATGTACATAACAAGGTACGCATGTTTTTCTACAACCTTCCCGACTGTATTTGGTGACCGCATTCTGGTTGTCAGTGAAATGGTTTTCGGATGAAAGAACTCGTTTTAATTGCATTGCTGAAACGAGGCTGCTGTAAAGATTCAGGAGTTCAGTTCATTATGAAGGGGCTACGTGGAGTCCACAACTAAACATAGGTAGGCCTACTGTATATATACGGCTGCAGAGTTAGACTGCGTGTTATAGGCTACCTAGTCCAACTTGGAGCGCTCATCGTGTAGGGGCTCTGGTGAGCCTATTCCACAACTTTATAGTATATCTGCAACTGCAGGGGCAGGTTTTATCTTGCCTAGTCCAGTTTTGAACGTTCACATTGTGTAGGGGAGCTCCCGCGAAGCCCCTTCCACAGTCTTAACATCTTAAGCATGGCACAACCGAAACCCACGGGGTCCAATTGGGACCCGAAGAGGAATGAAGCCGGCGACGGAAAATGTCAACCTCCGTGCGTGGTTGAAACTTTGGCCAATCGGTTCCATATGGACTGTAAAAAATTAAAAGTAGAGGATTATACAAAAGCCCATCTCAGACTGGCCAACTGACGGTGAAACTCCTGACCGATCTGTTGTTGTTAAAACTGTACAGGTGTGGAAAAATAACAGTGCTGAGTACGGGAAAAATTATTCAAACGCGTGGCAGGTGTACTTCTATAGCTGTGCATCAAAGTGCTACCCTCAAAAGCATGCAAAATGATATGCATAAGACAAAGCACATTAACAGACACGCGCGCATCGCTTGATGAAGTGCATGGGAAAAATAAAACGCTGAAGGGCAAGCTTAAAGAAAAAATGGAGGTGATTAAAAGGCTCGAGGACAAGCTTAAAGAATTGCAAATAGAAGACCTTCCTTCTCATTAAGGCTGAAACACAATCCCGACGCGCTAGGCGATGTGATGGAGGTGGCGGGTGCTGATGTAGAAGAAACGACTGAGGATTCCTCTGAAGAGGAATTTGAGTATGATCTATTGCCAGCAAAAGAGATGAGGAGAATAGCGAAAGACCTTCCCAACACTGAAAAGCACTCAGCAAACTTCTGGAGCGGTATTATAGAGAAATAGATCTTTGTACTAAACTGCACCCACATGATATTTGGCTCATGTGCGGGGCTAAATTATCACTTGAAGATTGGGGTCGTCCTCCCGACTCGACGAGGAACGATTCGAACTTGGGGTTTGAGTCTCAAAACCAGGGAATATGAAGCTGCGGTGCACGTTGGCGCTGCGATATCGCTGTTGGCGGAATGAAATCGCCGCGCGGGAGAAAACGTGAATTAGTAGCGGGCTTCAGACCCGAGATAAGAGCTGGAATAACTGCTGCGTTTGGTATTCTAGCGGACGGGGTCACTCGGTCCGATATAGTACGCAGGGGGGGTTTTATGTGAGAGAGCGAGTGTAGGCGGGAAGGCGAAAGGGGAGACAGGAGTGAGGCGGGAAAGACCTGGAAGCTGCGGGAAATGCGGACACTGGGACAGAGAGTGTAGGAAGAGATAAAGCAAAAGGCGGAAAAAGGGAGGGAGAGCGGGGAATGGGAATTAGGAACAGGAGTGGTGGCGTGCTCGGTCCCACTGAACTGCTAGATCAGTTAAGAGAGCTCTCATAGCAATGCTTTTGTTCTGCCTCTGTGAGAGCACTGACTAAAGCCAATGGCAGTTCATACATAAGAGGGGAGGTTTTGAGGCATCTTCCATGATTATTAGTAGACACCAGAGCTGACTCTCATAATTCCCCTCGTCCGGATTTACAACAACATTTAAGCAATGAGGCTATCGCTGTGTACGGTGTTGCAGGACATAGTGAGCTATGTGTTAAAAATGTTTAACCACTCACAATTAGATTACGACCACATGAATCTACACTCTTCACATCCTACAACAGTAAAAGAGCCAATAAAGGAGTTAGGATAATTTAATTTTGTGCTCAAATATTGTGCTCAAATGTCAGATAACTCAGACAGCTCAATCATTAACTTGATTATTGAAAGGCAATCCTGCAGGCACAGACAAATGAAAAACACACAGAAAACTCACCTAGCATGGGCCCCTGCTTTAAGTATTTCTGCTGCAAGTAGAGGATTGAAGAAGTGGATTTATATCTGCGGTCTTGTTGCAGGAACATGGAGGGAAATGGAGACCTGTTGTGTATTACCGTTCACGTTTGGACACAGTAGCCCAGGGAATGCCAGCATGTCTAATGGTGGTACAAGCTGTTCTTCTGGCCATACAGGCCACATCTCCAATCGTAATGGGTCAAGATTTTATTGTTTTCTGTCCCCGTGCTATGGTAGCCATATTACACGATGGAGGCCCGAGGCGTGACACAAGCACGCAGTACAAATTGGGAAGTTGCTTTGACAACACCTGGTATTGAAATTTAAAAAAAGAAAATCCTACTAATATCTTTCAGTTTCTCCCCCATGTTTCTGAAGCAGGTTTGAAGATGAGGCAACAGTCCAGTAGGAGTGGAGAGAAGGAGGGGTGTTTGTCTAACAAACAGCGACCCAGTACTTTATGTTGACGGGTCATGCTATATGAATGATGGTAAGAGTCACAGGATATGCTGTTTGGGATGAAGGCACAACACGAAAACAAGGCTCCGTATCCCCCTCCCTCTCTCTCTGCACATAGCTCTCTCAGAAGCATGCAAGTTGGGCGAGGGAAAAGATACTATTTATACTGCCTCACGTTATGCATTTGGTGTGGTACATAATTTTGGTAGCATATGGGCACAGAGGAACTTTCTGACAGCCTCTGGAGCAGAAATAGCAAACTGGGCACAAGTTTCCACACTGTAAGCTTCCACTTGCAGTTGTAAAATGTCAAGCCCACACACAAGGTGAAACTGAAGTACTTTGTGGAAATCGCAGCGCTAATGAAGTGGCAAAATCTGCAGATCTTCTTCCCAGGGAGTTGATAACAAAAACTGCTTCAGTGGCATCTGCGTCCACACTCCCCCATCTGTGAACACATTTCCCGCCATCTGGGTCCACCCCCCCAACACGAGTCTGCCTCAAGGTCAGAGGTGTGGGAGTGGGTGTCCGACAGAGCCAATCCAAACAAGGATTATAGAGGAGTGCTCAAACTGGCCGTGTTGGCTACGCGAGCGCTGTTCTCTTCTATTGCTTCATCTTATCATGGGTTGTCACATTCCAGTGCTGAGAAAATGTACACATTTGGCTAAGGCCAGCTGGGCAGAAAAAAGACAGTTAGGATTTCTCTAGAACTTTTGTGAACATTGTGGTGTATGTGCACGGACCAATACTGGAGCTATTACTAAAATTCCATGGCATCCTTAGCCCTTTTTCTGAAGAGAAATTTCAGCACGTTCAACTTGATTTCACTGGTCCCTTTGTACCAGTAAGAAGAAAGAAATATGTACTGGTAATCACTGATCATTTCTCAAGATAATTTCACTGATAATTTCGTACCCTACCATATCCGCGTCAGCGGACAGTCTACATTCCTCATTGGAGAATCTCGTGCTGATTGATAGTGCTCAAGGCACACATTTCACTAGTAAAATAGTGAAAGCCATGTATGAAGCTCTGGGCATCAAATCAAGCATTTCATTGTCCCTACCACCCACCGTCACCAGGTTTGGTAGAACGCATGACGAGAACATTGAAGGATAAAATTACTATGATCATATTCTTGAATGATAATGGTCTGATGTGGGTGTGCTGCACTTCCCGCGGCTCTCGTGTCAGTGAGAGCGACTGGTAACCAAACCCAACAGTCTGAGTCGCCACAAAGTAATCACAGGAAGGCCTGTGAGAATCCCAGCAGCTTTGGCGCACCTGGACACGGCTGTCCTGTAACAAGGGGATTATACACTGCGTTTGTCTAAGACATTAGCTCATGCATCTTCACAGGTCACAGCATGTCCAACGGGAGGAGCCTGATGACTTCATCCCTAGGCCACAGCCAGGAGCCTGGGTCGACATCAAGAAGCACGTGGAGGGTACGTTCAATGGTACGTGAACAGGACCACACCAGGTACACTTGTCTACCCTCCACTGCAGTAAAAGTGACACACTCCCAGGTAGAACCTGCCCCTCACCCAGAGGACACACTTTGTTACCTGCTGTATGTTGAAATGGACAATAAAACGTATCGACTTTTAATCCAGTGCGGGAGGCTGGCAGAGGCCCCCTCTGCGCATCACTGAACGATATGAACGTCTCTTGGATGCATCAGTGACATGTTCTGAGCGTCTTAACAGGTTGTTCGGATGGAGCCCTTGGCCAAAACAATCGGGGTCCGACACAGCTGCAACAACACGACAAGTACGGGATTGAAGCCCTTGCCAACAAAAGGTCAGTGACCTCTCCTGACCGCGAAGATTAAATCTTCTTTTACTCGGATGATGTGTATAATCCTCAATGGAGGAGCGACTCTCTGGATCCTCCTGAATGCTGAGGGCCAAACGCCTGTCAATCACCAACGGTGAAAGCTCCTGGAAAAGACCTACCAGGCATCTCTGCAATATGCTAAAATTATGAATGTGTCTAAACTTAAGGTGTGTACACATATTCCTCAGAGTACACAGGGTGTGGCCACAACGATGCAAATTCTGGTGGTCCACAATTACCTTTTTAACCGCTAACTGGATTAGATAAAACATGAGACATAACTCCCACAATAACATTGAGAAATCTACATTTCATTTGTTAGGTAAGACCTTTAATTGCTCTGACCAAACTGGGTCTTACTTTATTATTCCTTATAAGATTAAATGCATGCCACCAGCATTAAAAATAGCCAAATACATGTAAAGGGTATCTTTGTATTAATAACACTGGGATTGTGCTTATGGGAAAAAGTCACTGTTACCACACTTTAACTTGTACTTCCGAAGGTAATATAACAAGATCGTATGGTAAAAATTATACTCTTATCAATTCCAGGGACATGTAATTTACACAAATTCAGTTTTCAACAGAACATTGTATGTGGTGATAAAGCTTATCAGTGGCTTCCTGAAAATTGTGGTGGGGTTTGTTATGTTGTCCATGTGATCCAAGCCATCTGTCACTATCCTACGCTATATATTACATCCCATCACATAAAACAAAGAGCTAATTGTGAAGGTGACAGTCTATCATCAAGTCTATTTTCTATGTATGGAGTAGGACGTGCTATGAAGGAAATGAAGTTGCATTTGAGAAAGCGGCCAATGAAACGGCAGAGGCCGTACGATCAAACTCTCGTGAAATGATTGCCATTCATACTGCGACGACTGGGGAGAAATGCTGCACTTGCATACCGGGCAACTCTGATTTGGCAGCTCGTATCAAAAAGGCCGTTACTGAAATATGCAGTGAATCACAAGGGGTGGACATCATGGGGATGGATGGGAAGCATAGGTCAATCTATTACGCAAGGTTATGATACTGGTTTTTCTATTTTCTATCATGGCCATCTTATATTGTTATCATCTTATATCAAGGGTGGTTGCCACGCTGTCGGTGAAACACTAGTGCAGGATGCCGTACAAATTAACATTAGTTCTATAACTCGTTCATCATGTCCGCAAGACGCCGGATATTATGAAGATATGATTTAATAACCACACCATGCTGCTCGAGTCCAGCAGCACGGTGTGGTTATTAGCTGGAGTGGAGTAGAGTAACGTCATGCGAGCAATAGGCCGGTGAAGCCATCTTAAATGAGCGAGACGTGACATTTGAACCTTTTTGCTAATCTTACATTCATTATGTTCATTCGGTATATGTTTAAAGGGAGGAGTGTTGGAGATAAAATGTGTGGATGAATCATATATACAAATTATATTTAGAGACGTGTGTATTTCTTATTAATATAACTAATATTAATAACTAAAAATAAATATACTAATACATAACTAATACATTAACTAATATTAGTTATGAAGTTTACTCATAACTAATTATTACTCAGAAGTAATAAATAGATGATATGCTATTGCTTAATGTAAACATGGGTGATATGACATGAATGATGAAAATGCATTAAAAAGATTTCTGGAATTGACCCAACCCTTGTAAATATTAATATAGATATACACAAATCTGTGTACATATATAAATATACACCCAGATAGATAAATCGCTGGGAATAAAGCTGTCAGTTAACTAAATAAGTAATGGAAGGATCTTCTGCCTTTACAGTAATCCCAGAATCCTCAAGTACGCTAATCTAGCCCTCGAGGCCAGTAGTACTGCTGGCTTTTATGGTCTACCCGATAGTTAATTGATAAATTAATGCCACTGATTTAACACACCTGCTGTCCCCAGGTTTAAATAAGTCCTGATTAGACGGGACGAATGACAGCCAGTAGTGCTACTGGCCTCGAGGGCCAGATTTGAGTATCACTGCCGGAGGCCATATTATCCAGTCAGGATCCAGATAGGCCGTGCGCGGGAGGTAAGAGTCTGGGTAGTACGCTCGTTCACCCCGCCTGCGCCTTCGTCTTATTCACCTGCACTGTGACCTTCTGTGAGCAGCTGCTGGAACTGGGTCAGGCTGCCCAGGGTGTCATTCAGCTGCATGAGCCCAGATGGGGGGTTGTTTAGTGGGAAGAGCCCCTCCAGCACCAGGGCCCCCACACCCAGGGACTGGAGGTAAGGCAGGCGGTCTCGCACCCCTGTCGAAAAAACACACACCACCGAGACGTCAGAGGCCCCGAAAGATAGTGTGCAGCTGTGTGTATATTCAAAGCTATGTGAAACAACAGGAAACTATAGTGCATGTCACATGGTGCATGTGTCTGTCTGTACTTCTACTGCCTGTGGCTTTGTGTTGATTATTTTGGATTTGTGTTGTCACTTGAAAGAACTTTAAGAATATGTGCGGATGAGAACAGGCCGTGCAGTCCACAGAGGCTTGTCAATTCATTGTTGCCCAGATATTATGCAGCGTTGTGTCAAGCTTTGACCCGAACATTCAAAGTCTCTGCTTCTACAACATGACCTGACAAGTTGTTCCACATGATTCGCTGTCTTGATTGAGCCACTGAGCTCATTTTTTAAAGTGAATTAAACAACCCCCTCCCCCCATCTTTAATGGCAGCTTCTTATACATATTTCACATGCACAGTGGGGAATATTCCAGAATTGTATTTGGTTATGAAATTTGGAATGTTTGTTGAACATTGCTAAGAAAAAAAATGAATGGCCAGCAAAATTAAGAATTACAAATTTGTAACTGGAAAAGCGAAACTGAGTGCTCATTTCTTTAGTGTTTCTTGTGAATGTTCAATGACATCCAGGGACCTGCTTTCAGGAACATTTATAGAACTTCCCAGTAATGTTTTGTGAACTAATAATTGTTGACAGGTCAGTTCCCAGAATGCATTTAGCTCTACCCCCCCGTGGTGACTCTTGTCCAATCCCCTCATAGGGACCAGTAGTGGGGTCGACTCACCGTTAATGCCCGCTGTCCCATCCGCGTTGGAGGACAGCAGCAGGGCTGGCTGCATTCGGTAGAACAGCGCCCTCTGCCACCACTGCAGGGGCGGTGCGATGGGGCGGGGGCTGGTGGCGATAAGCCCGATGGCGGTGCACAGCATGGCCAGCCAGCCCAGCCAGAAGAGCAGCACCAGGCGGGAGCGCAGCTTCTTCCACCACAGGCTCCCGGCCATCTGCTCCAGCTCCTCCTTGCTCATGGGTCCCGAGGGGACCCGCTGTGGGGCCTCCGCATCCGGGATGAGGAGGGGCACCGTCTCAGAGCCCCCCAGGCTGCCGGACGGGACCACACCCGCCACCACGCTCCCGTACCCCGGGTCTCCATCAACCCTGAGCGGCATCTTGTCTCACTGAGGGCGACAAGGGGGCGGGGCCACAGTCAGACCTTTATTATTTTTGTTTTTATTAAAACTTTAACCAGGTAAAGTCTCATTGAGATTAAAATCTCTTTTACAAGACAGACCTAGCCAAGATGGCAGCATAAAAGTCATAAAACAAAGTTGCTTAGAGAAACAACACAAAAGACAAGACACTTAGATAAATAACATTGAAAACAAATCTTAAAACCATAATACCAATAAAATAAAATATATTATATTAAAAATGAGCAGTGCATGAACATTTACCAATACAGTCGTAGTCTAAATTCTTAAAATATTATGAGAATTTACAGAAATAAATCATATCAGTCTTAAATCACTCTGTAGTGTATTCTATGTAGAGGGGGCCTTTTTGCCCGGCTCTGTCTGAACGTGGGGATCATGCATCAGAAAAACATTATGTGAGCGCAGGCCATAATGACCACGCTTTCTGAACAAATAAGAACCTAAGTAAGATGGAAACTTAAGTAAGTCAATCTTATATTACGGAGGAGCCTACCATGGAATTATTTTTATGATTTCTATTATTTTATGTTACTATTATTTTATTTTTATTTTTAACATTTCTGTTCACACTGTAGTTCATCTCTACCTACGGCAACTTACAGTAACCGATATACAGGTTTTGAACGAAAAACATTGAGCGTTCTCAAGTGATCGATATGCAACGAGCGAACCAAACGATTCCAATGCAACCGTGTTCCAACTGTGAATTGGTTCCGTAACGGCGCGGGGTGTATTTTAC
The DNA here is from genome assembly GCA_022702515.1 of Ilyophis sp. 1 JC-2022. Taxonomy (NCBI): domain Eukaryota; kingdom Metazoa; phylum Chordata; class Actinopteri; order Anguilliformes; family Synaphobranchidae; genus Ilyophis; species Ilyophis sp. 1 JC-2022. The sequence goes on along the minus strand of CM040402.1, from coordinate 80,958,238 downwards.
CACCTGCCGTGCTTCAGGTACACTCATCCCGTTAGAAGGTATGGGTGAAATCGATAATCGGTGATCGTCTTCACCCCATGTTGAAGCATAATTAGTTATTGCAGTCATAGTGCATTTCAGGATATAGCCCAGTGGTTTGAGGAGCACGATACTGAAGTTATGCATATGTCATGGTCTTCTCAGTTAGCAGATGTGCAGCAAATCAAGCTTTTATGCATTCTCAGAAATAAAGGTACAATGGAGGTACATTTTTCTTCTTTAAGGAACAAATTTTCCAACTGCACCCTGGAAGTACACTAATATTCTTATTGGGTACTTATAAGTACATTTCCAAGCAAAAAAGGTACTAATTAATTATGTATTGCTGGTTAGGGGTACAATTTTATGTGCATATAGGGTACCACCCCAATGATGACCGTTTGTACCTTTTTAGGTACTTTTCATACGTTTTTTCCTGAAAGAGTGGAATTTTCTGGAACAACACCTGAGACAGTGTCTTCCACTTTGATCAGCTAAGCAGAAGCTAAAATTGCCTTTCCTGTAGAACAGTGATGAATTCCTGACACTTTTTAGAACTTTCCACAGCACATATAACCCATACTGGTAACATCTGGTGGCCGACACCCACGTTAAGTGACTTTACATTATATATACATTTACATTGTTTTGTTTGCTACTTGTAAGTAAAAATAACAATGTTCACAAAATCCTATAGCACATGAAACGATTACTATTAATAGAATAGGATTTGAAATGAGCTATTTCCCTTGTGGTGTGGCTGTAATTTTAGCTGTAAGACATTTTTTATTAATTATGAAAGATACTGTTGCCTTCTTTTTCTACAACCTTATATATTCAAAGATGTAGTCAATAATATAGTATATAGTAATATTGTAATAATATAGTCAATAATAATTCAAATTCAGAATCAACTGTAATCATTAATTTAACTGACTGAAATCACTTCATTGATTAAGTCATATAACCTGTTCAGGAAGTCAAGGTGCAGGCAGAAGAGTATGTTAGTTATAACTAATAATAATAATAAATGATACATATAATAATAATAATTATATATATAATATATATAATAACTGATCACAAATGCCAGTAGCCAGTCCCTTCAGGCTAGAAGCGGAAATTAGAATTTGCATCCGAGAACATAATGAAGAATAATTCATAATCCAGTTCAGTAAGAATATCTTTTTTTCTCTTCAGGTTTGCAAATTGCTATCATGTCTCATGCTAGCTGTACGGACTGCGGAGTGCATCAGAGATCAATCTTAGGAACCCAGGAGCATTGGTAAAACAAAGTACTCACCTGTAGATCCTGCAGAAGTGTCTTTGTGTCACGTCAGGTCTGTTCCCCTGTTCGTTTTTATGTTTAAAACTGTGTATTCTGTGCCTACTCCTGCTGCCCTTAGGTCCGTGGCATGCGGTTGCGTTTGACCCTTCGGCCCTCGTGAAAGTGAGGTAGCTGGATTGGGCTCTAGCCTAATTAAGCAACTGTCAGGGTCATTAGCGCAGGGGTGTTAACTGCCACCACACCCCCGCAGCACATTCTGGGCATATTGCGAGCAGAGTGACAGCGGTTTGTTTTGGTCGCGGTCCCACGGAAAACAAAATTGCAACAAATAAGACGCCTGACATATTGCGTAATTTCTCCCAACCTGGTCAAACCTGTGCCAATGCATTCAGCCTATAGATGTGAGGGGTATAAGACCAGGTTTGCAATACTGTTGATTGCTAGACTACATAAGTGACAAGAGGACGCAAGCGTCAGATGTAACCTTGAAACTCCACAGCCTTTGATAGATTATTTTCTGTGGGGGGTGGGGTATTGACTCAGTGTGTGAATGTTGAGTAAACTAGAAAGTCTTGGAAACTGTAGAAAGCAGCCCGGTCTTACACCCTTGGTGCCAACTTCTCAAAATAGCATCAGGAAGGCCGTGAGACCAGGCCGACGCTCCATGAAGATCAATGGCCAAAGCTACTACTTGGAGGCTGGTTTCAGAGTTCCTCGTACAAATGAAGAGGTTGTCGGCCAAATGAGATTCAGTGTAATGACATAATTGGCTCAAGTGTCCCCTGTGCAGAGATATTTTCTACCTCACATCTTTATTTTGGAACTTAAGTTCACTCAGTCTGTTTGCGAAGTGCTTGACCATTATACAGTGCAAACAATTATGGACACATCAGCACTTAAACACATACAGTCAAAGCACATATGGAGTCAAAGCATGTTCAACTACCCAAAATCTTTAATTTGAATGCCCAAGTTACCAACAGACATTTGTTTCCAACAATTCAAACGACATTGTTCAAACGCTTATACTTCATAGCTTTGTTTTTAATATGTACTGAAAAATGTATCTTTCTAAAATGTTCAATTCGTTTACTGAGACATTTAAAACATACAATTTAGAATATTGTATATATTTTTTTTAAACTCTCTATCACCACAACCATGAAGAGCTCATTAAGGCAGCACAGTAGAATATGTACAAAGATCAAACCCAGGAACATGACCCGAAGGGTTACTGCGAGTCGCTGGTTTCCCCCGGGGTAGAACAGAATTCCTGGATCCTTCATTGCAGTCCGCCTGGGTGGAAATTTGTCCAGATCCCATACAGTGTAGCATGCTGGACAGGTGCCAACATTTCTGCACTGCAAATACATTCCTGTGTCAAGCTGAGCCAGGAGCCTGAATGGGCTAAAGTGCAAAAGGTGACTGCGAGGCATTCGTGCTAATTCCTGCTAACGCCCGCGCACCTCTCCGCTCCGCTCACTGAAATTAGCATATATTCACACGTGCGCCCAGGCCAATGATGGACGGCTGCAATTAGCGCTATCAAATGTGCTCTCTAGCACGGCCGTGCGAAATATGCGCCGCACGCATGTTTGCAGGAGCCCTGCAGGCTGTTTGTCTCTCATCAGATCCAATAACAGGGGTTGTTTTGTTAGCTGTTTGTTTGTTCATCCAGCTAAGCCATTTCAGCAAACGCTTCACACGTTCTCCTGCAGCCTGGGCTTCACTCAGATGTTTGATGCCCTGGGTGATGTATATAGATGTCATGTCACAGTTGCAGGACATGCTATTGAATGGATGGATTCGTGGGAAGTCTTTTGACCAAATTTGGTAGCTAATTGGTAGCCAATGTCCACTCGTGTTCTTGCATTGACATAGGAAATGTGCATCTGTGTCTACCCAGGCACTGTATATTAAAAATAAATTGTTCTTAAAATAAAATTGTTATGTTTATCTTGTATCGTAAGGTGCACAGGTTCTCGTAAGGAGTGTTAGAGTATGATGTTTCCACAGACCGTCAAATTAATGTTTTATTTATTACATTCTAACTGAAATGTGATATAATTCTGTTTTCCATTTCTATACTCTCCAAGCAGTGTTTGGAAACCATGAGTAGATATCAGCCTCAGTTCTGTTTCATTCTTCAGCCATTAGTTGGAACTTTAGCAGAGATATAATTATTTTTCTTTTTGGCAGATGGTAGGCGTCGCTATGGAGATGCAGGGCTGAAGGTTCTGTTTCCATGGGAACCGCCTCTAGCAAGACTCCTCAGAGTCGCCAGTGTCCTGGAATGACAGGCAGGTCAGTGATGCTGGCACTCCAAATTAGCATGTCAGTTATATATAACTGCAGAGGTGTAAAATTCAGGTTCAGAAAGTAAAAGTCCTCCCCAGTATTTGGTTCCAATCACCTGGATTTGCTAAATAGTATAATTTCTCAGCTGGGAGGTAGAACTAATTATTGAAATCAGCTGGCTGAGTTCATGGGTGGAAGAAACACATGGCAGGACTTTTACTTTCTGACGCCTGGATTTTACACCTCTGCATAACTGCACTGTTGCTTAGAAGTAGGTGAGCTTACCTGGAATTACAATAATATAATTTTGACTGCACTGTAGCAATTGTTACAATGTATTATCTTACAATGTATTATCTTACAATGTATTATCTTACAATGTATTATCTTCTACCTACTCCCAGTTCTTTCTAATACAGCTCAACATGTTTGATTTTGGACATCCAACGCAGAATATTTATGTGCGAGCCATACTTACTTTGTGTTCCTGACAACTGTGTGTCACCGTCAGCTTCCGATAGGCCGAGATAATGCAGTCCCTCCTGCCGAACAAAGACGGTGAATTTTTAAAAGTCGAATGATCACTTTTCGTCTGTATCTTTCAACAGGATTCAGCTTTCTCACATTTTTCACTGGAAATGGAAATGCTTCGGGGAAAACTCTTAACCCAGTGGTCCCCAACCCTGTTCCTGGAGATCTACCATCCTGTAGATTTTCATTTCAACCCTAAGTAGCAGCTCAATTAGATCTCTCGCTGTTGAATGAGGTGCGCTTTGTTAGGGTTGGAGTGGAAACTTACAGGATGGTAGATTTCCAGGAACAAGGTCGGAGGTCACTGCTCTAACCCAATGTGCACACTCACTTGCTGCAGATACCTCCTCCTGGTGGCAGCCCAGGTATATTTTCTGAGGTCAGGTACTTTATCACGTACAGCAAGTCAGGCTCTTTGTCTTTCGATCTCAGAATCTTCAAGGCCTCTGCGAACAAACAGAAGAAGGTAAAGGCAAAAAATGACACACCTTTATGTTTTGCATTTTTGGTGAAATGAACTACAATCTTCATGTTCTAGCCAAAAAATAATGTCTCTGTCTGTCATTACATTTTCACAGACAAACTCCCCTCTCTCTTGTTATTGCTCCCTTACACACTCACTCTTAATCTCTTTTAAAACACTAACTTACTTTTACACTCTCAGTCACTCACTTGCTCACTCGCTCTCACTTACACACTCATTCCCTCTGCTTTATCACTGTACTTCATTACCTGCAACTTTGCTTTCGATCACCTCCTCCAGCTCAACCTCATGTTGCAGTGCCTCAGGTGACACCTGGGGGGCGCCAGGGAAGCATATTATGATTATGCTCATGTTGTCCAGACTGCCCTGTGGGGGGAGACAGAGAGCAGGATTCAGAGCTCAGATCAGGCAGTTCCATGAGGGAGTTTGTTTAAAAACTCAACTAAAATGTAAACTGATAACATGCTCACTATAAACCAAAGGGTATCTAGATATCAGTGACAGGAATGGGTATATGAATGGGTGCTTGACTGCTATTCTTTGATTGGCAAAAATAAAGACCAAGAATTAGATTTTAGGACAAATTCAACCACGTAGCATGATTCCCAAGGAAGAATTTTAGCATTTTAACAAGCTGCTGAAATGCACCTCTAGATTATTTTTTTTTAATTAAAAATGATATTACACTGATGAACTTTAATATGTTTGCAGAAGGGTCTTGTGTGGGCTACATTTGAGTCTTGAGGTCTGAGCCAATGGCTGAGTACAATGACTGTGTGTGTTAAATTGTGATGATGTTGAAGTAGCCTGGAATCATTTTAAATTGATAGTTATTAATATTTTGGATTCCATCGCTCCTTTTAAGGAAGTTCACTTAAAACAACAATCTGAACCATGGTTTGATGATACTGTATTGAACAACATTAAAAAACGAGATCAACTTCTTCAGACCTATAAAAAAACTATTGACAAATCCAAATTTATTGAATATAAAAAAGTAAAAAAAATTCCAAACCAATTTCAATTTTGATTGAAAATGCCAAACAATCCTATTTCAAAAACAAACTAGAAGCAGACAAAAATTCACCGAAAAACAAATCTCTAAATCTCTTCAGCCAGTAATTTCGGCCTTCTCATTAAGGAAAATATCATATTTGATAAATTAAAAGTTGCAAATAAGTTTAATGAGTTTTTCACTACGGTAGCATCAAACCTGGTTAAGAAACTTCCTATAGGTTCAGGCCATTTTGGTATTCACAGAGTGGAACAATTTTATATAGATAAGGGTGTGGTTAAAGATTATTTTGGTTTTTCCAAAGTAAGTGAGAAAATAATTCAGTGATATTTGTAAGGTGATGCAAAGTTTAAATCCATGTAAAGCTACTGGCATCGATACTATACCAGCTAGATTTGTAAACAATGCAGCTGATATTATTGCATGTCCTCTCACTTATATAATAAATTTGTCTTTACAACAAGGTAAAATTCCAAATGATTTAAAACTTGCTAGGGTAGTTCCTCTTTACAAGAAAAACAGTAAAACTGATGTGGGGAACTACCATCCAGTTTAAATGTTATCACAAAAGGTTTTGAACGAGTTGTACATGACCAATTACACAAATATTTACATGATTCAAATATTTTATATGCTCTGCAATCTGGTTTCTGCAAGTCATATTCTACTGACACATGTTTATTGCATTTAACTTATTATATACATTTGGAAATGGATAAAGGTAACTTAACTGGTATGATTTTGTTAGATCTGCAGAAGGTGTTCAATATGATGAATCATAAGATCTTAATTGATAAAATGAAGGCCATGGGATTGAACAATTCTGCACTAAATTGGTTTTCTTCTTATTTGACAGATAGAAAACAATTAGTTGAGGTTTGAGGTGTTACTTCTAATTTAGACTATATAACATGTGTTCCGCAAGGTTCGATTATCGGGCCACTGTTGTTTTCTGTATATATGCATAAATGATATGGAAATGTCTGTCAAATGTAAATTGTTATTGTATGCTGATGATTCAGCATTGATGGTATCTGGTAGAAATCTCATACAAATTGAACAACAGCTTAGTCAACAATTACAGTCGGTTAGGGCCCTGTCACACTATTGCGTATCGTACTAGCATATGCCAGCGTTTGAAAAATATCACTCATACGCTGATATACGCTGACATACGCTAGGGGTACGTTAGGCATAGGTTGTATACGTTTCAAGCACGGTCGCATTCGGTGGCATACGCTGGCATACGGCGAGGCACAAAAAGTTTTTTAAGCATGCTTAAAAATTTTGTGCGTGTTCGGACGTATGGTTTATACGCTAAGCATACGTTAGCCATACGCACATTACGCTAGCCGTACGCTGGCGATCCGCTACTCATACGCTACTCATAGGTTCAATGCGGTAAGTATCGGAAAAATTCTGTATTTTCAACGGCTTTTTGTGCGTATGAAAATTATTTTATGAATTTACATACGCAACTCATACGTTTCTCTCATACGCTATAGTGTGACAGGGCCCTTAGTGAGTGGTTGGTAGACAATAAGCTTTCATTACATTTAGGTAAAACTAAATAGATCTTGTTTGGTACAAAGCATAAACTTAAAACAAACACTAATATAAATATAACTTGTACCAATAATACAATTAGTTAAAAAAAAATTGTACAATATCTTGGTGCAGAGTTGGATCAATCCCTGGATAGTGAGGCAATGGCCAGAAGGGTACTGGGGAAAGTTTATTCCCGTTTAGAATTTCTTCATCGTAAATCTAAATTTCTGGACCAAAACATTTGTAGCATCAGCACTTACTCAATGTCATTATGACTATTCTTGCTCTTTTTGGTACTCTAGTTTAACTAAAAAATACAAAATCAAAATTACAAATTTCACAAAACAAACTAATCGGGTTTATTCTAAATTTACAGCCGAGAACTAATTTATCTTCTAAGCATTTTAAAATTTTAGGCTGGCTTTCCATTAATCAACAAGTTCCATTAATCAACTCACATTTAATCATGTTTACAGAGTGCTAGATGGTAAAGCTCCAAAGTACCTTTCCAACCATTTCCAGTTAAAAACTCGACTTCACAATACTCGTTCTAGTCAACTCTCAATGGTCATACCGCGTCACGGTAGTTATGGTCAAAATTCTTTTAATATATCTGGTGCTAGATTATGGAATAGTTTACCTGTGTGTACACATTCTAGTCATTCTTTGTCAATTTTTTAAAGTGAGGTGAAAGATATTTCTTTATGTTATATTATTACTTATGTTTGATAAGCTTGTTTTATTAGAAAATAGTGAGTTTGTTTTTTATAAATTTTAAATATTATACTCCAAATTGTGGTAAATGTATTTATTTTATTGTTGTGAATTTGTGTATTGTTGTTTGTGATCTCTTTTTTGTATTGTCTTGTATTTAATTGTATGAGGACCACAATGGAAATACGTTTTTACAACTTTTTGTGTCATCCTCTAAAATTACGTGTGTTTTTATGTACTGAATATGTTATTTTGCCAAAATAAAAAAAATAAGGAGCCATGCTGAGCTTCATGTCCTCAGAGATCAGCCGTGACTTAGCAGAAATCTCGTTAAGAGATCTCAGAGGTTCTAAAAATGCTTGTCAGTTTTTATGGTTGTGGAAGTTAGTTTATTTTTGACTTAGCCCGGCTTGTCTATTTCTGTGTAGAGAGATATTTTTTCTGTTCTCTTCTTGGAGTAGTTCATTAAAGGTTTACTGGTGGCTTGGGCAAGTCCAGGCTAATCTCATGATCTTGTTTGTTCTGTGGCCTGAACACTGCTGAGCTGCAAGTGTTTGGACTGAGTCATTCATATAGCTTCATATAATTTCAAATGAAAGTAGACGTTAGTAGATGAGTAGAAGAATTTTCATATAAAGAAAGAAACTATTCTGATCGCTACATCTGAAGACTCCTTTTTGTCTGGCTTACAAGATACTTCAGCCGAAGATCACACCATAGCCTTCAGAACCCTGATAGCCAGTGTGTGGGTAAGCTAGGCTAAGAGTCCTGGTCCATATTAAATTGTGTCTGTTGAAAAGCAGTTGTCCACATTCAGTCCCCTGGCCCAACCCAGGTATGAAGCCTACGGAAGCCCACCAGCCTATACAATAAACATATAGGCTACAATAGAAAACATCAGATCACTTTACACACCTATTATAGAGGGTTCCATAAAGAACTAAAAATAGTTCCCCTATGGAGACAAGCCAGAGAGCCCTAATTTCTGAGAGTGTAGTGCCCATTTGCAAAACCCTAATGGACCAACAGGTGATTGCTCGCTGGGAAGCGACCCTGGTGAAGGACCAGCAAGTTTATTTCATTCTGATCCACCTGCTGGCTGGAGATAACACCTGGATGGGATGTTGTTAAGTTTTACAGTTGTTATTTTGTTGCAGGCTTTGTCTATTCTTTCTCTCTTTGATTTTAACGACATTTAGCATTTTACTTATCAATCGAGTTTATTTCTGTTTCTGCATTTTGGAACTGTTCAGTGATCATGTGCAAGTCACTATGCAAGTTGACGCGCTGATTCTAAATGCATCAGTTAGCTGGCGTGCGTCTAGTAATGATAGAAATGAAGATTACACAGACCACCATTTTGAGTGTCCCTCAAGCAAAATCTCAGCAAGAATGATTTTTGGAAAACATTATATTGTGACCATTTGAAAAGCCTTTTTGTACTCATCAGTAAAAAAAATACTTGGAGCAGTTTTAAGAATGGATTCGAAGAATTATCTGTTGGCTTGCTGGAACAGACAGTTCAAAAAACATGTAGCTAATAAGAGCTATAAATCCAGGTTGTTGAAGTCAGTCGGCGGAAAACAAGGTGCGGGCTGGAGATGTGTTCGATCCTGTTTTGTCTCTGATGAATCTGGTATTCCCAAAACCTGGGTAAATATCAAACAGGTAGAGGAACTCTGGGCAGTGGGCCTTCACAAATTTGCCCTTAATCCAGCAGAGTGTCATCTCTCTCACCTAATCCTACTACTTAGAAACAAAAATATCTCTCACCTAGAACATGCCATATTGCCGCTCTGCCTTAATTACTATGATCAGGTGGACATGTTATATTTCATGACATAGCTCTTCATCTGTGGTAACCGATTATACATTTATAATCATTTAAAATGTCCTTCTAGATCTGTCCACCCATTTGCTTTTTTATGTGTCTATTTTTGTGTGCTTGTGTGTGCCTGTGTGTGTCTTCCAAAGCCTAGTGTCTTGTGTGGTTATTAAAAATCCTTATCACAAACAGCTGGGGCCTCCCTGGTGTACAGTAGGGGCCTCCCTGGTGTCGTGGCAAAATTCCCAAACTGGCTTTCTCAACCTGGCCTCCTAATCATCCCCAAGTTTAATTAGTTTAATTAGCTTGATACTTTCTCTCCATCTAAGATAACACTGGATGAGTGTTTTGTTGCAAAATGGCTGCTGTGCACCGACCAGATGGGTGCTACATATTGGTGGTTAAGATGAGTTTCTCCTAATAGACTGTGAAGCTCTTTGAAATTTTGGAAAGTGCTATGAAGATACAATCAATAATACTGATAATGTTAATCATATTTAAATAAAACATTTTTAGAACGTACACACAATCAAACTCGATGGAAGCTTTCAGACCACTCCTGTCCGCTTGTTGCCTATCTGGGTTACTGAAGAAAAGCTAGAGGCGGATTTCCTAATAGTCCTGGAAGAAAAAAGTTTAGTGGAATTTATTTTCTGGCTTGTATACAAGGGCAGAAAACACTCTGTGAAATTGTTCCTACGAACCTGTTAACTTTTGTTCACTAATACCTAGCAGTCAACTATTTACCACTTATGTAATGGACCATTCATAGGACAAGATCAGGAATCAGTGAAAATTTTTATATGAGTCAATTTGAATATTAGTTGCTGCTACAAATGGAGATGTAGAGAATGAATGCCCCTAAAATCAGATGCATCTTGTTGCAATTTTGTACTCTGTAAGGCTATATCTATTCTTGGATCTTTATAGACTTAACGGCTTCACATACACCTGGCTTTGTCACCGTCAATGCCAAGTGAGAATCAAAATGGAACAACAAAAAACAAGGTTCCCCCTGCTTTTGATAAAAACATAATTCCAATCCGCATACATTCCCAATTCATGCTGCAAAAAGAACAGGACGCCTGCTTTTTTGCTCCTGAACGGAGCATCTTGGAGTCTGAAGGGTATGACGCAGCGCTGAGACGTACCTTGTAGAGACAGAGGTCGATGACCTGAGTGCAGACCTCCCGCAGGTCGTCGCAGACCCGCAGCCGGCTGCGCACAAACGCGCAGAGCTCCTCGTTGTTCATGGCGTCCCACACGCCGTCGCAGGCCAGGATCAGGAACTCGTCGTCGGGAGAGCGCTCCATCTCGAAGACCTCCGGCTCCGGCGACACCAGCTGCTCAGTCTGCGTCCGCCACTCCACCTCCTTGAAGTCGAAGTCGCCCAGCGCCCGGGAAACGGCCAGGGAGCCGTTGATGCGGTACTGGGTGACGGAGCCGCCGGCGTTCTGTATGCGTTCCTTCTCGCGCGGGTTGCTGGGCTTGTGATCCTCGGTGTAGAAGCTGACCCGCCCGTCGCGGCAGAGCAAGGTCCGCGAGTCGCCGCAGTTGATGAAGTAGATGCGGCCGGGCGAGATCAGCACGGCGGCCGCCGTTGAGCCGCTGCGGTCCCAGCACTCCCGCCGTGCTATGTCGTGCATGTGCTTGTCGATGCGCAAGAACCCCTCACGGATCCCCTCCATCACCTCCTCTTGGTCCTCCTCAGCTTTCACTGTGCCTGGCGGAGGAGGCAAGGAGGTCACACGTAGCGTTAGCTCATTTACAGCGAAGCTACTTCATGTAGGGCTTTATGCATGAAGCATTTGTTGGGTTTCAACTCTCATCGTCAACCCAAAGTCATCACTTTTCATATTCACCGTTCTGATTCCACATGCAGATTAATATTGAGGTGTATTCATATTGCCATACTATGAGCTATGGAGTATTTTACTGCTGCAGCTAGTTTCCTTGGTTGTAAAGGAAAAAATGTTGTGACTTAGAAGTGACAGTGATTAGCGGGCAGTTGGTTTTTTTGTTTGTTTTGTTTTTAATTTGGCACACAACATGGGGCTGTACATAAAAAATGTATGCATGACTCTAATCTTCCACTTCCTAAGGGGACAGGGAAGAATGTGTCAAAAACATCTTCAGTCTAAAGAATTAATACATTTAAGATAAATTTATCTCAAGATGCAGTACAATGGTGCAAGCGTTTATCTGATTGCAATCCTTTTCATATGTGCAGATCTTGCTCTGGGTTTACATCCCTCTCGACATTGTTTCTTAATCTACCAATACAAATGTCAATAGAAAAAAACATTTCCATCTTCAGACTATGCAAGTGTATTTTTCGATTTTCAGAATACAGAACTACACGACTTATTGTTGCATTTGTTGAAGATAAAGCAAACGTATGAATCTGTCAAGTGACCTGTATCAGCTGTGAAAATATTTTTTTAAGAGGATAACTGTCTGTCTGTTTGTTTGTCTGTCTGTCAGGGATGTGTTACCTGTGGCGAGGATGTTATCCAGGAGGTTGTGGGAGCAGTACTGTGCCACCATGCTACCCGCATGCCCGTCGAACACGGCGAAGTAGCCCCAGCCCACGAGGTCTCTGTCGATCTCAGGGATGCAGGTGTGTGCATCCTCCATATGGGCTCGCCAGCCCTGCATGCTGGCCAGGGCGTAGCTGGCCCCCCACTTGGTCTCCCCCTCGGCCGTGTGCTTCTCCAAGACCGGCCTGTCCAGGTACGGGCTGGGCACCAACTCCTCCTCCTCCTCCTCCTCCTCCTCGTCCGGCAGGTCCCCCGCCACGCCTTCAGCCTTCTCCCCCTTGAAGAAGAAGGTGACCAGTTTGCCCGTCTCCTCCACCAGCTGGCGCAGGAAGGAGGGCACCTCCACATTGCTGGCTCTCCTGGCCTTTCTCATGGCTCTCCCCTCCCCCAGCACCTCCTCGTCAGCTCGTCCCTCTCCTCTCCTTTTCTCTCTTCTCTTTTCTTCCTCTTCTCTGCGGGCCTGCGCTTCGCTTGGTGGGTTCGCTCTCTTTCTCTCTCTTTCTCTCTGTACAATGTGATTCCCTCTGTCACCTGCTCTCTGGGGCCTGTATTTTCCCTGTCTCTCCTGCAATTGGTCTGTCTATTTCTGTGCGCTTATCCCTCAACATGCTTATCCATCCCTCTCTCTCTCTACCTCTCTCTCCCTCTATTATATAATGCCTCTCTCAATCTTAACCGTTTTAATGAGCTTAGATTACTAGATATCCACCTGGTGGGTAAATGGAGATGTCTGCGTTTCGTAACAGCCTAGCAACCCAACAGATTAAAATCTTGGGATACAGGTGTGGGCTGTGATGATATCACAGTGCATTCGGGAAATTTAATTCCTCACTGCATTCAATGCAGGAACCAGGTTGAGGATAGTAAATAATATATTTGAAATTTTTCCAAATATTTTAGGATATATTTCTTGGTAAATAATATGTGCATCAAAAGAAAATATAATTATGGACTAATTTATTTTGAGGAGCATTGTCTTCCTGTACAATATAGCTGTGAGCAGCGATTCCTGGGGACCGGGCAGCATAAGCAGCGGTTGTCAAATGCAGAGACTCTATTATGGGGGATCACAACTTATCTATGCATACGTGCACATAAAAAGCACATATCTATGTTTCTAATCAGGGCTTTTGTCATTGTTGCAAGATTGAAATCTCTCCAAGGGAATCATTTTTTTAACTCTCTAGCACCACCATGAGGTTTGATTGGGCGAAACCTTCACAACTGGAGTCTTGATCTAACTCTCAGTCAGTTTCATCAAGTTTCATAATGTCACATCAAACAGTTTTAGAATTATTACCATTTATGTGATAAGCCATGCCCACTGCAAATTCATTGGATCGTTTTTTTGGCGGAGGCAAAACGTCATGTGCATATGAAGGCATATGAGATCAGTCAGAATACCAGAATACCAATTCTGTGGAAATTTGTCAAATTGTCTAGGAGTAGCATTTTATGTGTTTTTTAAAAATTAAAAATTTTATAAAATTAAATGTATTGGTCCATGGTTCCTTGATGGAAATTTGTTCACTGTGAGCAGGGCATCTACTGACATTAGATTTAACTTTCTATGTCAAACCGCGCAGGAGCTATGATTGTTTAATTATTGCAAATTCAAATTACTATTATAGCGCCACCAAGTGGCTTATCACAACCAAATTTGGTAAGGGCATGCGGGGTGATTCCTTCTAACAATATCTCAAGTTTAATAAGAATCAGTCAAGCACTCAAGGAAAAACGCAGAAAAGTAATAGATGTGTAGTACATACAGTGCCCTCCACAATTATTGGCACCCCTGGTAAAGATGAGTAAAAAGGGTTATAAAATATTCAAGGGTTAAGAAAAATCAAACCTTTAATTGAAGTAAATTTATTCTGAGAAAAATAAATCCCTCATCAAGAAATAATTATTTTCAACAAAACCACATGTGCCCCAATTATTGGCACCCCTGCATTTAATACTTTGTACAACCTCCCTTTGCCAATAAAACAGCACTGAGTCTTCTCCCGTAACATCTAATAAGGTTGGAAAATACAGAACAAAGAATCTGAGACCATTCCTCTTTACAGAATCTCTCCAGATCATCCAGAGTCCTAGGTCCTCTTTTGTGCACTCTCCTCTTCAGCTCAGGCCACAGGTTTTCAATGGGGTTTAGGTCAGGGGACTGAGATGGCCATGGCAGAAGCTTGACTTTGTGTTCAGTTAACCATTTTTGTGTTGATTTGGACGTATGTTTTGAATCATTGTCATGCTGGAAGATCCGATGACCCAGTTTTAGTTTTCTGGCAGAGGCAGCCAGATTCAGATTTAAAATTTCCAGGTCTATGATGCCATGTACCCTAACAAGGTTCTCAGGGCCTTTGGAGTAAAAACAGCCCCACAACATCACGGAACCTCCACCATACTTAACAGTGGGGATAAGGTTATTTTCGGTATAGCCATCTTTTTTTTTACGCCAAACCCAACTTGAGTGTTGGTTGCCAAAAAGCTCAATTTTGGTTTCATCTGACCATAGAACGCAGTTCCAGTAGCGTTTAGCAAACTCCAGGCGCTTACGTTTGTGGTGAAATTGTGATGCTTTCCAAAACTGGAATGGATCCAATAGCAGGACTTGGAGACAAACTCAGGCAAACTCCCAGCAGGAGTATATTTATTTAGGACAAGAGATGACAAATGAACAAACAGGGAACTGGTGACGGTCAGGATGCGGGGTTGGTGAACTAAGTGGAAGGGGGCAGGAGATGAGTAGCAGGTGGTAGAGCAGGTTGACTGGAACAGGGAAGCAGACTAGATGGACAAACTTAAAATTAGACTGAAAGCAGTTAGAAACAATACAATAATGACCGAGTAACATGACAATACAAACGGAACGAACTGGCAATGAACATGACAAAAAAGGTGATATACAGGTGCAGCTCAAAAAATTAGAATATTGTGAAAAAGTTCAATATTTTTTGTCACTCATTTCAGAAAGTGAAACTCATATATTATATAGATTCATTACACATAGAGTAAAATATTTCAAGCCTTTATTTCTTGTAATTTTGATGATTATGGCTTACAGCTAATGAAACCCAAAATTCAGTGTCTCAGAAAATTAGAATATTTTGCTTTAACATATTTTTAAAGTATCATATTTAATATTTGGTCGCATATCCTTTGCATGCTGTTACTTCCTGAAGTCTGTGACCAATCAACATCAAAAGACTCTCGATATCTTATTTTCAGGTACTGTTACAAGCGATACTATAACCTCTCTGCATTTGAACTGATCTCTATGGGAATTGGGGGGTGAGACTAGATTCAGCTGTAAATTACACTGGTACAGTATGGAACACATGCCTGGCTAAATGGCTGTAAGTCATCTAGGGTCTGAGCTATCGAACGAGCCCCAAACCATCACTCTGTTGCCAGATATGGAGTAGATGTGGATGGATGTTGATTTGATTTTGATGTTGATTGGTCACAGACTTCAGGAAGTAACAGCATGCAAAGGATATGCGACCAAATATTAAATATGATACTTTAAAAATATGTTAAAGCAAAATATTCTAATTTTCTGAGACACTGAATTTGGGTTTTCATTAGCTGTAAGCCATAATCATCAAAATTACAAGAAATAAGGGCTTGAAATATTTCACTCTATGTGTAATGAATCTATATAATATATGAGTTTCACTTTCTGAAATGAGTGACAAAAAATATTGAACTTTTTCACGATATTCAAATTTTTTGAGTTGCACCTGTATATAGGCAAGAAGCAGGTGAGGTGGGAGATCAGTAATGAGTGTGGGCATGAGGAATGTAGACGAGTGTAACGAGATACTGAGAGTGCGTGCAGCCCATACCTGGCGAGTGATTGGCTGTGAGATGATTGGGGAGACAATGGAGAAACAAGTAGGAAATTCACGTCCAGCCTGCACGACACAAAGATTTTTAGGAGTTCGTCAGAGGGATAGAGTGAAAGTGGATCTGAGGCTGAAAGCATAGACTCTGTTGTCGAAGATGCTTTTGCCCAGGGCGAAGATGTATGTGGCTGTTGACATGTAAGTATTAACTGTATTAACTTAAAACTAACTTTATTTGTGCATCGGTTGAATTTTAGTCACAGTAGTCATGTAAAATATAGCATTTATTATCTAATTTCTTGTGGCTAAATGGTAGCATAAGTCATATCCATGAATTATTCCAGTCAGGATTTAGACCCTACCATAGCACTGAAACGGCACTGGTTAAAGTTATTAACGATTTACTGTTATCAGCCGACCAAAACTCTGTGTCTGTTCTTGTACTTCTTGACCTAAGTGCAGCTTTTGATACAATAGATCATGAGATTCTACTGAACAGACTTGTTGTTATTGTAAGAAGGGTAGGTACACATTTTCAGTCAAATGACTTATTATTATTGAATTATATCTTTCTACACACCTCTTTGTAAAGAAAATGTTAATGACCGAAATAAAGTAAACTAACTTAATTTAGGGTAAATCTGAATCGCAGTCCATGTCAAATGTAGCATTTATTTTATTTTTTTGGAAAAGCCTAGCATTTTTATTTTTGATTTCACAACATAGTACACTATGTGGCTCTTATTGTGCACTTTTTTTATTTTGCTTTCTTTTAAATAATTCAGGGCAGAAATCTGCTCCTGCTCCTGCTGCTCATCCCCGCAGGACTCTGGTCACGAGGTCAAGGAGGCCCTGCTGTCCCTGCTCACCGCAAGGAGCCCGAGTCTGAGGACGGATGGCACGACATGGCGGATGAGGATGAAGAGCCTCATCAGTTCCCCTTCTGCCCCCAGAGGACCCCAGGAGTGCAGCTGGACCTTCAGCAGGCCTACAGTAGGGATGTTCCTAAAGACTAATTTCCCTGACGTTGAAACGGAAGTTTAAATTTAGACTAGTCGACTAATCTAAAAGTAAGAAAACACTCAGAAAACAGTCAAAATTGAGCACAATTTAATCTATAAGGTTAAACATTGTCCGGAAAAATATTGCGTATATTATAAGAGCCATTTGAAACCGTTAATCACATTCTGATCGACGTGACATTAGATTAGTTTTATTGGGCTATTCAACAACGCGGTAGGCCTACTTACTCTTTCCACCTCGCTGGTTTAACTTGCAGGGCAAACAGGCTAATGCGTTCAGTTTTTTTACTTAGTTAAAAAATAATAATAATTTAATCCGGCGTTGTTAGCATTAGTATCGGATGCTCGTTTTTTTATAAAGCAACATTTGACCAGGAAAACATGAAATTTCAGTGCAAATTTTGTCAATATGTAATTTAAATGTGTACATTAATAAAATAATAAGTTTAACCGACTAGTATTTCTGGTGCCGACTAGCGAGGGTAGCAACGTTTAATCGACTAGTCGACTAAACACGCAGATCCCTAGCCTACAGCCCCCTGGATCTCTTTCGGCTGTTCTTCAGCACACATGTCCTCAAGCTCCTCTGTGACAACACAAATGGCAACGCAGCCCGTAAACATGCTCAGGGACTGCATACACCATGGTCTGATGTGGATGCTGAGGACATGCAAAAATATCTGTCCATCATCCTGTACCTGGGTCTTGTCAAGACATCTGCTGCCCGTGACCTATGGAGGAAGGACCGGCTTCACAAGCACCCCTTTCCCTGCAGTGTGATGCCGGGCTACAGATATGAGGCCATTGGTGCATTCCTCCACATGAGCGACACAACAGCAGATGCCATCAATGACCAGCTGAAAGGCCAAGCAGGTTATGATGGCCTGTTTCGCCTGAAGCCTTTGCATGACCAGATCCGATTGCATGCAGGGCTTACTACCACCCTCATCGGAACCTGGCCATTGATGAACGCATGGTAGCCTCAAAAGCTTGGCATGGGATGAAACAATACTTGAAGGACAAGCCAACAAAGTGGGGCTTCAAGTTATTTGTCCTGGCTGACAGCAAGACGGGCTACACATCAGTGACTTCAGTGTGTACCAGGGGAAAGAAATACATTTCTGGAACCATAAACTGAACTGGAGCTAATAAATGTATCACCCTCTGAATGTGAAGTGATTGTAATGATCCTACTACCTCAAAGAACATAATAAAATGCTTCATATGGACAAAAAAAGCATTGTACTCATTTTCGGAGAGGTTTTTGGACCCCTATCAAAACCCAAATTATTTGGAAAAAAATGAAAATTTCCTCATTTAGTTGATACAAACATGTGTTTTATGAGTCAGAATACTTTATCTGTTGAAAAAAGCTGATTATCTCTTGATTTACTGTGATGCACATTTTATCCATTTGGATAGATTTGGACACCCTAAGGGACACCAGGATACACTGTTTACAAATGAGCTTATGGAACCTGAGCAGATTGACATATCCCCCTAAAATTCTGTACACATGTTGACAAGTGGTGTGTGCACCAGGAAAGTAAAATATGACCTGTTTTACATCTTTTCCTTTCAGAAGTGTACTGTAAACTAAGAATGACAACCGCGTTTTTTTTTTTTTTTGCAAAGAGTTTGTGCATTTACAGCCCATAATCTATATGAAGATTATGAAATTTTATTATTTTAATCTAAGACACACAAAGGTACAGGGGTCTTCTCCAATTTAAGCCATTAAACAAGTGTGTGTGGTGAGCACAACTGTAGTTATAAAGGCTTAAACAGAACAGTGCAAAACAGGCGAAAATTGGCCCAATTTTGCTTCTGCAGCCCATACCTGGCGAGTGATTGGCTGTGAGATGATTGGGGAGACAATGGAGAAACAAGTAGGAAATTCACGTCCAGCCTGCACGACACAAAAAGACAAACAAGGTAAAAAGAAAGACTTTGTGTTCAGTTAACCATTTTTGTGTTGATTTGGACGTATGTTTTGAATCATTGTCATGCTGGAAGATCCGATGACCCAGTTTTAGTTTTCTGGCAGAGGCAGCCAGATTCAGATTTAAAATTTCCAGGTCTATGATGCCATGTACCCTAACAAGGTTCTCAGGGCCTTTGGAGTAAAAACAGCCCCACAACATCACGGAACCTCCACCATACTTAACAGTGGGGATAAGGTTATTTTCGGTATAGCCATCTTTTTTTTTACGCCAAACCCAACTTGAGTGTTGGTTGCCAAAAAGCTCAATTTTGGTTTCATCTGACCATAGAACGCAGTTCCAGTAGCGTTTAGCAAACTCCAGGCGCTTACGTTTGTGGTGAAATTGTGATGCTTTCCAAAACTGGAATGGATCCAATAGCAGGACTTGGAGACAAACTCAGGCAAACCCCCAGCAGGAGTATATTTATTTAGGACAAGAGATGACAAATGAACAAACAGGGAACTGGTGACGGTCAGGATGCGGGGTTGGTGAACTAAGTGGAAGGGGGCAGGAGATGAGTAGCAGGTGGTAGAGCAGGTTGACTGGAACAGGGAAGCAGACTAGATGGACAAACTTAAAATTAGACTGAAAGCAGTTAGAAACAATACAATAATGACCGAGTAACATGACAATACAAACGGAACGAACTGGCAATGAACATGACAAAAAAGGTGATATACAGGTGCAGCTCAAAAAATTAGAATATTGTGAAAAAGTTCAATATTTTTTGTCACTCATTTCAGAAAGTGAAACTCATATATTATATAGATTCATTACACATAGAGTAAAATATTTCAAGCCTTTATTTCTTGTAATTTTGATGATTATGGCTTACAGCTAATGAAACCCAAAATTCAGTGTCTCAGAAAATTAGAATATTTTGCTTTAACATATTTTTAAAGTATCATATTTAATATTTGGTCGCATATCCTTTGCATGCTGTTACTTCCTGAAGTCTGTGACCAATCAACATCAAAAGACTCTCGATATCTTATTTTCAGGTACTGTTACAAGCGATACTATAACCTCTCTGCATTTGAACTGATCTCTATGGGAATTGGGGGGTGAGACTAGATTCAGCTGTAAATTACACTGGTACAGTATGGAACACATGCCTGGCTAAATGGCTGTAAGTCATCTAGGGTCTGAGCTATCGAACGAGCCCCAAACCATCACTCTGTTGCCAGATATGGAGTAGATGTGGATGGATGTTGATTTGATTTTGATGTTGATTGGTCACAGACTTCAGGAAGTAACAGCATGCAAAGGATATGCGACCAAATATTAAATATGATACTTTAAAAATATGTTAAAGCAAAATATTCTAATTTTCTGAGACACTGAATTTGGGTTTTCATTAGCTGTAAGCCATAATCATCAAAATTACAAGAAATAAGGGCTTGAAATATTTCACTCTATGTGTAATGAATCTATATAATATATGAGTTTCACTTTCTGAAATGAGTGACAAAAAATATTGAACTTTTTCACGATATTCAAATTTTTTGAGTTGCACCTGTATATAGGCAAGAAGCAGGTGAGGTGGGAGATCAGTAATGAGTGTGGGCATGAGGAATGTAGACGAGTGTAACGAGATACTGAGAGTGCGTGCAGCCCATACCTGGCGAGTGATTGGCTGTGAGATGATTGGGGAGACAATGGAGAAACAAGTAGGAAATTCACGTCCAGCCTGCACGACACAAAGATTTTTAGGAGTTCGTCAGAGGGATAGAGTGAAAGTGGATCTGAGGCTGAAAGCATAGACTCTGTTGTCGAAGATGCTTTTGCCCAGGGCGAAGATGTATGTGGCTGTTGACATGTAAGTATTAACTGTATTAACTTAAAACTAACTTTATTTGTGCATCGGTTGAATTTTAGTCACAGTAGTCATGTAAAATATAGCATTTATTATCTAATTTCTTGTGGCTAAATGGTAGCATAAGTCATATCCATGAATTATTCCAGTCAGGATTTAGACCCTACCATAGCACTGAAACGGCACTGGTTAAAGTTATTAACGATTTACTGTTATCAGCCGACCAAAACTCTGTGTCTGTTCTTGTACTTCTTGACCTAAGTGCAGCTTTTGATACAATAGATCATGAGATTCTACTGAACAGACTTGTTGTTATTGTAAGAAGGGTAGGTACACATTTTCAGTCAAATGACTTATTATTATTGAATTATATCTTTCTACACACCTCTTTGTAAAGAAAATGTTAATGACCGAAATAAAGTAAACTAACTTAATTTAGGGTAAATCTGAATCGCAGTCCATGTCAAATGTAGCATTTATTTTATTTTTTTGGAAAAGCCTAGCATTTTTATTTTTGATTTCACAACATAGTACACTATGTGGCTCTTATTGTGCACTTTTTTTATTTTGCTTTCTTTTAAATAATTCAGGGCAGAAATCTGCTCCTGCTCCTGCTGCTCATCCCCGCAGGACTCTGGTCACGAGGTCAAGGAGGCCCTGCTGTCCCTGCTCACCGCGAGGAGCCCGAGTCTGAGGACGGATGGCACGACATGGCTTCCCCTTCTGCCCCCAGAGGACCCCAGGAGTGCAGCTGGACCTTCAGCAGGCCTACAGTAGGGATGTTCCTAAAGACTAATTTCCCTGACGTTGAAACGGAAGTTTAAATTTAGACTAGTCGACTAATCTAAAAGTAAGAAAACACTCAGAAAACAGTCAAAATTGAGCACAATTTAATCTATAAGGTTAAACATTGTCCGGAAAAATATTGCGTATATTATAAGAGCCATTTGAAACCGTTAATCACATTCTGATCGACGTGACATTAGATTAGTTTTATTGGGCTATTCAACAACGCGGTAGGCCTACTTACTCTTTCCACCTCGCTGGTTTAACTTGCAGGGCAAACAGGCTAATGCGTTCAGTTTTTTTACTTAGTTAAAAAATAATAATAATTTAATCCGGCGTTGTTAGCATTAGTATCGGATGCTCGTTTTTTTATAAAGCAACATTTGACCAGGAAAACATGAAATTTCAGTGCAAATTTTGTCAATATGTAATTTAAATGTGTACATTAATAAAATAATAAGTTTAACCGACTAGTATTTCTGGTGCCGACTAGCGAGGGTAGCAACGTTTAATCGACTAGTCGACTAAACACGCAGATCCCTAGCCTACAGCCCCCTGGATCTCTTTCGGCTGTTCTTCAGCACACATGTCCTCAAGCTCCTCTGTGACAACACAAATGGCAACGCAGCCCGTAAACATGCTCAGGGACTGCATACACCATGGTCTGATGTGGATGCTGAGGACATGCAAAAATATCTGTCCATCATCCTGTACCTGGGTCTTGTCAAGATATCTGCTGCCCGTGACCTATGGAGGAAGGACCGGCTTCACAAGCACCCCTTTCCCTGCAGTGTGATGCCGGGCTACAGATATGAGGCCATTGGTGCATTCCTCCACATGAGCGACACAACAGCAGATGCCATCAATGACCAGCTGAAAGGCCAAGCAGGTTATGATGGCCTGTTTCGCCTGAAGCCTTTGCATGACCAGATCCGATTGCATGCAGGGCTTACTACCACCCTCATCGGAACCTGGCCATTGATGAACGCATGGTAGCCTCAAAAGCTTGGCATGGGATGAAACAATACTTGAAGGACAAGCCAACAAAGTGGGGCTTCAAGTTATTTGTCCTGGCTGACAGCAAGACGGGCTACACATCAGTGACTTCAGTGTGTACCAGGGGAAAGAAATACATTTCTGGAACCATAAACTGAACTGGAGCTAATAAATGTATCACCCTCTGAATGTGAAGTGATTGTAATGATCCTACTACCTCAAAGAACATAATAAAATGCTTCATATGGACAAAAAAAGCATTGTACTCATTTTCGGAGAGGTTTTTGGACCCCTATATATCAAAACCCAAATTATTTGGAAAAAAATGAAAATTTCCTCATTTAGTTGATACAAACATGTGTTTTATGAGTCAGAATACTTTATCTGTTGAAAAAAGCTGATTATCTCTTGATTTACTGTGATGCACATTTTATCCATTTGGATAGATTTGGACACCCTAAGGGACACCAGGATACACTGTTTACAAATGAGCTTATGGAACCTGAGCAGATTGACATATCCCCCTAAAATTCTGTACACATGTTGACAAGTGGTGTGTGCACCAGGAAAGTAAAATATGACCTGTTTTACATCTTTTCCTTTCAGAAGTGTACTGTAAACTAAGAATGACAACCGCGTTTTTTTTTTTTTTGCAAAGAGTTTGTGCATTTACAGCCCATAATCTATATGAAGATTATGAAATTTTATTATTTTAATCTAAGACACACAAAGGTACAGGGGTCTTCTCCAATTTAAGCCATTAAACAAGTGTGTGTGGTGAGCACAACTGTAGTTATAAAGGCTTAAACAGAACAGTGCAAAACAGGCGAAAATTGGCCCAATTTTGCTTCTGCAGCCCATACCTGGCGAGTGATTGGCTGTGAGATGATTGGGGAGACAATGGAGAAACAAGTAGGAAATTCACGTCCAGCCTGCACGACACAAAAAGACAAACAAGGTAAAAAGAAAGACTTTGTGTTCAGTTAACCATTTTTGTGTTGATTTGGACATATGTTTTGAATCATTGTCATGCTGGAAGATCCGATGACCCAGTTTTAGTTTTCTGGCAGAGGCAGCCAGATTCAGATTTAAAATTTCCAGGTCTATGATGCCATGTACCCTAACAAGGTTCTCAGGGCCTTTGGAGTAAAAACAGCCCCACAACATCACGGAACCTCCACCATACTTAACAGTGGGGATAAGGTTATTTTCGGTATAGCCATCTTTTTTTTTACGCCAAACCCAACTTGAGTGTTGGTTGCCAAAAAGCTCAATTTTGGTTTCATCTGACCATAGAACGCAGTTCCAGTAGCGTTTAGCAAACTCCAGGCGCTTACGTTTGTGGTGAAATTGTGATGCTTTCCAAAACTGGAATGGATCCAATAGCAGGACTTGGAGACAAACTCAGGCAAACCCCCAGCAGGAGTATATTTATTTAGGACAAGAGATGACAAATGAACAAACAGGGAACTGGTGACGGTCAGGATGCGGGGTTGGTGAACTAAGTGGAAGGGGGCAGGAGATGAGTAGCAGGTGGTAGAGCAGGTTGACTGGAACAGGGAAGCAGACTAGATGGACAAACTTAAAATTAGACTGAAAGCAGTTAGAAACAATACAATAATGACCGAGTAACATGACAATACAAACGGAACGAACTGGCAATGAACATGACAAAAAAGGTGATATACAGGTGCAGCTCAAAAAATTAGAATATTGTGAAAAAGTTCAATATTTTTTGTCACTCATTTCAGAAAGTGAAACTCATATATTATATAGATTCATTACACATAGAGTAAAATATTTCAAGCCTTTATTTCTTGTAATTTTGATGATTATGGCTTACAGCTAATGAAACCCAAAATTCAGTGTCTCAGAAAATTAGAATATTTTGCTTTAACATATTTTTAAAGTATCATATTTAATATTTGGTCGCATATCCTTTGCATGCTGTTACTTCCTGAAGTCTGTGACCAATCAACATCAAAAGACTCTCGATATCTTATTTTCAGGTACTGTTACAAGCGATACTATAACCTCTCTGCATTTGAACTGATCTCTATGGGAATTGGGGGGTGAGACTAGATTCAGCTGTAAATTACACTGGTACAGTATGGAACACATGCCTGGCTAAATGGCTGTAAGTCATCTAGGGTCTGAGCTATCGAACGAGCCCCAAACCATCACTCTGTTGCCAGATATGGAGTAGATGTGGATGGATGTTGATTTGATTTTGATGTTGATTGGTCACAGACTTCAGGAAGTAACAGCATGCAAAGGATATGCGACCAAATATTAAATATGATACTTTAAAAATATGTTAAAGCAAAATATTCTAATTTTCTGAGACACTGAATTTGGGTTTTCATTAGCTGTAAGCCATAATCATCAAAATTACAAGAAATAAGGGCTTGAAATATTTCACTCTATGTGTAATGAATCTATATAATATATGAGTTTCACTTTCTGAAATGAGTGACAAAAAATATTGAACTTTTTCACGATATTCAAATTTTTTGAGTTGCACCTTTATATAGGCAAGAAGCAGGTGAGGTGGGAGATCAGTAATGAGTGTGGGCATGAGGAATGTAGACGAGTGTAACGAGATACTGAGAGTGCGTGCAGCCCATACCTGGCGAGTGATTGGCTGTGAGATGATTGGGGAGACAATGGAGAAACAAGTAGGAAATTCACGTCCAGCCTGCACGACACAAAGATTTTTAGGAGTTCGTCAGAGGGATAGAGTGAAAGTGGATCTGAGGCTGAAAGCATAGACTCTGTTGTCGAAGATGCTTTTGCCCAGGGCGAAGATGTATGTGGCTGTTGACATGTAAGTATTAACTGTATTAACTTAAAACTAACTTTATTTGTGCATCGGTTGAATTTTAGTCACAGTAGTCATGTAAAATATAGCATTTATTATCTAATTTCTTGTGGCTAAATGGTAGCATAAGTCATATCCATGAATTATTCCAGTCAGGATTTAGACCCTACCATAGCACTGAAACGGCACTGGTTAAAGTTATTAACGATTTACTGTTATCAGCC
The DNA here is from genome assembly GCA_022702515.1 of Ilyophis sp. 1 JC-2022. Taxonomy (NCBI): domain Eukaryota; kingdom Metazoa; phylum Chordata; class Actinopteri; order Anguilliformes; family Synaphobranchidae; genus Ilyophis; species Ilyophis sp. 1 JC-2022. The sequence continues at coordinate 80,932,479 of CM040402.1, read as the reverse complement.
GACCAAAACTCTGTGTCTGTTCTTGTACTTCTTGACCTAAGTGCAGCTTTTGATACAATAGATCATGAGATTCTACTGAACAGACTTGTTGTTATTGTAAGAAGGGTAGGTACACATTTTCAGTCAAATGACTTATTATTATTGAATTATATCTTTCTACACACCTCTTTGTAAAGAAAATGTTAATGACCGAAATAAAGTAAACTAACTTAATTTAGGGTAAATCTGAATCGCAGTCCATGTCAAATGTAGCATTTATTTTATTTTTTTGGAAAAGCCTAGCATTTTTATTTTTGATTTCACAACATAGTACACTATGTGGCTCTTATTGTGCACTTTTTTTATTTTGCTTTCTTTTAAATAATTCAGGGCAGAAATCTGCTCCTGCTCCTGCTGCTCATCCCCGCAGGACTCTGGTCACGAGGTCAAGGAGGCCCTGCTGTCCCTGCTCACCGCAAGGAGCCCGAGTCTGAGGACGGATGGCACGACATGGCGGATGAGGATGAAGAGCCTCATCAGTTCCCCTTCTGCCCCCAGAGGACCCCAGGAGTGCAGCTGGACCTTCAGCAGGCCTACAGTAGGGATGTTCCTAAAGACTAATTTCCCTGACGTTGAAACGGAAGTTTAAATTTAGACTAGTCGACTAATCTAAAAGTAAGAAAACACTCAGAAAACAGTCAAAATTGAGCACAATTTAATCTATAAGGTTAAACATTGTCCGGAAAAATATTGCGTATATTATAAGAGCCATTTGAAACCGTTAATCACATTCTGATCGACGTGACATTAGATTAGTTTTATTGGGCTATTCAACAACGCGGTAGGCCTACTTACTCTTTCCACCTCGCTGGTTTAACTTGCAGGGCAAACAGGCTAATGCGTTCAGTTTTTTTACTTAGTTAAAAAATAATAATAATTTAATCCGGCGTTGTTAGCATTAGTATCGGATGCTCGTTTTTTTATAAAGCAACATTTGACCAGGAAAACATGAAATTTCAGTGCAAATTTTGTCAATATGTAATTTAAATGTGTACATTAATAAAATAATAAGTTTAACCGACTAGTATTTCTGGTGCCGACTAGCGAGGGTAGCAACGTTTAATCGACTAGTCGACTAAACACGCAGATCCCTAGCCTACAGCCCCCTGGATCTCTTTCGGCTGTTCTTCAGCACACATGTCCTCAAGCTCCTCTGTGACAACACAAATGGCAACGCAGCCCGTAAACATGCTCAGGGACTGCATACACCATGGTCTGATGTGGATGCTGAGGACATGCAAAAATATCTGTCCATCATCCTGTACCTGGGTCTTGTCAAGACATCTGCTGCCCGTGACCTATGGAGGAAGGACCGGCTTCACAAGCACCCCTTTCCCTGCAGTGTGATGCCGGGCTACAGATATGAGGCCATTGGTGCATTCCTCCACATGAGCGACACAACAGCAGATGCCATCAATGACCAGCTGAAAGGCCAAGCAGGTTATGATGGCCTGTTTCGCCTGAAGCCTTTGCATGACCAGATCCGATTGCATGCAGGGCTTACTACCACCCTCATCGGAACCTGGCCATTGATGAACGCATGGTAGCCTCAAAAGCTTGGCATGGGATGAAACAATACTTGAAGGACAAGCCAACAAAGTGGGGCTTCAAGTTATTTGTCCTGGCTGACAGCAAGACGGGCTACACATCAGTGACTTCAGTGTGTACCAGGGGAAAGAAATACATTTCTGGAACCATAAACTGAACTGGAGCTAATAAATGTATCACCCTCTGAATGTGAAGTGATTGTAATGATCCTACTACCTCAAATAACATAATAAAATGCTTCATATGGACAAAAAAAGCATTGTACTCATTTTCGGAGAGGTTTTTGGACCCCTATATATCAAAACCCAAATTATTTGGAAAAAAATGAAAATTTCCTCATTTAGTTGATACAAACATGTGTTTTATGAGTCAGAATACTTTATCTGTTGAAAAAAGCTGATTATCTCTTGATTTACTGTGATGCACATTTTATCCATTTGGATAGATTTGGACACCCTAAGGGACACCAGGATACACTGTTTACAAATGAGCTTATGGAACCTGAGCAGATTGACATATCCCCCTAAAATTCTGTACACATGTTGACAAGTGGTGTGTGCACCAGGAAAGTAAAATATGACCTGTTTTACATCTTTTCCTTTCAGAAGTGTACTGTAAACTAAGAATGACAACCGCGTTTTTTTTTTTTTTGCAAAGAGTTTGTGCATTTACAGCCCATAATCTATATGAAGATTATGAAATTTTATTATTTTAATCTAAGACACACAAAGGTACAGGGGTCTTCTCCAATTTAAGCCATTAAACAAGTGTGTGTGGTGAGCACAACTGTAGTTATAAAGGCTTAAACAGAACAGTGCAAAACAGGCGAAAATAGGCCCAATTTTGCTTCTGCAGCCCATACCTGGCGAGTGATTGGCTGTGAGATGATTGGGGAGACAATGGAGAAACAAGTAGGAAATTCACGTCCAGCCTGCACGACACAAAAAAACAAACAAGGTAAAAAGAAAGACATGACATGGAATGAGAGGAATGGGGAAAACAAGGAGAACGGAAGGGAGATGGAAAGGAAGGGGACCAGCTGATGTAACAGAAATTACAGGAAAGGCTTTTTTTTGGTATGCCTTCCAAATAATTTGCTGGCATGGAGGTGATGGAGGTCTAATGGTAGTTTTAGAAACCCCAAGATGCTACTTTCCTCTGTAATTTTCTGGCAGTAAAACAGTGATCTTTGGGGATTTTTTTGTCTCTCTTACCATCCTCTTCAATGTGCATGGGAGCAAAATAAACTTGGGCCCTCTTCCAGGCAAGTTTGTAACATCTACCTAATGGTAGATATGGGCATTTTCAGGTGAGTAGCTTTTTTTTGTAGCCATTCCCTGACTTATGAAGCTCAACACACTTTTCCCTCATTTGATTTGTGTGTTTTCTTATCTTTTCCATATTGATGTATGAATAAGAGAATATGGCCTCTGTTTCCCGTCATATTTATACCCCAGTGAAACAGGAAGTCATGGATTACTGCTTGAAAGTTCCTAAACACTCTGATCAAGTAAAATATAAATGGAAAACATTTTTCAGTTACATCTTGTTCATAAAAAAATTTAGGGGTGCCAATAATTGTGGCACATGTGGTTTTGTTAAAAATAATTATTTCTTGAGGGATTTTTTTTTCAGAATAAATTAACTTCAATTAAAGATTGGATTTTTCTCATTTTTTCAGTGCGAGATTAAGCTAATTCCCCAAAAGGTGATTGTTTTATAACCCATCTTTACCAGGGGTGCCCATAATTGTGGAGGGCACTGTGTCTATGTTCCTACTGAGGGCTTTCATCACTGTGGCAAGTTTGAAATCTCTGGGACAGTGATTTTTAGTGAATTTCTAAATATTATTTTATATTTGGATCTCTATAGCACCACCACGTGGCTAGATTGGGTTGAAACTGTAGTCTTGATGTGGCTCTAGATAGCCAAACCAAGTTTCATAATTTTCTGTCAAACGGTTTGGGAATTATTAGCGTTTTTGTGATAAGCCACGCCCACTGAAAATATTTGCTCGTCATTCGGCCATTTTTTAAACTAGGCCTTAGAAAAGTAAAGCTTGTATGAAGGCATACGAGATGAGTCAACCTACCTGTACAAATTGGCTAAATTTCATGAGAAAAGTAGCATTTTAAGTATTTAACAAAAAATGCTCATTCACAGAAAATCCAATATGGCTGACTTTATGGGTCCTTGATCCTCATGAGCAGCGGGACCTGTCCACCAAAGTTTGTGATTTTAGGTCAAATGGGGCGTCGGCAGTGGGCGTGTCAATGTCAAAATTTTGTCACGTGCACTACAGCACCACTAGGTGTTCAATCTGCGTCATAATGAAAAGAATCCAAAGGTTCAGCCATCCCAACAACCATACCAAGTTTGATGATTCTAGGTCAAACCAGCTCACGGGAATTTCAGGTCAAAGGGGAGAAAAATAAATAAATAATAATCCGAACAAAAACAATAGGGTACCAGCAGCTGTGCTGCTCGGTCCCCTAAATTTGGGCAATGTGGTGTTTTTTTACCTCCAGGTTATCTTATTGTTAAGCCTAAATCAGAAAACTGTTAAAACAGCTGTGATCTTCCTTCACCAGTCACAAAAAGGGGACTGTGAAAGCCATTCAGGTGGAAACACTTCTCCTGGGTTGACCCCTCTGGTAAAGCAGTTTGTTGGCTGGTCAATTCTGCTACGCAATGGTCTGCTGCAAGAGTCACATGACGTGGTGTCACATGATTGCTCCCGTTTGCAGTGTAGTTCTCACAAGGGGGCCCTTGAGCAGCGACCACACAGCAAGCAGATTCACTGACCATCCCTTTAAACAAGCAGAATACTCGAGAGGCTGATTGGGGAATGTTTATTATTACATGATTATTGTTATATGTTGCTTTGTGTTGTCTTTTTTGCATTATGAAACAATGTGATGCATATTGTTTTTTGCAATTGAAAAATAACTATAATGCATATCTTTTTTGTTCCCCTGGGAAGAGTGTGCATGGTTCATTTTTTGTTTGTTTATTAATCCGTTAATATGGAAATATAGTACCTATATTTGTGTTTCCTTTTATTGCTCGCCAGAAATGAGAGAACAAAGGAGGACAAGCATTCAAACAAAGAACAGGTGGGGAGCTGCCCAGATTCAGAGGAATGTGTACGCAAACAGCTGGGCATGAACAGCAAGAAAAAAACACATGTACACACATACACAATCTGTCCCTCTCCCTGCATCTCTCTCTGTCCTGCTCCCCTGCAGTCCTTGTGGGGATGGAAAGAGAGAGCCGACAGGAGAGGGAGGGGCCTGGGAGAGAGGGAGGGTGTGTGGTGTGTGTTAGAGAGAAAGAGAGAGAGAGAGAGAGAGAGAGAGAGACGGCAGTGCACCGACAGAACAAGGCAGAGAAGGAGGGGAGGGGGAAGAAAGAGGGAGCGCACGAGAGGGAGATCCACAGGAGCGATCGGCCGGGACGGAAAGGGGGGACTCCAGTCTGAATGGGCCCAGCGGTGCCTTGATGGAGCATGGGACAGGTTTTAGGATTCTCTCACTGCAGTGCGTACATCCTTTCTCTTTCCATCTGCTCGCCTAACTGCCTGTCTCTCCGTCTATCTGCGCATCTGCTTTTATCAATATTTCTCGCTCTCTCGCACTCTCTCTCTCCATCTATCACCCTCCCTCTCTCCCTCCCTCTCTTCTGTGCCTGGAAGGATAAACACATTATGTAGTGGAGGGTAGGATTCACCTTTTTATCATTGCCGTTGATTCCGCTGCAGCACGTGTGTTGCTTTTCGGTACAAGCGTGTGTGTTTGATCTGTCTGTGAGTGTTTGTCTGTACGCATGTGCCTTCATGTGTTTGTGTGCGTGTGTGTGTGTGTGTGTGTGTGTGTGTGTGTGTGTGTGTGCAAGACGGATCTTAATTTTTGTATTGCCTCGGTTTCCCTCACTTTTGCTTTCCCCCTGGTATTGTCTGACCTCATGCCCAACATTTGGTTGAGTGTGCATTTGTGTTTCTGTGTGTTGCGTTCGCTGCGATGTCACTATCCTTGCTTGTTGCCGGCTGATTTTTGATGTACTCCAGAGCTAACGTAGTTAAGGCCTCTCCCCATTCAGGGCAGTGGTGCGCCGAGTTAGCATCAGTCTGGTCAATTTCGGCCTCCTACGTTGCGGCGAAATCGCATAAACGAGGCAGGTGCTGCGTTGAAGATAATATGCATGAAGAGATGAAATGCGTTTGCGGAAGCCACCGGCTGGCCCTTCTCATTTATTCATGAGCGCTTTGATGACAGGGTTCCCGCTAGCTTCCTCTCCGGACATAAATTGATGGAAGTAAACCGGCAGCTGTGGACACAGAAGGGTTTGATGGACGGCGCCATTTTTTTTCTCTCATCGAGCTACACGCGTAACCAGATACCATTCGGCTGAAAGCTCAAATATTTGATTAGACTTACAATGTTTCGTTGACAGGGGCTCATAAGCTTGACATTGCTGGTTGGAGGCAAGGGGCTTCTTAAAAAATTACCCTTTAATTGTTCATTGTTCCAGAACCATTTTGTTTTTGACTGCGTTGCAAGGTGCCAGTTTAAATTGTTTCTTAGTTTGGTGGACATTGTTACAAAAGGATATTCTGGAGTGTTTTATATTATGACCACCAATGATGTTCAGTGGTTTACACTTGAAATCTTAAAAAAACTGTTTAGACAAGGCTGGGTTTGGGGATTGGTTGATTGCTTTTCGCTTTTGCCATGCCTGCGGTGTGAGAAAAGTAGTGTACATAAATATTGCCTGATTTAATTACAACCCCAATGTTACTTGTGCTATCAGTTTGGACAGGACATAGGCTACTGTACATTGGCTAAGACTATGACCTGTTGGTATGGCACTCACCCACTGTAGAATGTTATCCTAACCAATGAGAATGGGTTTCTGACTGCACTTCACTTTGCCTTCATGCCTTTCCACCAGACCTAGAACATTCTTACAATTTATTTGCCATTTGGTAACACTGCTTAAACACAGAGGTTCCACTGTGATATTGTTGTGTTTTTAGCATACCCCCACCCCCGCCATTCAGTGCAGGCAAGAGACCAATTTACAGTGACGTCAGTCAGTAACAGACAGCAGACAGGGCTAATAAAATCTTTCTCTCTCTCTCTTTTTTTCTCTCCCTCTCTCTCTTTCCCTCTCTTTCTCTGTCTCTTTCTCTCACAATTCAATTCAATCAGCTTTATTGGCATGACAAGACATTACATATCCGTATTGCCAAAGCATACTACATTAAAACAGTCCAAGACATACTAACTAGACATACTATCTACCACTGAATAATACTAAACAGCAAAGACTAGAAACTAATGAACAGTAACCATACGTGAAAACAAGAACTTTTCTTAAATTATAAATTTAGAAGTAACAATAATGGAAGATATAATAAAATACAATTTAAAAAATTTTAAAAAATAATAATAATAATAATAATAATAATAATGAATGGCAATGATAATAATGATGATGATATTGATTCCTGTCACTGACTGTCCCTAAGACGATGTCGGCCTTTTTCGATGGCCAAGCTGTGCTCACTGAGTCTGTACTTCGTCAAGGTAGTTCTTAGTCTCTTGTCAGTCACCTTGGTCAGATATCCTGTGTCTTTTTAGGGCCAAATAGCATTGCATTTTGCTTTGAGCTTGTGTTTGTGTGTCCCAATAGGTGGTGTAGTTTTGTTTGTGTTGTGCTATAATTTGATTGACTCTAATTGAATGTATTGTGATGCTGTCCTGAGACTGGGGGGTGTTAGCGGTGGATAGTGAACTAAGCCTCAGGACCAGCTGTGTGAGAGGACTCTTTACTTTGCTCAGCTCTTGGCATTGCAGGGCTTTGTAATTGCAAGAGTGGGGGTCGCTATTTTTTAGATGTATACTAAATTTAATTGCCCTCTTTTGTATCTTGATTAGTAATAGATATTGGCCTAATTCTGCCCTGCAATCATTGTTTGTAGTTTTTCTCTGTACTTGTAGTAGATTTTTACAGAGTTCTGCATGCAGGGTTTCAATTTGATGTTTGTCCCATTGGTCAAAATCGTGTTTTGTAAGCGGACCCCACACTCCACTTCCATATAGGGCAATTGGTTCGATTATTGATTCTAATAGGTTTAGCCAAATTTTGATTGGAATTTGTAGTTGTATTTGACGTTTTATGGCATAGAATGCCCTGCGTGCATTCACTGCCAGGTTGAAACTTCCTGTAGAAATTATTTTCAGGCCTAAATAATTATAATTTGTACAGTCTTCAATTACTTGTTTCCCTATTGTGAAGTTGCATCTGGCTCTCTGAGATCTGGATCTTTTTTTTTTTTTTTTTTTTTTTTGTCTTTTTCATGTTTATTGTCAAGGCCCAGGATTGGCAATACTGCTCCAACAGGTCCAGGCTCTGCTGTAATCCATGTTCGGTGGGTGACAGCAGCACCAGGTCGTCTGCATAGAGCAGGAGTTTAATTTTGGTGTCATGTAGAGTGAGACCAGGGACTGAAGATTTCTTCCCCAAAACCTTCCCCAGATTACTGTTCAAACAAATGCCTCAATAGATGTTGGGGTCGAATTTATCTACTCTTTTAAAGATTGTGGTTATGAGTTCTTGATTTCAGGGAAGAAACCTATCTTCAGAACCAAATTGAATAATTTAAGAATGGCCAAAAAAGATTTTGTGTCAGTGTTTAAGCATCTCATTTAAAATGCTGTCAGGTCTCCCTTAGCTCATGCTCAGTAATGGAGGAGTCCAAAAGATTCTGGTTGTCTTTTATTGACAATTCCAATTTATAAAAATTTTCCTTTATGTGGTTTTTCTCTGATTGCATACCTGGTGTTACTTTCTCATACTGTGTTTTGAAATGGTTAGTCCAGATTTCTCCATTTTGTATGGCCAATTCTTCATTATTTTTTTATTTTTTATTTTTAAAATTTTCCCAGAATCTGTTTGTGTTTATGGACTCGCAATTAATGTCAGTTGCTTGCGGGTGTATTGTGCCTTTTTGGTTCTGAGTGTACATTTATAGTGCTTTAGAGTCTCACAGTACTTAAGGCGTAAATCTGTGTTTTTTGGGTATCTATATCAAACCCGTTGTTATCTCTCTCTGAATTTTGGGCCAAATATGCACATTTTTGTAATTCAGTGAACATAGATTATGATCATGAACATTGCAGATTTAAAATCTTACATATAAAATAAGAGCATTGCAGACTTCAACTTTTACAAATAAAATTCCCTTTCTTTATTATAAAAAATATATATATTTAAAATTTAAAATGTAACCTGCATAACTGTACAGTACTTATCTCATGAGTCATGTGCCGATGAGGCTGAGCAGGTGTTGTATTTCCCCCAGATCTGCGTTGCGGTTGCTGGCTGGTCCTCTCAGCACTGCAGCATAGCTGCGCTGTTCCCGGTGGTGTTGGTCAGGCCTCTGTGGAGGTGGTGCTCGGCCAGGCCTGTGGTGTCTGGGCTGGGGGGGTGGCGTGTCCTGCTGGTGCTGCTCTGGGGTGGCTGTGCTGGTGGTGGGGCAGTGGCTGGTGTGCGGTGGGGCCTCTCGCAGGTGAAGAGAAGTGAGGGCCCACCGGGTGGAAGCTGGGGGGGCTGTCTGGGCTTCGACCGAGTGCAACGTCCTTAAGCTTTTTGGCGAAGATGCTAACAGCATCTATACGGAGGTGCACATGATCATGGAGGGTGTGTGGCCCGAGGGTAGGCTGATGCGCCAGGTGGACATTTGGCATAAGGGCACATCCTCGGGAGATTTCTGCATTTATTTGTTGGATTGTGAGAGGGTGGAAATCTCTTCTGTGCAGAATTGTTGAGATGATGTCCTTAGAACTTTGGAAAGTCTGTGTTGCCTTCTCTGCGACCCTCCTGACAGACTGTGCCACACTCTCTTGCTGTGCCCTAAGGTCGTTGGTACCCGTGTTTATAATAATGTGGCTGGGTTCACCAAGGGTGGATTGTGTGAGCAGCTGCAGGGCATTGTCTGTTTTTAGGCACCAAATTTTTACAACCTTTCGGGGCAGGGAAGGTTCTTCGTTTAAAAATGTGCCGCTTGAATCGATCAGGATAACAATTTCAGCATCTGTATATGTAACACTTTTGCTTCCTGGTTTTGTTCTGGTCTTGGTGTCAGGCTGTGACAATGTTGTTTGTTGTTTGTGTGTGTCAGGAGCTGGGTCTGTTTCCGTAGCAGAAGGGTTTGGTGTGTTGTTGCCCCTTGTGCTGAAACGTGGGGCGGGAGTGACTGGGGCTACCTGGCTGTCCCGTGTTGGGCTTGTCTCAGTCAGAGTGGGTTTAGGGGGTTGTGGATCGGATCTCTGGGGCGGGTGGCTGGCGATGGCTTTGAGGCTCTGGATCTGCTCCCTTAGGCTCTGCATAGTTTTGTCCCTGAGGTGCAACTCCTCTCTCACTGCAGTGAGCTCCCTCCTCAGCACCTCCCTGTCCTGCTGCTGCTCCTCTCTCACTGCAGTGAGCTCCCTCCTCAGCACCTCCCTGTCCTGCTGCTGCTCCTCTCTCACTGCAGTGAGCTCCCTCCTCAGCACCTCCCTGTCCTGCTGCTGCTCCTCTCTCACTGCAGTGAGCTCCCTCCTCAGCACCTCCCTGTCCTGCTGCTGCTCCTCTCTCACTGCAGTGAGCTCCCTCCTCAGCACCTCCCTGTCCTGCTGCTGCTCCTCTCTCACTGCAGTGAGCTCCCTCCTCAGCACCTCCCTGTCCTGCTGCTGCTCCTCTCTCACTGCAGTGAGCTCCCTCCTCAGCACCTCCCTGTCCTGCTGCTGCTAATGAAAATGGTTTATTTTTTATTTAAATTAGTCTAAATTCCTCTTTGTTTATGTAAAAAGGCTTACCGTTCTACACTCTCCTATTTATTTGAGTGTATTTGCTTTGGGGATGGTTCTTGATCTTTTTTTTTTTTGGTTTTCTTTGGTTGTTTGCTAGCTACTGTCTCCCACTGTCTCATCTGCCTCTTGCTGCTTTTCTCCTGTGTTACTTCTTATATTTTATAACTTTTTATGAGAAACTGTTTACGTTGTAGTTCAAATTAATAATGTCCCTGCATTCTGTTCTTACTTCTGGTCATGTTTTCTGAGTTTATTTGTTTTATGTCATTTTAAAAACAACAAAATTTGTGGAAAATTCAGGAGCTGAAGCATGTCCTCATGTCTCTCTCTCTCTCTCTCTCTCTCTCTCTCTCTCTCTCTCTCTCTCTCTCTCTCTCTCTCTCTCTCCCTTCCTATTTTTCTCTTCTTTCAGAGGAATTTGGTTCTGTCTCTTCAACACCTGACTCTACGCCTCCCTGCACTGACGGTAGGAATGCACCAGAATGACGTGAGGCTCAAACGTGTCCCTGTTCGAACCCCCAGTAATTCCAATATCATGTGACCATCAGTTCTGATTTGCCTTCAGCCTCTGGGTTTTGACCGAGATACTCCAGCACTGATCATGAGGCTCCAACACAATCATTTGATAAATGTGTGTGTGTGTGTTCAACGTGTCCTCACCAGACATATGTAACAGAGTTACGAGGGAGCCAATCTAAATAACATTCTTACGTAGATTGTGGTCTCGCAGAAGGTCTCTCGGCTCTGATTATTATCTGATCTGAATCATTTATTGAAATTCAGCACCCGGAAAGTTCAAAAATAACCACCAAAAATATCCAAAATCATGAAATAATTGGAAATAATATGATTTGTTTTCCATCGAAAAAAGAGTGAAAACATAGGAATGTTAAAAGCATCTTAAATGCATTACTGCTATAAAAAGTATTGTTCTGAAATGATTTATCTGCTTCGATTAATGATCTGGTCTGAGGAAGGCTATTTACACTGTCGATGTGTGGTGACGTTGCAAAGGATAGGCAACCAAATATTTAAAAATATTACTTTATTCTATATATAAATGCTGGGGTGCACATGGTTTTGTGGCACACATGGTTTTGTTAAAAATAATGATTTCTTGATGAGAGATTTTTTTTTCTCATAATAAATTTACTTCAATTAAAGGTTGGATCTTTCTCATTTTTTCAGTGTGACATTAAGCTAATTCACCAAACGGTGAATTTCTTTATAACTCTTTTTACTCATCTTTACCAGGGGTGCCAATAATAGTGGAGGGCACTGTACATATGATCTTGTGAGGTTGGGAGGTTGCCAGTTTTAAGAGGGGAAATGGGCTACCCGTAGGTGGCAGGCCGTAGAATATTTTCACCGACTCAAACTCGAAACATCGAAACGCGTCACCTACGAAAGTGAGAAGTCTTCTTTTGTGCTTTCCCTCTTTTTTTTTCCATGCGGCGGCCATCTTGGCACTGAAACGTAGGGATTCCTAAGAGCACAAAGCTCTGCTACTGAGACACGAGCGCCGGTTTCACTGGAGATCTTCACAGCGAAGAGAACAGCAGCTATCATTTGCTTACGCTTACTTGTGTGATGCTGTACAGGGACTGCTGTGTGGGGGAGGGGACGTTGTTCCCGTGTAGTTTGTGCTTTGGCATCAAATCCTGACCGTGCGAGTGCACACTGTGTCTGGCAACCCCACGCGATGCTGTGTGATTGACTGTAGCCTTGCCTGGGGATGGAGACGGAACTGTGCTGCGGCCCCCCGAACAGCGCTCCAGTTTTGTTGGCGCTCTCCACGTTATCGTAGCTTAATTATTAGGTTATACATCGGGACGTATTAAATAAGAGTCCAATTCGGTTGGCATGCCACGTGCGAATACAGTGCTGCGCGAATACGATATCGGTTTACCAAAAAATATGCAATTAACTTAACTGTTCGTGCCCATGACAGTTCCTCTGCCCCGCCTTAAGACAGAGCCCTGGCGACCGGTCTGGATGGAGAGGAATACGGTCAGTGGGATTGTGTGCGTCGCATCACACACCTGCAGTCTGGGCATTGTAAAGAAGCAGCTGCAGTTAACGCACGCTTGTGTGTTCCTGTCTGCGCTCACCTGAAGTTACGGGCGATGTTGTGTTGATGATTCTGGTCTATAAATACAAATGGGCCTTCAAAATTGGAATAGCAAAAACAAAATGGGTTTTAAAAATGAGTTTGAGATTAAAACCCGTTTTTCTGTTTTGGCGGAGGCAGGCGGGAATGAGGAGTCGGACTTCCCGGAGCTGCAGACGGCGCGGGAGTGGTCCGAGGATGAGTACGGGGGCGAGGACGACGAAGGGGGGACCAGCAGTCCGTCGGTGTGGGGGACGCCGAGGCAGAACTCCTTGGAGCTGACCTTCTCTTACATCGCCTTCACCGAGTCGGAAGGGGGCGGGGCCTCCCGGCGGGACTCGACGGGAGGGGGCCGCCGGAGAGGCGGGGCTTGGGCGGGGCGGGCCTCGCTGAACTGCGCGGACACCGACGAAAGCCTGGCGCCCGCCGAATCCCCCGAACTGGAGTGGGAACAGCGTGCCTTCCTGTCAGGGGAGGAGGAAGGTGAGGAGGACGAGGAGGAGCAGGAAAAGGAGGAGGGAGAGAGGGAGGTGCCCCAACAGCTACCCCAACAGGTACTGGGCCTTGAACTGAAAATCCAGCCCCCGTCCCATAGCTCTGATCCCGACCCTCACAGCAGGGGTCCGGACAGCCCGAATAAGGAGGAAGAGGAGCCCTCAGACCCCCAACACTACAACCAAAAAGACAGCTTCACAGGTGAGGCACTGGGGAGGGGGGGGGGGGGGGTGGGCGAGGGAACACCATCCAAATCGCAAGAGAACGTGTTAATTATTTTCAGAGGAATATGTGAAACACAAAGCGCACCAGGCGAAGGAATATGCCATAAATTATGCATAAATTATACATAAAGTTGCCATTTATTGGCATCCCGTGCTTTTGTGTCATGCAGTGTGTTCATGGTGGATTTCATTATTTATGAGTTATTCTTGATGGATTTCTGAGCTTGGTTGGTGCGTGTGTGTGTGTGTGTGTGTGTGTGTGTTTGCGTGTGTTTGTGTTAGCTGAACCCTCTTTTGGGAACCGTTTGAGCTGGTTAAGGATGATTGACAGGTTGGAATGAAAGGAAGCTCACAGAGGTGGTGTTTTTTTTATTCTGTCTGATGTCTGAATTCTTACTACTCGCAGTGGCACATGAAGATATTCCTCTCGTATAGCATTTGTAAAATAGCTCTCGTGAAATAGCATTCGCTAGCAATGGCGGTGCAGCACACTAGAATGATTAAACCAGAAGCCTATGGAAATAACATGCAAAAACCACAGGTACTTTCATCCTCTTATAACTGCCAGTCTGGCCTGTGGATGACTGATAGCATGAGTTAATGATTTACAGCCGTCCTGGATGGAAATGAGAGCGCGGCACGGTCTAGGCCTACGGTGTGACTCACGCAGCAGCTCTCCACGAACAAACGCAGCGCAACATCACTTTAAATCCTTGCGCCATGACCTATGAGATCATCTTCCTCTTTTTCTAAGGCCAATAAAAGTCCACTTCTGACTAATTTTCCAGTTGATGGAAAATGCATGATTTGTACAGCTAACACCACATAGAAGAACAGAACCTATAGTGTTCTATGATATTTAAACATCCTACACAGGCGATTGGGAAATGATGTTTCTGGAAATCTCCATAATGCTTTGTTCTCGTGTTGTGCTGATGTTGTGGTATGTCATCATTTCTTTGTGTGAAGCTAATACTTTTTTTTTTGCATTTATCATATTCAAGAAACCAAATTACTTTTTTTATATAGCGATGCATATATATTATATAGATTAGCAAACTTGTTTTTGAAAGGCCAGATGGACTCATAACTACCTTATTTTGTACAGTAGTTTCCATGGTTTCTCAGCCACCAGTTAAGGTTGTTTTTTCCCTCTGCAATCGATATTGGAACACACATTTTCATTTGTGGTGTTTTTTTTACTACCACCCAAACTACTGCCATAATTCAGCATGTGTGAATTTTGAAACAAAATATCATAAGGAAACACAGTCAGGCTTGCATCTGACTCCATTTGTTAGTTAAGATGGCTCACATTTCCAATATCAGGACATGAACAAGATAAACTGGTGTACTGTCAAAGGACAATAGGCCCATATACCTTTTTTGAATGTGTTATGGGGCCAAAATGAGGTCATGTTTCTTATGTCTCGCACACTAATTGTTCCCAGTAGCAGACCCCCTTGTTACTACGGAAACCACGACGGCGCTGCTCCCGTCTGTGCATCAGCCGGAAAGTGAGATCACCGAGGTGACGTCATCCGCCTCGACCCCTTCTATTGGCCAGAACACTCAGGAGGAGCCGGACAGTGAGCAGCGGCTCTCAGCGTCAGACCTATCAGAGGGTGTTTGGAGGAACATCCAGATTTCAGGTAAAGAAAGCACTGTGTGTTTTCTACCACAATATTTGAAACAATACGCTGTTGGTTTTCTATTGATCTCCGCTTCCAGTTTCTGAAGCATTGCAATGCCGAGACAGCACTGTACTGAGCTCTCAGGTTCAAAACACTCCCAGAATGATTAAGAATATTCCTCAATTCTGTGCGCAGAGAGTAATGTATATAATATGAACTAATAACTGGATATAGCTAAAAATTTATTTGAAGTCGAGTACAAATAGAAATGTAGGCGATATTTAAAAACAGCTAATGTACTCTAATGTACTCAGATTCTCTGCTGCTTCTTACTGTGTTGGGGCTACATTTGTAAAAAAATAAATAAATAAATAAACTGCCCACACATTCCAGATTTTTTTTTTGATCATTCAAACTTCAAATAAGCCTTAATTAGTCAGCAGTAGTCTCTATTGAGAGTGATGATGCACCGAGCCAAACGCCTTTGCTGTGTTCATATGTACAATGCCCTCCACTATTATTGGCACCCCTGGTAAAGATGACTAAAAAGGGTTATAAAAAATGTACCGTTTGGTGAATTAGCTTAATGTCACACTGAAAGAATTGGAAAAATCCAACCTTTAATTGAAGTAAATTTCATTAAGAAAAATTATTTTTAACAAAACCACATTCGCCACAATTATTGGCACCCCTGCTTTTATATATAGAATGAAGTAATATTTTTTTATATTTGGTCGCATATCCTTTGCATGCCATGCCCAGCAACATCAAAAAAGACTTATGACATCTTATTTTCTGGTACTCTTACAAGCGATACTATAACGTCTCTGCATTTGAAGGGACCTTTATGGGAATTGGGGGGTGGGACTAGATTTAGCTGTAAATTTTGTTGTAACCCTTTTTGCTCACCTTTACCAGGGGTGCCAATAATAGTGGAGGGCACTGTACATGGCATAAAATAATATTTCCTCTGAATGGTGCCGTAGAAAAAAACAAACAGATTAGTTTAAACTGCTCAATCAAGAGCAAAAAACACTCAATATTACAGATGCCTCCCAGCTAAAGGCAGTTTGGACAAATTCCAGAACCACAGCGACCTGAGCATGCTTTAAGTGGGTATGACAAACCAATGAATCTACTAATCAACAAGTCTGAGCCCGATATAGAAAAGAGGAGGCATCCACTGATTTGCTCACACAAGTATTACCCATACCTCCCTGGGGCGCGACAAGGGAGCCTGCTATAGATGTTTGAGTCGCAGCCAGTGGGAGTGCTCCATTGTCTCCATGGCGATGACCCCCCAGAGACCTGCTGAAGAACGGGCCAGGATGAGAAAGAGGCGCCCGCCTTTTCTGCGTGCGCCAACCCGCGTCTCGGTAGCTGAAGCTCCTGTTGTCTCAACGAGAGACAACACAAGAGAGAAACTGAGAGGAGGGGGTTGGAGAAAGAGGGAATGAGAGAAGGAGAGCAAGCAGAAGACAGAAATATCTGGCAGGGCACCTCAGCCTGACGGACAGAAGAAGAGAGAGGAGAAGAGACGTGTGGTACGGCTTTTTTGTGTCCCCCAGAGTCAGTATAAATGGGGTCTCAAGGGGGAATCAATTAATGGGGAATCCAGGAGGAGGAGTTTCATCAGTTTTTGAAAATGGACTCAGGACTTAGTCTTATTACTTGCTGAGAACTTACCCTACCATCTATCCTCCTAAAGCCCGGCAATTTATTCATGAGCCTCTGGTCATATATTCTACTATGCTGAAACCTACACTCCAAGGGACATTCGATAAAAATAAAATAAATAATAGTTTTGAAAGTATTTTAACTGCAACATGTTTTTTGTCTCATCCAAAACACTTGTATTATGTCAAAATGTTGAAATACTTAACCTTTGTTTTCTGCCAGGTCTCAGGAAAATATAATTATAGTGGAAAGATGAGCAGCTGTTTGCATGTTCGTGGCCTTTCAAAAAGGCCTCATAACCAGATTAATCACATCGTGTCAAACTTTTAAATGTGACCTTTGAAAGCTAGGAGTTCTCAGATTTTGGGTTTTGCTGTTCCGCACCTAGGTTTGAATTGGTTGAAGTGTGTGTGTGCTTATTGTTTTTCAGGAATTGTTTTATGTGTATTGCGTTTTTGTTAATGCACAAAGGTCTGTGTATGAATTTATGAGATTTGGTTATGTTTGTGTGTGTGTATGTGTGTGTGAGGATTTAGAGTTCCAGAAGTGTGTGTTTTTTTATTCAGAAGTACATGTTTGTGGGTGTGTGTGCGTGTGTTTCAGGAGTGTATGTATGTGTGCACACATGTTTGTGGGAGGTGTGTCATGAGTATATGCGTGTATGTGTGTGTTTGTATTTTTTTATTCAGAAGTACATGTTTGTGGGTGTGTGTGCTTCGGGAGTGTATGTATGTGTGTGCACGTGTTTGTGGGGGGTGTGTCATAAGTATACGGGTGTGTGTGTGTTTCAGAAGAGTGTGTGTTCTTCAGGGGGTGGGCACTATTGGACAGATATAATTAGTCTGGCAGGGCTGCTTACTGCTGACAGGGCAGTGGTGTCCATAAGCAGTCCGGAGAGAGCACAGAGAGAGAGTCAAAGAGAGGGAGTCAAAAAGAGTTACCGAGTACAGAGAGGAGCTCAGAGAGAGAGAGAGTCAGAGACGAGTCACTGCCAGCCAACAGCAGCAATGTCCAGCAAAGGTGAGTCAGTGCATACAGTGGGGGAAGCGATCCAGCGCTGCGTCCAGCCAGGACCCTGCATTTATGGGTCGCCTGTCTGAGGAGGGTCAGCTGCCCTCCCCCATCAGAGGGGGCTTAAATCTGTGATGCCGTCCCCCCCGCAGGCCTGGCTGTGTTGGGGTTACCCCTGGGAGCTCGCTGGGAGCCCTCAGAACCTTATGGAGCTAGGGGGCTTTGTCTGTGTTGCAGGGGATCTGTGACTGGTGTCTGAATGCGGCTGGGTGAGACTGGGCGGGTTGTGTGGTAGGAACGGGGATAGACACCTGTTGCTTGAAGATTTCTGTGAACCAAGTCCAGGGTGTTACCTTTGGCAATGGCAGAAGTAGTGGTTGAAATAGCTGTGAGCGTGTGTGATTGAGTGTCTGTGTGTGTGTGTGTGTGTGTGTGTGTGTGCGCACACGTGCATCTGAGTGTAAGTGTGTGTGCAAGAGTGTGTGTGATTGCGTGAATATAAGTGTGTGTGAGAACTCGTGTGCGAGAGTGAGTGTACACGTGTGCATGTATCTGAGTGTGTATGTATGGGCGTAGGTGAGTGTACTGTGTGGCTTTAGCTTTAATCGTAAGATGCCACGCTCTCAGTGTGCACCTGAGATTTACTTAGCTCACACTGGAGCTGCAGCCGTCCTGGTGCTGGCGTGGGCTTGGCAGGCGGCCGGGTTCAGACCCGATCCGTGAGCGTGTGAAACTCAAAGGGCCCTCAAACTCACCTCTCTCAGCTATACTCACTCTGTGGCCACACCCCTGGGACTGCAGGAGCCTTCACAGTAGAGGCTCATCGCCAAAGGGATGCATTATGGAAGGCGCTCTGCTGTAACGGTGTAAATTCGACTAAATATAGGTGTCGATACGTGG
The DNA here is from genome assembly GCA_022702515.1 of Ilyophis sp. 1 JC-2022. Classification (NCBI taxonomy): domain Eukaryota; kingdom Metazoa; phylum Chordata; class Actinopteri; order Anguilliformes; family Synaphobranchidae; genus Ilyophis; species Ilyophis sp. 1 JC-2022. The sequence goes on along the minus strand of CM040402.1, from coordinate 80,913,986 downwards.
GCGCATTGGTGAGATAGGTGAGGTGGTAATTTATTTTTAACCGTAGGGCTTGTTGTGGTCTCAAAGGCTTTGTGTGTAATGCAGGTAGTGGCGCTGGTTGGCTCATTGGCGCTGGACGGCGTTCAGAGCTTTTCTTGGCAGGAGGCGTGAGCCAATGGGAGGGCGTCCTCACGCTATACAACAGTGGCCAAAATAAAGATTTACAAACAGTGAACCGACTGATCAGCTCATTAGTTTATCTTCAAAAAACATGGGCCCGGATTAAATAAATATTCGTTTTTAAAATTTGCCTAACAAATAAAAGCAAGAATTATTATTTTTCTTTGCGAACTCAGGTCATCGAGTTCATCAGTCATTGGAACTTTCTTTCCAAACTGAGTTTGTGGAGAATTTTTTATTTTTTTATTTATTTTTTTTGTTTGTGTTTTGATTCAACATAGGCCACAGGATGGCGATGAACAAGGACTCCGCCTATGAGTCATTTATTTGTTAATGGTTTCTCAATATGATAGGGGCTAGATTATAGTGTTGGTGTTAGCTGTGCATACTATATGCCCAAACATACAGTATATCCATTAACCTTTTGTAGAGTTAATTTTTTGGAATGTTTTACTTTTGTTCAGAAGTGTTCTAGATGATTGTTACATTGGCATTAGAATGTTCAGTTAAGAAGATTCTAATCACATATTTGTTATCGTACACTTTAAAGGGTTAAGAGAATATCCGGGCTGTGCTTTGTCTCCAGCTCAGTGTATCTGTTGGCTGGAAGCAGCGTTGGACAGCATAGCCCTTCAATAAGGGGGGGATGGGGGGTGGAGGAGGATTTCCAGCTCTAATATACGCATGCACAGATCTTTAGAGTATCATTCTAAATATGAACAGAGCTGACATCATCACTACCATTTGTTGGTCTAATAATTGTGTAATGCTGTCCACATTAAATGTTAAAATGGCAGTTTGATTGAAGTCTGGCTGACTGTGAATGAATGTAGAGGGGGGGTGGGGGGGTGGGGGTGGGTTGCGAGCCCAGTCAAATTTAGAACCCACTGTCTCAGTAGCCCCCAGAGGCTGGCTGTCGAGGCCGTGGGGGCGGGCGGGGGGGGGTGGCATGATTGAGGACTGGCAGCAGGTGCTTTTTGTGGCAATGTTAATTTTCTGGGTCCCCACCACCCCCGATCCCCCCACAAGCCCCCCTCCCCCACCCTGTATCTATCTATATTTATCTGTGGCTGAATTCCTCCAGCACTGCTCCTTGCTCTTTGAGACAGCCGAAGACTTAGCCACCGGAGGCTTATCCACAGTTCAGGTTAAAATGACTGTTAGGCCCCCAGTCTGAGTGGAGGAGGGCAGGCCTGGCTGCTGCCTGTTCAGAAGTGTGGGCGAGAGCATAAAGGTGTGAGGTGTTGTTATAATACTCTGTAATTCTTGGACCTGCCAAAAAAGTTTCTCACTGCCTCCCCCTTCCTTCCCTGCCTCTCTGACATGGTTTTTGATCTCTGGCTCAAATCTGTATTATTTAACTCTTTGAAAGGTTTTTTGGAATGTTTTTTCAAAATTCTAAGTCAGTGTTCTACAACATTGGTGATTGTTACATTAACATGGAATCACATACTTGTGATCTTACACCTTAGATAAGGGTTAATTAAACTGAATCTCTGTGTACTTCACTTTTTCATCCCTCTCCACTCTTCTTCATGTTTCTACCTTCTTCCACTCTTCCTCTCTCTCCTTCTCCTCTTCCCTCTCCACTCGTCTCATCACCCCGCTCCTATCTCTATCCATTTTTTCTCTCCTCTGGTTCCTTCACACCATCTTCCTTTATTTCCCCTGCTCTCCTTCCATCTCACTTTTTCTCTTTCTTTCAACCTAACCTCTCTCTCTCTCTTCCTCCTATACCTCCATCTTTCCTGCCTCCACTTCCTATTTATACTGTGCCTCTCTCTGTCCACCTTCCTACCTCTCTACTCTCCACTTCCATTCTCTCCCTCTCTCCTCACCTCCACACCCTCCACTTCTCACCACATTCTAACCTCCTTCTCCACCTCTCCACCTCTTCCTCCGCCATGCAGTGATAGATCTGATATACTGGCGGGACATGGAGCAGACCGGCATGGTGTTCACAGGGCTGGTGGTGGGCCTGCTCGCCCTGTTCCAGCTGAGCATCATCAGCGTGTTCTCCACCCTGTCCCTGGTGGCCATGTGCTTTACCATCGCCGTGTGCCTGTACTACAAGTTCCTGCATGCACTGCAGTGGAACGACGGCAAGCACCCCTTCCAGTGAGTGGACCCTGCCCCGCCTGTTCTGTCCCACCTCGTTCTATAATACGGATCAAGAAGTCTTATACCAGTGGTTCTCAAACTCGGTCCTGGGGACCCTGCACAGGCTGGTTTTTGTTACAGCTAATCTCTTGCTCAAGCACATGTGTTTAAGTAATTTTATAATTTTTTCTTCCTTAGACTTGTTAACAAAATGCAGGATTGGCTCGTTAACATTTGCTTTCTTTTTTAAGTGGATGTTAGTTCATTCAGTGTCTCGCATCTGTAGTAAGTACACCCACTGTCTCAGCTGTCTCCACCTACTACACAATTTTGAAAAATACTTTGTGGGGTGAGCGAGGGAGAGGGGTGGGGGCGGAGGAGCTGTGTCCATCGCCATTTGCATAAATTATTAACGTACAATGTACAAATTATTTTGCTCGGATCAAACTGCAGATCAAATATGAATCAAGATTCAGCAACTGGGCCACCGCGGTGGTACAACAGTAAGAGCGCTGACTTTCAGTCAGTGCAGTTGTACTCCGAGGATCGGGGTTCGCGCCCCGGACCTGCCAGTTCCGAGCATGGCCGGTGCCCTGTGGGAGCAGCAATTGGCGGCTGCTTCCGGGTGGGGGGAGGGGCTCGGAGAGAATCGCTGCGCACAAAAAGGCCCTGGGCGAGTTGGAATCACGGTCAGGAGCTGGAGGAGTTGCGCCCTGTAGAGGACGTGGCGCCCTCCCTTCCTACTACCGGCTGACAGGGTTGTATAGCAGTGGTTCTCTAGCGGTTGCTACATGGGGGGAATTGAATTAGAATAGGGATTCAATTGGCTACTAAATTGGGAGAAAAATGGGAAAAAATCAGAAACAAAATTTAAAAAATACAAATAAAAAATACAAATAAAAAAAAGATTCAGCTACTGTATGGCCTATTTCTCACTTCAAATATTTTCAGAAGCATATTTTAACTGACTATTTAGGTGGAATAAGAGAGTTTATGAACAGGATGCTACGTTGTTCCGGTTTAAAAACATGGAGCTAAAACCAAAGGACCGTAGAGCGTCTAACCACTCAGGTGCCGGCTATTTACGTTGTAGGCAGCAAATATTATCCATATGACGTAGAGGTACCTCCAAAGAGGTACTTTGACATTATGATTGGAGTGGGGGCAGAGTGTGGAGCAGAAGGAAAATTTCAACCGTTAGAGGGCAGCACCAAGACGCTCTTCTACCAGTTTCTTCTGATGTACAATATTATTTCAGGTTGAAAAAATAAATGGAACTTGTACGGTTGGCTGTAACTATAGTAGTATGTATTTATCTGTCTTCACAAGCAGTCATAGACAATGGAATTGAATAATGAATGGCGATTTTATTCACTTGAATATCTCCACACAGAGAGTAAGTTGAAATGCTCCACACATTTTCACCTCACAGGGAAAGAGAATTGGTATAAAATTTGGGCTCATATCACTTCCTAAAGCATGTTTTAAAATGGCTGCCTCGTTTAGATCAAAGGTCAAACCTATAAGCGTAATTTGACAGCTACAGTTTTGCTTATTGTTTTATTGTGACATTAATTTCAATATGAACTCCAAACTATATATTTTTATTTTATTTTAATGATTATTCATAGTGTGTTTGGCAAACACCATTATCTATGATGTACACTTTTTATATTGTGTGTATATATGTGTGTGTGCATGTGTGTGTATGTCTCTATCTGTGTGTGTGTGTGACATCTACCTCACACCCTGCCGCTCTCTCTGTCCAGGTCTTACCTGGATCTGGACATCACCCTGTCAGCGGAGCAGGCGGGGACCTACATGGAGCGCATCATCGTCATGACAACATCCGCCATCGCAGAGATCAAGCGGCTCTTGTTCGTTGGCAGCCTGATCGACTCTCTGAAGGTGAGGCAGTGAATGCTAATACGAGCCTGCAATCTGAGGTATGAGCAGGTCCGGCAAAACTACCGAGGCCTTTGTTCCGCAGTTAGCCTTGAAATGAGTCCAAAAACACTACTTCTCTTTCTTCAGTCTTTCAATCCTATTCTATTAAGCTCTATTGGCAGGACAAACCAAAGCAGCATTCCCAAAAAAGCTCTATAAAATAAAATATAATGTGTTGATATAAGAATGACCACAGTACAATATAGGAAACAAACATATATACTGTATGTACAGACAGAAAAAACAAATACTCATATGGAATTGTCATATTAGCAAAATGCATCAATGGTACAAAACAATGATGCAATTCTCTGATCCATATACATGTATGTGGAATGTAACATATGGCGATGTATTTGGCTTTGGGCTGTGGGTCACTCTCCTAGCACACGACATCTTTTCTCTGTCAGTCAGCTTTGAGAAATGGAGGAGGACAGTGGCTTTCACACGATATCTCCCTGTGAGCGTTAATGACAGCGTATTAGAGAACTCATCTCTGTCTCAACGTGTCCGATCTCACAGTCGAGGTCGTCCCCCGCCGGCTAGGTCTCTCTCTCTTTCTCTATCCCTCTCCTTCTCTCCCTCTATTTCTTTTTGTCTTTCTCGTTGTGTCTCTCTCTCTCTTCTTTTCTCCCTCTCCGCTCTTGTCCTGCTCTTTTCCGCCTTGCCCATTTGGAATGTTCAGCTGCATAGACTTATTTTTTCACTTCCCTATGTCGGATTCAGATTCAAGAATGCACTTTTGACAAAAGAACTCTTGTAGCTGAAGCACTGAAATATAGATGATGGCACTCACAGGAAATAAAAATGATGAGTAATGATACGGTGTGTGTTTGGGAGTGGGGGTTGCTCATTGTTTTTTTATACAAAAAGATGATGCAATCCTCTGACTCTCTGACTCTCTTTCTCCTCTTTCTCCTCTCTCTCTCTCTCACTCTCACTCTCTCTCTCTCTCTCCCTCTCTCTCCTGCTGTTCGCTGATTATGGCTTTCATTCCACAGTCTGGCATTGCGCTGCCCTTCTCTCTCTCCTCCTCATACTCTTCCTGTCTCCCAATATTAGATTCATTAGCCTGCTCTCTGAGCGCGCCCTATTAGACCACAGTGAGTCCTGCTCGCTGTTTCCCACTGTCATTAAAACGCAGCCCCCAGACTAAGGCCTTTCACTGGCTGCAGCTCTGCTCAAGCCGGTACAGATAATCGCGGCAATGACAGCGGGGAGAGTCCTAAAGTAAAGCTGTATCTTCTCGTCATTTCCCCTCTTTCTACCCCACTTACCTTCATCCATTTTCCCCAGTTATCATTCCTCTCTACTCTGTGTTTTTTTTTCCATTAAAATTTTCTCCCTCCCCCACCCGGTTCAATACAGGCAAGGGACCAATTAGTAGTGACTTCAGTCAGTAACGGACAGCAAACAGGGCTAATAAAATCCCCCCCACACTCTCTCTCTTTCGCTCTCTCTCTCTTTCTGTCTGTCTGTCTCTGGTTTACTATGTATTCCAATGTACATTATGAATGAAATTTCTCTATTTATAAATCTTGGCACTAAGTCGTTCACCAATTGCTGCAGAATGATGTCACAGCCCATTGCAGTATAATTCAATATAACACCATGTGACTTACATTCCCTGTATGTAACCAATGCACCTGGATATTCACCATTAGGCTTGAATTTACTATATGTAACCAATGCACCTACAGCTACACCACACGGCTTCCCTAGCCACATGTAAAACGTGGAAAAACATACACCTCAGTGCATTTGACTGTGACCAAGCACAGCTTGCCTATTTTCCACGTATATATTTTCACACGCACCATGTTCAACTCTGACTTTATAGGCATGTGACATGAGACATATGTGACCTTTTATAGTGAGAGAAGGGACAGAGAGATTTTGTTCATGAGAGAGAATTCTTGAGTCAGGTTGTACATTGAAATGAGGAGCAGGAGGACATGTGCAATGTAACTTGATGGGGGCTACCGCTCTAGTGACTGCGCTGATATTTAACATTGACACGCTTACTGCTTCGCCACCCGGCCAGTTATAAGTGTCGCATGAAACATGGGGCATCAAGTTGCTTTTTCAGGGCTATCGTGAGAGGCGATTTGATGGGATTGTGGGAGGGGTTTGTGAACGATGACCGCGCTGTGTGTCAGTGTCATTCTCACGGTCTGTGTTTTCGGTGTGCGTGTTTTCAGTTCCTGGTTCTGATGTACCTGCTGACCTACTTAGGAGACCTCTTCAATGGCCTTACTCTGATGATCATCGGTGAGATCACACCCCCATCAAGGAATGACAGGGAATGCTCAAAATACCAGGATGAAATATGGCAGCCACACCGAGTGGGATTCGGTTCCAATTTAAAAAAGGGGAGGGAGTAATTATATACGCTCACTCCCTTGTTCATCCTCCCTTCCATCAAGGAAATAAAATGCATGCAAGCTTCCAGGAAGAAGGGAATCCCACAATGCAATACTCCCTTGCAGAGCACCTGATAAGTTTGCTTGCTGCATCTCACAAATTAGCCACAAGATAGCTCACTCGTAAGAAGAGAGCAACGGAAGGGAATGTGTTAAATTGGATGCGAACACAGCCCAGTTATTTTTACCTTGAATCTTCACTCACAACACATTTTTCTGCTGCTGTTATACACACTAAAATCTACTCATAATGACATTTCAGTTTCCACCACCATACTCCTGAGTTCACATTTAGTTCACTGATAGAATTCAATTGTAACGATATACATTACATATGGAAATATAGTTAGGTTGTGATAACAGTGATGAAAAGGACAGTTTCTCCCCGTATATGTAATATGTACGCGTTAATGCATATGGTGCTTTTTCTCAGTTCTACTCTTTAACAGTAAAGAGTGAACAGTAAAGACTAAAGAGTATAACTGTGGTTTCTCTTTTCCCATCTGCTAGGTGTGATCAGTGTCTTTTCCCTCCCGCTGTTCTACAAACAGCGCCAGGTAAGAGGCTAAAGCTGCTTCTGTGGCCTTTGCTCCGACGGTCCTGGGTGTCAAGGTGGCCGACCATAACGACTTCCCCAGTATTTTTATAATGACAAAATTGCATTTGGCTCTGGGGACTATGTGGTTCAAACCAGACTTTAGGTTATGAGTACTGGTTCCACAATCTTTGTGGTTCCTCATCTGGAGAACTCACTAAAGTTTTGTAAGATGACGCCTCCTTCCTGACATTAAGATTTAATTTCATGCAGCACCCTTTCACGTATGCCGTGAAAATTCCGAAAGGGGTTTGACTGAATTGACAGCAGTGACAACTGTGTCATGATCGGATGAATTAGGAGCAGGGTGATTGGTTAGTGTTGATATCCATGATGTAGGTGATTGGTTAGTGCGGATAGCGATGATGTAGGACAGTGAAACCGGATACTCTGTCTCGCTGTCCCGCTGCTTTGGTGGGCACCCATATCACCACATGTGTGACCAGCTTTACTGGGTCAGCACCACTTAGCTCCTCCCCCACCCACCATGGCATACCACCCATCTGCTCAAGCGATTCTGTGTCTCCATTTGCTTCCTGTTAATACCAGAGGAGTCCTGGCTGTACACACTAGTCCTGCCTCAAATAGTGAGCAAAGTATTATGCATGATGATATGAATGTCTCTCACATAAGCACAGAACCAAAGAGTGTGCTATTTTCAGCATTGTGCTCTGCAACACTTATTCCAATGAGATTCCAAGCACTTTATGATGTCACTGAAACTGGATATGCGCTGCTCTCCCTTTGGTCTGTCGGGCCAGTGTTTTAGACAAACGCAGCTCAGTCACACCTCTGTTTGTTTGACAGGCACAGGTTGACGGCTTTTTAGCAAAAGTCAAAGCTAATGTCGACAACATCAAAGATATGTGAGTATGGCACCCCCCGTAGGCATGACATTTAAATGATTATTTACATAATCTTTTGCCTTTTCTGTTTTAAATTATGACCAGGTTATTATTTGGACACTGTGTGACTCATTCTCCTTAAAGCCCTACCTATTCTTCTGTAGACTTTACAGACTGTTCCACGGCGGCATCCCCGCTGCCGATCTTGACTCCACCCCTGGCGGCGCCAAACCCAAGACACACTGAAGAGACGGTGGAGAAGAAAGGCGGGGCTACAGGCTGTCACTCACATGTCTTAACCAGTAGCCTACGGTTAGGGTCCCTGCCTGTGTGATGGGAGTGGGGGTTGGGTGGGTTATGGGAGGGGCTGCTGAATCGGCGGGGGGCAGGAAGAGGGGAGAGGGGAGGGCAAATGACATGGAGATCTGTGTGTTGGAGTGGTGTTCTCGTTTTTCCATGGTGTTCAATGGGTTTTGATGGGAGCTAGAATTTGAGACAGTGCTCTTTCATAAGTTTTGAATTGCCCACTCGGGCATCAAAAGTGTTTCAGCTGGTCAAGTGAAGCGGAAAACTATCATCCAATGAGGTGAGACCAGACCAGTCCTCATTGGCCAATGAGTTCCTGTAGGTTGTACAGTGCAGAAGCCTCTTTAACAGTGACTGTTGAAGATCTGGACAATCACATGCCTCTGGACCTCCTGTTAAAATAATGACTTCAATGAAGTAATCATGTGGTGAGCTTTAAGTACAGAACCGGAAAGCACCCTGAAAACTAGAGTTGGCTCATTCCTTTCTGAGAACAAAATGTGTGGGCTGACTAACTCTTAAACCCTGGATCCGAGGTCAAGGAACTCGGGTTCGATCCTCAGTCACCCAGGGCAAAACAAGGAGCAGAGTTTGTATTTGTAGCACGCTGACCCTGTTACCTAAGAGTGCTATTAAACTGCATTGTTATTTTCTTTTTCTATGTTTCCTCTCCTTTCCACCAACACTCGCACACCACCCGAATATAAGTCCCTTTCAAAAGGACTCAAGTTCACTGCCCACAAGGAATAGAACCCAGGAGGTGTGGTCAAGTGGAGGCCCTGCCCACTATTTGAGCTAGCGTCAGATAACATGGCAGGGAATTATGACCTGCAGCCAGGCCCAGCTCAGGGATAAGGCTGACTGGCGCAGACAAATGGCAAACATGACTGGGGTGTTGAGAAACAGTGGGTGCACATACAGATTATATAGACTAACTAGATGATCAACTCCTGTGTTTTTTCTATCCTTCAACTTCCTATCTACAAGATGCGCTAGGTGGTTACTGGTTTTATATTACGGTTTAGGAATATTCATGGAGGTGTATCCAAAGATTCTCCTTTGCCAAGTATTGTATGTAGGCTGCTCAAACATGAATGTTCATAAGATGCATCAAATCCGATTTTTTAATGCAAAAAAAATGCTACCGAGACAGATACATTTTTGGAGTTTGTTAAACAATTTCAGTTTTAGAGTACGTGGTATGTGTAGACTGGCTCAAAGGATTTTTGTGTGTGATGAATGATATTTTAGATACTTTGCAGAATTCATGACCTGCTAGGTTTATGATGGCTGTTATTGGGACATTCCCAGGTTCGTGCTTTAAAGCAAGAAAATACACTTCAACTAACTCCGAAGCAGCCTTTACTGCGAGGTTATAAAAAAAAATTACATTTAATCTTATCTTCATCTGGAACTATTTCTTTGGATGCATGGAAACTTGCTCTCGAGCGAAGAAGTCGTGCGGCATCCTACATCAAAAGCACAACACACGGAATGGACATTAGTGCATGTGAGATAGGACATCAAAGCAGCAATGGACTGGACAGGACTGAAAGTGATTCCTGCTTGTGCAAATCAAACTTACAACAAAACACATCTTTATGTCACTTTCACCAACAACCTTTAGACAACCCAGGCTAAATGTGGCTAGTTGTCCGCGGGCGAGATATTGGCGTGCTAGTTCCCCTTCCCTCTTCGACATCTCAGCCTCTTTCTGTCGCATCTCCTCATCAAGTTCAGGGTGAAATAAACAAAGGTTTGGGAACGTCGCTGAAACTCTTCTGTTTCATAAGCGTACATAATCGCAGCTTCACTTTCAGTTTGTAAGTAGCTAGCGTGACGCGCGCATCAACACAGGCAGTGTGGTAGCTACACCTTGGCCAAGCCAGCTGCATCTAAACCATGCTTCTCTGGTCCTTGGGAGAGAAGGGCTTGCACCACTTTTGAACTGAGACGGAAAAAAATGCTGGCACAAAATAAAAACAGATTTTTATACTTATGATTGTGAATAAACACTATAAAATGAATGTGTTCATTTGTATAGCCTCTGGTAACATAACACTAATGTTCCTACTGTACAAGCTGCTTTGGAGTTTGAAGTGTATTTTCTTGCAATAAACCACAAGCTCAGTAATGCCCCTATACCAGCCAATGTAAAGCCAGCAATTTTCCATACATTTCTGTAGGTATCTAAAATATCTTTCATCACACAAAAACTGTCTTGACCAATTGACACATATACACAAAAAGCAGAAAGTTAACTATCCCTTCAAGAATATTGAGCTGATATATGGAGGCTACAGAATGGGTGGTAGACATTACCTCATCATCTTCTTGGACAGCTCTCCTGCTGTTTATTTCTAAATATTCAGGTCAGCAGGTACCTACAAATACCAACGCTTTCTCAGGTATGGGGGCATTAAACATGTCACATTCTCACTGTCACCTTGTAGGTCTCCAAGGTGATAAACCCCAACCCAGTCTAAAAAAACTGTGTGACCGGAGAGTTGAAGCATCTACACTGTACCCATCAACACTGTCAGTCTATTAAAAAAAAATTCTAAATTTTCAACATTCCTCATGAAACTTTATGGGAATTATTTTTTCAATTCAGAAATTTAATTTCAATCCGGTTCCTGAGTTGACTGGATTTAAATGGTATTGACTCACCCTGCGATCCATGATCCAGGCAGAGGGACAGAGGAACAGGGTTTAAGAACTGTGTAACATGATCACAGCACTGTGTTTATTAGACATCTGAATAGCCCTACATCACCATAGAAGCAGCCTTATAATCATCAACTAATATGGCCCTAAGGAACAAAGTGAATCTACGTGGCTTATGTAATGGAAAAAACCTGGACCTTATGTAATGGACAAAACCTCCCCGCTACTTGACCTCTCCATCACCGTTGACGGGACCGTGGTGGCTGCCTCCCGCTCTGCAAAGAACCTGGGGGTGGTCCTGGACGACCAGCTGAACTTCAAAGACCAGATCAGGGCGACGGCACGGTCCTGCAGGTTCCTCCTGTACAACATCAGGAGGATTCGACCATACCTGACCACCTATTCCACCCAGCTTTTGGTCCAGACCATGGTCACCTCACGCCTTGACTATTGTAACTCCCTGCTCGCAAGCCTACTGGCCTGCGCCATCCTGCCTCTCCAACTGATCCAGAACGCAGCTGCCCGGCTTGTGTTCAACCTCCCGAAATTTTCACATGTCACCCCCCTGTTGAGGTCACTCCACTGGCTGCCAGTTGCAGCCAGGATCAGGTTCAAAGTTCTGACCCTGGCCTACACTGCAGCCAATAGGACAGGCCCCGTCTACCTGCAGGACTTGATCCAGAACTATGTTCCTGCTCGACCGCTTCGCTCATCTACTGCAGGGCGACTTGCACTTCCCCCCCTCCGTGTAAATGGCACTCGCTCGTCCCGACTGCGGAGCTTTTCCACCCTAGCTCCCCAGTGGTGGAACGAACTTCCCATTCCCCTACGTTCCATGCCAACCCTGCCTACTTTCCGTCGTGGCCTGAAAACGCACCTTTTCAGACTCCACCTGGACTAATACTTATCTAGGACCTCATGGTTTGTGTTCTTGTTGAACTGTGTACTCAAGATAGTCAAGTTTATAATAGTTAGAATAGAATTGTATTAGAGCTGATTTACCCAGTTCACTGTGAACTGCATTGTGTTCATTACTAGGGATAGCTGCTACTGTATGGGAAGAATGTGCTTTCTTATCTGTTCTGTAGTTACTTCGATGACCTTTCTGTATGCACTTACTGTACGTCGCTTTGGATAAAAGCGTCTGCTAAATGAATGTAATGTAATGTAATGGATGGACCCGGAGCAAGAGGAGAACCTGGTGCCCTGGGCCTGTGGAGGACTGAACCTACCCATAGTTCTTAGCACCCCAATCATAACTTGGGCCCACTGTGCAGTCACCCTCCTTTACACCAGTAAGCCTCGACTCTATAATCATGATAATTCTTATCAAGATTATTAACTATAATGTCTTTTAACTTGCAGATCCACCCCATGCACTTGTGGTGTAGAAGTTGTGACATAGGAACACAAGATACATGTCAAAAATAAATGGGACAGTCAGGCTTAAATCTTACCAAATTCATATTGGTAAAGTACAATCCCCATAGGCAAGAGAGGGCTTGGTGCCTTTAAGTTAGCAAACAGATACATGATGTAACGATGAAAGGAAACATTAGTGAACTTTAAGGTGGGCTGATCTGCACCCATACCCCCACCTGCAGTCTGCACCCATACATTGATTGACTGGAGCTTATACATTTCACATTAGGGCCTCTTTAATGCTGTCATGCACTACAGATAGATCCTAGTATCTTCACAATTTCTGTTTGGTGTGGGCGCCCCTAACATGTGAAGTAACATGTATAGTTTCCTGGGGTTTATTTTTTTGCTTTTTTCCCTAATATCTTTACCCCATCCGATGAGCTTTATGTGTTTCTGAGAAGACTGTTCTGATCTCATTGACCTGGAAACTGAGTAGAGCAGAGGGTCTGATCCAATCAGCGCTGTGATTAATGAGGCCCCGCCTTCTCTGGCAGCAGTAGGTCTGATTGGTCACTTTCTCCAGATTCCTTGTCACATAGTCCAGTCCCCTGACCTGGGCTGTGTCCGAATCAACGCCATTCTATACTATTGAGTATGCTAGTTGAGTACACTGAATGAGAAAATTGTAAAAAAATGTTCTCTAAATGTAGTGTACTTAAAATACCTGGATGATTGGGGGGTTTTGTTGATAATAGTATGGAGGATATTGTGTGCATACTGCATGCCACTAAACAGTATACATTAAGCAGTATACAGTATTATAGCACACAGGATACAGTAAATAGGGCTCTGATTCGGACACAGTCCTGCAGGGCAGTGGTTAGCTGTGACACAGACAGCTTAATCCACCTTGCAGAGCAATGTAACCTACCAATTCAATACATACCAAAAAAGGAAAAACTTTCCATTACCATTGAAAAGATATGTGTTTATAAAGTGTTCCCTGGGTTCTTTCAGTTGTAGGCTTGGTCTTGGAATGGATATAATGAGAAACAAGTAAAAGCTTTAATATTGCCTGAGACCAGCTGGGAGAGAGCAGTTAGATTTCTATCAGAGGCCATCCTGTTGAGTTTTGTTGTGCCTGAAATAAAAGTGCCTCCTGGTGGAGTGGAAGGAATCTACAGCCTTATTGGTGATGGTGGACATTGTATCAGAAGCACTATTTATTTTTTTTAAACTATCTTGACCAGGTGGAAAGTCAAATCTTTACAAATCTTTTTGAGCGGCTATCATGAATTGTATTAATGTTTTAAGATGTATTTTGTAATGCTAACTACTGTAGATGCGGGATACCCTTGCTGATTCTAGCAATAAATTAAACGTCTTGGAAAAATACAACTGTCTTTTTGAAGGTAAATACTTATTTTTTTGTCGCATTTGTAATTATTATACATTCCTTCTATAGTACCTGCATTTATTCAAGGCACATATCCTTTTTTTCCCAATTACTCCTCACTTGATAGTTTAATAATATATATTATTAAAATACATTATCGTCATTGTTTTATTTCTTTTTTGATATCTCCACATTATAAGTAGGCAGATTTTAAGGAATATATCCTAAAGCACTGGTCCCCAACCCTGTTCCTCGAGATCTACCAGCCCGCAGGTTTTCAATCTAACCCTTACAAAGCACACCTCATTCAACAATTAGAGATGTAGTTGAACTGCTAACTAGAAGAATCAGGTGTGCCAAATGAGGGTTGAAATGAAAACCTACAGGACAGTAGATCTCCAGGAACAGCGTTGGGGACCACAGAATTATAGTGAAAGTCTGTCAAAGACAGTGGCACGTAGTTTTAATGAGCTTAGATCATGTTTACACCTTTGTGTAGTCTTATTACACAGGGCCAGCCAGCAGAGGATGGGCTCCCCCTCAATAGCCAGGTTCCTCCTGAGATTTCTTCCCACTTGGGAGTTTTTTTCTCACCACTAAGTTTTTTTTCCTCCCACTAGGGAGATTTTACCTCAATATCTCCCTTTTTGGGGGGTTAGGCCTGGTTTTTGCCCAATTTTCCTTTCTATTCTCTGTAAAGCATCTTTGTGACAGGCTGCATCCCAATATTCTTCACTCCCCACCTCCCTTCCTCCATTCCCCCACTAGCACTCCTCTCTTACCCGGAGGTATGCAAAACTGTGAACGTTTCGAGTACAAGTATTTGCATGTACAATATACAATGTACCTGACATTGCGGTTTGCGTCGAGACTAATTCATATGTAACCAGTAATGCGTAATTAAGATGTAATCAACGACGTTAGATTAAAACACAAAGATCCGTTTCCGGGGCGCGAAGTAGAGGAGTGGTAGTGGAGGAGGAAAGGTTGCATTTTTCGACTATTGGGACGCACCCACAGTGTTTCTGTACAAAGCATTGTACAAATAACATTTTAATTAATTGAATTGAATTGACCCCAGAAACACTTTTTCAACAGCATCTGGATAAGGGACATATTGTTTTCTAGATGAGTTTCATGCAATCTGATTGGTTCTACCCATATCTTAACCAGTATTACGGCGAATGGTACAGATGACTTGAATCACTATGTCCAAATGGAGCCCCACATACCCATGATGATGATTTGTCAGAAGTAACTGACCGTTGGCTTATTAGTAAAGCACAATTTGGGTGGACTCATATGAGAGTAATTAGTAAGGTTATGACCATGAGAGATGAGTCTCTCTTTGTATTGAGATAACTCAACAATTAGTGTTACATATTGGCCAGACTGTCTTCTCACCTGACTCGCAGGTAAAGGGAGGGTGGAAACCAGTTCTTGGCTCTCGAGGACCTTGATTTTAACAACAGGGTTTTAGAATAAAATAGCACACAGCATTGCTTGGCATAGCTCCGTATTTCTCCACATGGTGGCAGTAGAGATCAAGATTTGACGCAAATCTCCAGCTGCCTGATGCTTGCGCTCATACAGTATGTTACGTTGAAAGTTCAAAGGCATCGTTGAGTATTGAGACGCCTGGTAGCATCGCAACCTGTGATTCAGAATAATCTCGCAACGGTTTAATTCATAGGCCTATATGTCACTTAATATATTCTAGAATATGTTTATAGACTAGAGCCAAATGTGAGACAGTTTTGGGAATGTTTCCAACCCTTATGACTAAGCACACTAAAAGTAGGCTATTACAGAGGTTGCGTTTCTTATATTAAGCGCAATAGTTCCGAGTAGAGATAATGAACTAGCTCATAAAGTTGTTTACGTGCCACCTCTTTCGTAGACCATTCTGGATAACTTCATATAAATATTTGGGGAAACAGGTTACCATATAATAGCATTACATGCCTATGGGCTCTTCTGACACGTTGCAGTTCCATAGTACCAATCCACTCCAGTGTGATTTGTGGGGTTTATTCTGACTGCGGACTTTGAAGAACGAAAACAACAAGGGCCAGGATGACCAGCCTGAACTCCCTGAACCCCTCCCCTTTACAATACAATCAAAGATGGGCCTACGGTATGTTGACTTTGCTACAGATGACGAAGTAAAGGGAGTCAAGTTTGGTATTAGCAGTGGGGTGATGTTATGTTTATTATTAGCAGCGTCTGTGTTTGTTTTTCTTTAGACAGACCACAGAAATGGGCCCGCCTGAAAAAATAAGTCCAAATTCCAAATGTGTCCCTCAGTATCGCGGGGGGCTGGTGGTAAACACTTGAACAGGCAGCACGTATCGAGAGTAAATGTGGCTTTCTAACGCGTAATGACCGGGCAAGTCCGGTCATGTCAACCTGTAGGAAATGAAATGTGCCATCAAACGTTTTCATTAATTTATACTTAAAGCTATTTGTTTTGGCGCGTTTACTTTTATTTGTTCTCAATAATGAGTTCGTTCCCGGTAGACCTTTTGTAAAATTCCTTTCTCTAGAAGTAAGCCTATGCTTATATCCAAATCCTTATTTACGCATTGCATGAAATTTACCGGTGTTTGTGAAATCCTGAAGCTCTCATTTCCAGATAATATTTCACGCGAGATTTATTTCAACTATGTCTGCACTGCAGCTATGCAGTTTTCATGCAAGTTACCATTTGTCATTGGTAATACTGAATTAACTGAAATAATACGAATAGCTGGAGGGAAGAAATGATTGTACACTGGGTTATTCGTAGATTCCACATGCGTAGTTAACTCATACTCGATACAAGTCAACTAGCAGTTCTGAATATAAAAAAGATTTATTGGGAACACTTACATGCATATGTATTATAGGCTATTAGTATTATGTATATGTGTGTATATGTATACAATTTGTCTAAGTGGCAAGTTCACTGTAGTGTCATATTATCATAACCATAGAGTAATGTTGCAGTTGTCAAATGTCTGTAAATTAAGCACAATTGCCTATCTGAGGAAAGTAGCTGATTTTAATGCGATATTAATCACAAATTGCCTTTCCGACTGGTATGCAGTATGAATCAAGGATTGAACCTTTTAATTTCGTAAGTAGAGCAGTATTTTAAACGTTATAAAATTGACATATCAAACAAATATCACTGTTTTAAAGCACAGCCCGAAAGTTGTCGCTTTTAGACAGAGAACGTGAGCATGTGATTGCATTTGACGCGCGCGCCTCATTTCAAAGGACTGCAATGCGAGGGGAGGAGCTATGCAAGTAAAGTCTGCAATGCGAGGGGAGGAGCTATGCAAATAAAGCCTGAGTTTAAATTCCAAAGCTTGAGTCTGGGACAACTTCAGTTCAGAAGTCAGTAGAGTAACGGATGGGGGCGGTCATAATTGAATGCAACTTTTTAAAATTTAGGTTACACTTGTATAGCACTACATTGCGTCGCACATGCGATCAGTACTACTCAGGTCTACAACAGATGACAGCCCTAAAGACCGGCGAACTTAATACGGCTAAAAAGTATTCTTGATGCTTTTATCAGTGCCGAATCGTTTTAGGGCGAGGAAACGTTCAAACCTTGCGTAAAAGCATGCCGCCTCAGAGTCCAATGGATTACAGCAAAACGATGGCTCCCCCAGTTCCGCCACATAAACCAAAAGTGAGCAGGCTAGGCGAAACTCAGGAGCGGGTTCTCAAGTGTGTTCTATTGGGCGATGGAGCGGTGGGGAAAACAAGCCTGGTTGTCAGCTATACGACCAACGGCTACCCAACAAAATACGTCCCGACTGCATTCGATGACTTCTCAGGTAAGACACTCCGAAGCGGTTGAAATGACAGAACCCAACTACGTTTAATAAAAACCCACTGCATTGCGAATAGCCGTTTTTCGTCAAGTATCGTAAAAAAAAGTAATATTGTTTCAGTGGTTACTTTTCTCACATTGACTGATAAGCGTGGACTCACCGGAGGTCAAAGTACTGCGCTTGGGATAGGACTCCGTTGCAGTGCATCCGTGATGGTCTAGCAACACTGTTAAAATCTTTAATCCATATGTTATATTTAAACACAGCGCCTTCTCATGATAATATGCATATTCTCGCTTCAAAAACTGTTAATCAGTGTAAACATTTTGTACAGTCAGCTATTTGTTTTGGGTTTAGTAAAAATAGTAAACTTGTTGAAAGGCATATTTAATAAACATTTCTATAGACATGACAAATAACTAGGTGATATGATTTCTAAGCTGTCATAATAACCATACTATGCGAGTTGCAGACGGATTCTAATAAATGTGAAGACCTTGTGGCCGCAAAGCAGTTTTTCCGTTGCATATAAACTACCATTTCAGTGTTACAGGAAAACCAGGGACCCCTTTATCGCGGTCCCACCTTTGACACAGGGACTACGCACGTGCAGCGCTGTTTGCTATCTCAAACAGCTGCGTTTTTAGAGGTCAAAGCTGAGCGGCCTTGGTTATCTATCCTGTGGGCCCTTATCAGATTTTCCATATTATACTGGCACAACAGCCAACCGCCCATCTCTGTATTTTCCATTTGGCAATCATCCAATTTCCAAAATGTCATCCAGAACAAGTCTTTGTTTGAGGGGAAAAACAGGCTAGTGTTTCAAAGGGGACTCCAATAAATCTTGCTCTCCACCCCTTCAAAGAGATAACTTAGCACCTTCTTTAAAAAAACAAAGACAAACAGAGGAGAAAATCCCACATACAGTGGTATTATCACAAACAATCCTTCATCTGCTCCCTCCATTTAAAATGTCCCCCCCCCACAAAAGAACCACAGCCTCCCATCCTTTTTATTTAGTCAGCCTAGATGTAAATATAAATGTAGGCAGATATTTTTGACGCTGCAGAATGAAGTGCACAATTGTTTATTTTTGCTTCCTGTGGAGTCAGTCTGTCCAAAAGTCTAACTGTAGCATGGAAACAGTATCCTACTGAGCCATTCAGGACAGTAACACATTAAGCTGTATCTAAGTTTTTGTATCTGAAATAAAATTTAAAAAATCAAACTAGTCTCCAAGGTTTGGCTGTAATAATACAAAAACTGTACTGGTACTTTTTATTTCAGCAATTTATTTATTTTTTTCTTTGAATGGAAAGGGTTAGTCATTGTCCAATACTATGGACACATCTGCAGCAGAACGTTTCACAGGAGATTGGCTTAAGCCCCACCATGACGAAGCCTGATTTTTCACGGGGCATTGTGCGGTCAGAGCTACGTGTGACGTCCTAGCCCCGATCCTGGAACTGCACCCTGGTTGTGAAACCCGATTTGAACGGTGGTTACGCAATGCCGCAGGTGGCCGTGAGCGGAGAGGCCTGGCGGGTTCGAGGGGAATAAGCGAACGTGGATCTGGTGTCAGAGCGGCTTGACAATTGCACAATAGGGAGGGCTGTTTCTGCAGATGGCTGAAGTCGCTTGCCCCAGCGAAACGGAGCTCCGGTAATGAGTGGATTTAATAGTGGCCTGCTTTTTGAACGGCAAGCCAACCTAGTACAAACGCTCGCCTGACTCTGAAAAGAGTGAGCTGGACAGGACATCAGAATAACCTGCTAGTCACTGGCCCTTACACTCTCAGTAATTTTGTAGTTGTTTTTCTCAGCCCTGGAAAAAATGCTGTACTAAAGATGGAACACCCCACCCCCCGCCTCCCTCCAGCAGCTGTGCTCTCCACTATAAGAGAGTGGAGTTGTGCTTTGCACATACAACCTTACCCGCTAAAGTTCCCACTTTACCGATTCGGCATTCGAGAAAAGGCTCTTCAGCAATTTCCCAGCTCAAGACATAGAAATATTTCCGGAAACGTCCTGTTTAAAATGTTAGTGTGAACAAAGCCGGATCAAGAATGCAGAACGCTTGTTTCGCTGAGACGTTCGCCAAGCTACATTGTTTCTTACTAGCTGCTGCAAAAAGTAATCATGTAAAATAAGTGATAACATACCTTACTGTCTATGCAGTACACGCTATTACTCACATATGTCTATAGTTATACAAACGTTTCTAAAGTTACCATTGGTGTCCATGAACATTGAAATATGGCAAGACGTTAGCTGTTATGAGTCACTTTTTTCATTAGCAAACTACTTGGCAAACATTAGCTAGCTTCTCTTGCTTTTAAGCAAGAGTTAACAAAATCGTACCTCATTGGGCATGTTCAGACAACAGTTAGCCTACTGGCACCGTTAAATGTTATCAATCTGGATACCCTATGGTACATGGTTGTGTGAACAAGAGAAGCCGCTAGATTGTTAATATGTCTCATGCTCTATGTGTGAAAGTGGCTATAGAGAGCATTCAAGTCAGGAGCAGGAAAAGTGGTGAGCACAGGAGGTTTGGTCAGGTTTAATGGCCTCTGTCAACAGTACTGATTAGCATACAATGCTAATCAATATATGCGATGGGGGGGGAGGGTCCACACAGCATTGTATGCATAGTAGGCCAGGTTTACAGAGTGACTTAACAGGTCATCAGCATTGCACTCTTCTCTAAACCAAAGTTTGCACGTTGGAATTTATTCAGGATAGAATGGTCAGCAGGGAAGGGGTTAGGTAGTACGTGGTTGAGTTAGTTGGTTGTGTGGGAAAGAGACTGTTGAGGTGGCAGTTGACTATAATGGAATGCGGTGTAGTGCTGTGTTATTATTGTTACGTTTTCAAAAAAGGCTGCACATTTCACCTGTTTGTTGTAGGGGAGTCAACTCACAAACGTGGGGCCCCAATAGTCTCCTGGAGAAGTGGCACATGTCTTACCTTGGCTGTGTTTTGTGGTTGCGGTCCTGCATGTCGTGTGCCCTGTGTTCAAGGTTTGACCATTTCTCTCTCGTTCTCTCTGTTACAGCGGTCGTGCAGGTGGACGGGAGTCCGGTTCGGCTACAGCTGTGCGACACCGCCGGACAGGTGAGGACCCGCCCCCTTATCGAGCTACACGCACCCCGAGACTCGGGGACACACACACACGCTCCAGCACGGGTCATGCACACTGGCGCTCAAACACGTCCGAACACGTCATGACATTCGTCAGCCGTTGAAGCCCACTACCAATGGTGACGTGTGTGAGTCTGGCATCTGTGCCGTTTGTTTGAGATTGTGCCGCCTGGCCTTTAGTTGTCGGGTTTCACCCGCTATCCGGGTACCCGATGCTGTGGGCGCCTCCACTGTCACGTTCATCCTCACATGCACACGCATGAAGCAAGACGCCCTCAAAAAAACACGGGTTGCCTTAGTTGTGCACTCGTTCTGTCGATCATCCGTTTAGTCTGGAGCAAGACCAAGGACATTCCATGGGTGTTGCTCCATGGGACAAGACAAAACCGATCGCGCAAGTTGCATCAATCAAAATTGATTGCAGGTAAGGGCACATCGTGTGGCAACTACAAAAAAAGGCGTGAGCGTGCAGACGGGGGCCTGCTGGTCCTCCCTCGCCCCTCTCTGAGCAGGCTTGGGCAGAAGACCTGAAGCCTCCAGTTCTACCTTTGAGCGTGGCTTCGAAACTCTCAGTTTTTCTTTTGTTGTTGTTGTTCTTTTAACATGGGGAACGGTTGTGCAACTGTTTCCATTGTGCAGCTTTTAAAAATGCCTGGTGCAATTTTACGAGCCTGAATGCAAGTTTAAACCGCCTGTAGTCCCGCACGTCACCACGGCCGGCTGTTGTTTTGTCTGGGAGAGATTTGCGCTCTATTTTTTGGCAACCGTGCGATCTGCGCCCAAGCCGGAGATCTGTGAAAACCCCTTATACGGTCGCCACGGTGACGTCTCAGCAGGTTGGTCCTGTCGGTACAGGGACGTAACCAACCCCCCCCCTCCCGCCCCTTTCCCAACAGACACATACCAGCTGGGACAAACGGGGTTAGATAAGAACTCACTTTTCAAAGTGAGTGAATATCGCTTTTCAAAGCTTCTCAATCTTTGAGGAGAGCAGGGTAACGCATCGCGTTTGAGGCCATGGAGACGAATACAGAAATGAAGATAGTTTTTGTTGTGGTTAAGGAGTTTGTATTGATTGACACTTGAATGGTGGGGGTGTTGATATTGACGGGGGCAGCTAAGGGGGTGGGTGCAGGAGCACAACTGTAGGGCTACCTCACTGTTTTAACCACCGGAAGGAGGAATGAGGCAGGGAGGGGGTTAAGAGCAAACATTTTGTTTGAAGAAACCGCCTTGGACTTAATCTTTGTTTTCAAGGCTTTGCGAGGCCCTGTTCGCTAAGCTGAGTGGCTCCAGTGTCTTAATTTGCCAAATTCACAAAATTTGGTGGGGGGAGGTGGAGGAGTGGGGGGTTGAATTAAAGCCGATTTAGAAAGTTTGTCATGGAGGGATTAACGGTGTATTTTTTTCCCAAGGAAAAGTTTTTGCTTCTTGCTGTATTATTGGCAAAGCACATAAAGTACTATCTTTATATGTGTGGAAGTAGGACAGGCTACACTTCAACACAGCCAGACCATTGAAGATAGTCAACCTGCTGACTGCTGTACTATTACCTGTATCACTGATAAAGATTCTCTCCTCTTGCATTATTGTGTTCATAGTGTGCTGGAACCCAAGTTGATTGACTTTACACAGTAAAGACTAGCAATGAACCAAGTAATATGCGGAGTTACTGTATGTTATCAGTGAGTCAACTACTTTAAAACAATCATTGTTTAGCCGTGGATAGCAAAATCCTTTGATTTGTTCAAACAAGGCAGATATTGACTGCTGATTGTAGCTCCACCTCTTATGGAGCTTCATAGCCCCTCCCTCTCCCATCGTCAGTAAAATCGGGTTAGGAGTTTATCTGATTTATCTATTGTCTTATTTTCTGAGGTAAATGGTTGTTTTTGATTAAAAGCAGGGGTGCTCAAGGAATTGCAAACCTGACATTTTGCCGTACCCCCCTCCACCTCCCCCTCCCCCTCCCCCTCCCGTGTCCCCAGGACGAGTTTGATAAGCTCAGGCACTTCTGCTACCCACGGGCCGACGTCCTCCTCCTGTGCTTCAGCGTGGTCAGCCCCGCCTCCTTCCAGAACGTTTGGGAGAAGTGGGTGCCCGAGATCCGCCGGCGGTGCCCACTCACGCCCGTCCTCCTGGTGGGCACCCAGTGCGACCTGCGGCAGGACGTCAAGGTCCTGATCGAGCTGGCCCGTCGGCGGGAGCAGCCCGTGCCAGAAGCCGACGCTCGGGCCCTGGCCGAAAAGGTGGCCGCCGTGACCTACGTGGAGTGCTCCGCCCTCACCCAGAAGAACCTGAAGGACGTGTTTGACGCTGCCATCGCCGTGGGCCTGCGACAGACCGAAAGGCGCGACCGCCGAGAGCGGAAGGTCCGCAGCACGGCCGACAAGATGAAGATGCTTTCCAAGTCCTGGTGGAAAAAGTACGTCTGTGTACAGTGACCCACAAACGCTGCAGTGCGTGGGGTAGGGGTACCTTTATTCTGAAACAAGGACTCAATCTTGAGGGGAAGCAGAGAATGTCAAATGTGATTGGGATGGCCTGCTACGAACACTGGAAAGTGGATAGGATTGCTCTGAGGAGCTCGGACTACACAACTACCTATTAGATGGAAGGACATGCATTCTCCTCAGTGTGTGATAAGGAGATTGGCTGTATTTTTTCTGGAGTCCACACGTTGATACCCAAAGGAAACTGAGACATTGACTCTAAACAAACTGACTAAAACAAAGCCATGTTATTTAACTTGAAATAATTATTCTTTCTCGTGAATGACGGCAACATTTTGTTTCTTTTTTTTTTTTTGGTCGGAGTGTGGTGGGGGAGGTAAAATTGTCATATTGTATGTGTTCCCATATGTTGGTATGCTGGTATGCTGATACTCCACCACTCCGCCATTATATTTCCACTTTCTACTGTATTTATTTTGTGTTTTTCTTTTCTTTTTCTGTCTGAACACTGCTTTTCATCATCACTCTATCAGTCCTGGGGGTTTCCATCCCCTCTCTGTTCCTCGGCCTGTGACGACAGTTTCTTGCATGGAGACAGTAGACCAGATTTCAGGTTTCATCCAGGTGTGACGTTTCTTTCCACGTTTCACACTTTGTAACCCCGTCGGTACTCATTCTGTCCGAGTCATGTCAAGGCTCTCTGACGGTTAATCCGTGTAACGCTGCATGTTGACCTATGTTCAGTTCAACCTTGAGTTCCAACGTCATTCACAGTCATTCAAAATGGCCGACAGTGTTTTATAGGTGATCTAATCATCGCCTTCATTTAAGCGATCAATGAATGTTTGGCGCAAAAAGGCTGACTTGAGCCCTCTGGACCAGCATTGACTCCTAATTTAGTACCTTTGTCTCTAGTCTCACTATTAAAAAAAACATGCTTGAACAGCCGAACATAATGGATTTTATTGCTTCTCATTCTTCAGAAGCTAGCCTGCTCTATCTCTTTGTGTTTTAATCAAATGAGGATATTGCAATAAACTGTACATCCACTGATCAAACGAGTGAATAAATATGTGCAAGATTAATAATGTCTGTTTTATGAGTGCATTTTTTGTCATGAGGTGCGATATTAATATACATATGTATGTATATTTGTTTCAGGGTGATTCTGCGATTCTGAGCTCTCCCTCATGCACTGAATGCGATTGGAAAGGAGTGTGTTTCTGTTCGTCTTGCCGGCAATTACCCTGAATGAAAACTGAAATGGAACTCCGAATAAATAAAATGTGAAATCATGAAACCCGCTGCACTTCAAGGTGTGCTTGTGTTCACAGACGTCAATGTTGAAGGATTTGACGTAGATTTTCCCCCAGTTCCTCAATGAATCACACTAGCTCTTTGGTTAGCAATTGGTTGAATGTTGGATAAAATGTAACAATAAGCCACAGTCGGGATGTGTTCTTCTTTCCCATTCTTAATTTCACGTTAGCATAACATCATTCCAGTTTATTTCATATGTTTACCAACAGTTTTCATTTTTATGGGCTGAATCTTTTGAGTGCAACAATTATCCCAGATAATATGAAATGATACAGCCGTAAATCACGTCAGAATAGAACACAAACAAGATGGAACACGGACATAATATTTTTGGTTTAAGCTTTTTGAAAGATCTCAAGCTGTTCTGGTTGAGCTACAGCAAAAAGAAAAAAAGACGCCTCCCAGTTTCTAAAGAGCGCGGCAGAATTTTTTGGCAAAGAAACAAAAATATTTGCTCACATACAGGCTTGCTTCAGTCCCGGATTCAAGCAGAAACGGCCTAATGAGCAACGAAATAAACAACGTCAACCACACTTATGCAGAGGAGAGACATGCTATTCAAAGGATTAGCACACACCAGCAACCCTCTCTTAAAATAATATAGTTGCTATATGTACTGTAACATTGCAGTCATTCAAAACTGTTTAAAACCAGTAAACTATGACCCAAATTAAATTTTTCTTCCTTCATTTTTAGACCCATACATTGGTTTGATGTTTAAATTATTTTGCCTGGAAAAATAACATTCAAACATTTGTTTATGAAAAAATAAGCCAATTATTTTTGTCTTTTTTGTTATCCATGTTACCACTATTTGTATTACACGTGGAGAAAATAGAGCAGTGGTGAGAATGAGGGTGTTTTGGAGTTAAGCGAATAACCTGTCCTGCCAGTTTTGCCCTTCCTACTCAGAGAGTGCAAAAACCTCCCTACGCTGTAAATACTGGTCTGTATTTATAAACGTCTACTGCCCTCAAAACCGAGTTTGCTCAAGGCGTTAATCACTGTTCCCGTAACTGGTTTGGACCTGGGATCTGGGTTAATCAGGGTCTTTCACATTCACCCAAAAAACCAGTCTACCGTACGTTCAGATGTGTAAGCCGTCGCAACCAGACGGATACTTAATGTCTGCGAAGCTGTCTATAAAACAATAATGCATGAGGTAATGACAGAGGAGGAAATGGGTTGAAAGTCTGTGCATAGTTCTTTGATTTGTGTCTATCGACTGCTGCGAGGCGAGAGACGGTGCTCGTGGAACTCAAATGGGCGCGTAAAGAGTATTTTGACTATTATAGCCTGATCATCATATAGCCCGAGTCCAGCCCCTCGCCAGTAACACTGGTAATTTGACTGAAAGCACCCCTGTTTTGTCTTAGCAAAGCGACTAGTTCAAGTGGCAACGACCGTATAACGCTCAGCCCCCACCCTGCTAATGAACAGTCTCCTACAAAGCCAGACTTAGACAAGCACTGCCTGGGTCCCACCCTCTGGGTAAAAATGTATGCTGTTTGGATGCAAGTCTTGTGAGAGCGGAAAAAAAGATGGCCGCCGTTCTTTACGGCTCCATGTGTTTCTCATACACTCACCGCAGAGGCCACAGCCCTCCTTGGGTCTTACTGCACTTTGTCCTCACGGAAATTGAGCTCAGGTTCCCTTTTTCTTACAATGCTGACCCTGTATTGTTGGGATATTCATTTTCATTCACGCACACACAGCTCTCACACGCTGGCCGTAATTGAGCCATTCTGTGCGGCAGTATCAATTCATTGCATGCAATGTCATCAAAATGGAGGTCGCCAGAACGAATAACAATGACAAAATGAATCTGACACCAGCTGATATTTGCTATGGGACATTGGCAAAGAATATTGCTGTTAGATGTAAAAAACTGAATATAGGCCCATATATTCAGTCTGGAAATTTTAGATTAGTGATTTCTTCCTTCCAATTTTATTACGGTTTGTTATCCTCACCTAACGTCCTACAGACCAGGCCAATGTCAAACAATGCTCAAATTTAGCCAATTTGCCCTAGAACTATATATTAAAACGATTGTTTTTGGACATTATGAAAGCATAAAATAACAGAATTTAACTTATTCAGTATGGTGCAGATTGAATATCGTATCATAGTAATGCATTTGTAAAAGTTCTCAACATTAAGCTAGATCAAATGGCTCTTTTTGTTGACGCAGCTTGTTCGGCCAGCAGCAAAGGAAAAGTCCGATTTGACACAAGATATCACCTCAAGATGAGTTATCCCTCATCAAGAAAAGCTACATTAGCAAATTCAGTACATGAAATAATAATTTTGAGTCCACTTTATTGTGTTCATGTAATTTCTTGGAACGTTTAGGTCATCATGAGCTCTGACATATGAGGGAAAAGGAGTTTCATAATCATTTCTGATGGCATGGGGTCAGGGTAGGATCTTTACTCAGATAACTGTGACCGTGATTGAACAAAAGGCCATGATTAAGTTCATTAAGGGTTTTATTTGAACGCATGTTATATAGATCCAGGTCAGCGGTGAGCTTTGCATGTGGTCCGAAAATTTATGTTGTACAAGTGCAGGGCTTGTACTATTATGCAACCCGTCTGGTTGTCATGAGAACGGCACATGAGGTAGAAATAGTGGGGGATAATTTTTTCCTCGTTTCTTTTCGGGGGGGGGGGGGGGGTAATGTGACTGCTGTGTGGATCAGTATGGGAGACGCACGCGGAAGTGACACAGATGTGTATTGTGTAAAAGGGCTGTTGCGAGATGCCCTGTTCCTCACCCCACCAGGATGGCTGGGTTTTATTGCCTGGGTCCCTCTCCTTCAAAGCCTGTTCTGGCAGCGCCATAAAGCAGCAGTAAACTCTCTCGCCGTGGCCGCGACGTTAAGAACTGAGGGCAGCGGCGAGATGATTGTTTAATGGCCTTTCAATAAACCGCACAGGTGGCTAAAGCCGAAGCCGTCGGAAACGTTCCCGCCCTCGTTCTCCCTTTCTGCTGGGAATCGCCCTGTTTTCCTATCTCACGCCAGTGGCCAGGCCGTTTAAATCCTCGCCGCTGAGCCCAGGACAGCTTTTTTTGTGCCTGGTGAACGATGGCATACCCTGATGGCATACCCTGACCCTGTTCTGAGCGTGTGTGTGTGTGTGTGTGTGTGTATGTGTGTGTGTTTTTTTTTTCTTCTGCTTTTGTGTTTGTTGGTGTGCATGTATGCCTGCATTCATATCAGCATACACATTGAATGTGATTGTGTGTATTTGAGTGTGTGGGTGTATGGAAGTGTTTACTGTGCCTGTGTGTTTGACTGGGCTATATAAATGTGATAAGAACATGCCATATGTGCCTTCTAATGGTTGACCGCATTTAAAATGTTTATACTTATATAGTTTTGTGTGCATGTGTGTCTGATGTAAATGCTTGTGAATCTCTAACATTACCTGTTTTTGTGTGTATGTGTGCATGTGTGTGTGTGTGTGAGAGAGAGAGAGAGGCACATTCAGTCATACTTGTGGAGTGGAGGTTGGTTTTTGGACTCTTGAGATGTATGTCTTCATATTCTCACGCAGCAATCTCTAAACAAACTCACGCCATTTACCCTGGGTTTAAAACAAATGGCAGTTTGAAAGGAATTTATCTTATTTCCAGGGCGTAAGTAGCTTGTTATCTAGCACCTTTATCAGTGCTGATATCAACAATGACTTGAGAAACACCCATACAAACTCTCCAGTAAGGAGGCGAGTTAATGATTGCTCTGTAAAAATGAATGGTGACTGGAGGTGGTTTTTTCAATGGCAGCATTTCAGATATTTCTGGAAATGTTTTCAAAGTTTATGATTTTGGTAGCCTTTTATTTTGGTACTTTTTACCAAAACGTTCTTTCAGTCTGTAAACCAGCTCCAGCTGTGAGTGAGGAATGTTTCTGGCAGAAAATATTATTATTTAGGTTATTATTGTATGGGTAAATGGGCTATGGTTTCTAATAATTATATTTAAAAAATCTAATTCATGTGTATCAGTCCCTGCCCTAGTTTGTTCTGTGGCTTGATGTCACATCCAGAGTTTGCGATTGGCTGGCTGGGGTGGGCCACTGGGACGGGTTTATCTGATTGGCCGCCAGCGGCCCATTGTTCCCTGTGTGTGTGGAGTGTGCCGATGGAATGATCTCACCTCTTTTATCAACATGTGATAGTTTCTACTCCTCCATCCCTCCCTCCCTCCTCCCTCTCTCCCTCACTCTTTCCCCAGCGTGTTGCTTTCGCCTCCTTTTTGTGTGCGGCCTGACAGTTCCAATGTTTTGATCCTCCACAGACGACTGCCAGTTTGTCAGCCCTTATATAAACGGAATATAGTGCATTATAAATACGTGGACTTGAAATCATAAGCATAGTTCAGGGTTGCGATTTCTTGTAAAACACTATATTGCATTATATAAAAGTAGCTACTTCTTTTATTTGCCCATATGTTTTGAAGTGTTACGATGTATACTGGGATCTAAATAATATATATTAGTTCAGTATATTAGAGGTATATTTTCTTTCTATAAGGGAAGACAAATAAATAGTTTAACATCAGTCAGCACTGACATCTATCCTGTGTCTACGAACTCCGGAACTGCACGATTGATTTGTAACACTCATTTATTGTTGTTTCCTTTGGCTTCTCAATAGAAAAAGGCATATTACTATTCTTATTTGAATAGCTTTTTGCTGTGTTACATTGTATGATACGGGATATTTCCTCAACGAGGTCTGCCAAGTCTTCGTCTTCAATCAAAATGTTTGTCTTTTTACTCACAAGGCAAACGCAGAGTCATGCTGAAGACTAGCGATAGACTGATCACTGCGCTGTTGTTTCGCTTCTGTTTTGCTTCTGGGACATAGGAAATGAGACAAACCCAGACACACACACACACACACAAACACACACACACACACACACACACACACACAAAATAAATGCAAAAACACAATTCTTTCTCATTTTCATAACTGAAACAGATGACACTTTAGTGACATCTCTTCTTATTTTGATAGGGTCGTTCAATGAGCCGTTTTGCTCAGCCCGATTACATCAGCTGTAATCAATTAAAGTGCCACCTGCGGCTGTATTCATTTAGCGGGACGCCTGCAGCGCCCCGTCTGCCCAGGAGGCCCGGTGCTGACGACATTCGGCATGCCGCGGCGGTCTCCGTGGCGTTCTGCCAGGCCAGACGCAGGCCCGGTTATGTAAGCGTATACCTGGCAGTGCGCTGCTCCGATGTTGGGTAAGACTTTATCTCTTCGGCAGATAACACACATGCTGAAGCACTTCTCTCCTCTTTGCACAAGAGGGCTGATGGACTTCCTCAGGCTTAGCTGAAACATGGCGGCCTCCTCCTGACGTGCTTCGACTTGCAGCCTTTTCAAAAGGCGGCCTGCCCACTCTCTTTTCTCTTTTCTCTCTCTTTTCACCCTTCCTCACACTCCATTTTTTCCCCTCTCCCCTCTCAAGCTCATTTCAAGGTGAAAAGGTCATAAAAAAAGAAAAAGTATAAATGCCGGAAATTAAAAAGCACTGGTAGATTTAGCTATTTCACAGGAAGATGAAACAATAATTTTACTTTGTTTTACGTACATATTAGGGTGAACAATAGATTATTTTTTAAACAAGGGGATGTTACAAACATGCCTTGCGTTTACAGAATATATTGCATTTTACTTTTGAATATTTGGTGAGGCATGCTGCCAAAGCGGCTGTTTCTTTATTTCTTTTTTTCTCCTCTCCCCAGGAGATACATTTTTTATTTATATATTTTTTGATATCCTAAAACTTTTTTCTAAAAAAATTTCATAGTTAAACCTTTCACTCGCTCTCTCTCTCTTGTTGTATCTTTTTTTTCTGTCTTTCCACCTCTGTTAATGTCTACCTTTCCCTCCCTTCTTTCTCTCTCTCTTTCTCTCTCTCTATATAAATTTGTTCTTCGCTCACTTTCTCATTCCTAAAAAGAGATGATGAAAAGGATCCTTTTACTCTTTTTTTGGATGTTTTAAAGGTGACCTTTAAAACCCCAAACAGTGTTGTTATTTCCCTCCATGCCCCCCCTCCCCTCTCTCTCTCTCTCTCTCTCTCTTTCTCTTTCTCTTTTATTGCTCCCATTCCACTGCTGTTTTTCTGGGGCGTTTCCTTTTACAAGCCGCTCTCTGAAAGTCCTGTTCCCATGGTGCACCTTGCAAAGGCTCTAACAACACACTTCAGGTCAATGAATCAATCCATCAATCATGTCTAAAAAATACTTTTTCTTTTGTACAACACCATTTACAAACACAACGCCACACAGAACTTCACATTGGACATTTTTCAGAGGGAATAAAGAAGCAACAACAACAACAAAAATACAGAATGACAGGATGTGGAGTTTTGGGAATACTTAGATAATTATCCCTTGACCCCCAAACAATCATCATCAAGCAGAACTGAAAAACTATGGGATGCCGAAAATGGTTGGACAGCTTAAAAAAGCACATATACGCTGGAGAGAAAAATGCAAGCAGCTTTAAGGGTGGCGTAGAGTCTCAGGCCCTGTGCCGTGAAACACCATTTATACTATTTAACTGCACTCTCCACGTCTCTGTCTGGGTACAATAGCACATGTGCTGACAGCGTGTGTAACAGTATTCAAAAGGGTGATTATAAAACTCTTATTATCATTTACGTGTATTCATATAGCAGACGCTCTGACCCGGGGCGATTATAAACATACTGCATACAAGACGGTGTACAGGTGAACACCTGCATAGACAGAGAAATGGACTGTGACACAATCCAAACAAAAGGTTGGCATATGATATATATATATTGTCCCTCGTGCAAGTTCCATACAGAAGGGGACGTGTAAACACAAGTCTGTTGTAAAAGAGCTGACAGTAACGTTAATTGCAAGGAGTGGCAGCACTTTCATGAGAGCTCAAAGAGCACTTGATAGGCTGCGAATCACGTGACAGTCTCGCACAACCCTCACTGCCACAGGAAGAGGGGGGCGCAAGACAGAATCGTCTCGTCGATAGCGCAGGTCAAACCGTGATTGGACGCCATGGCTAAAAACAGACGCACACACTGGGAGTGGGGTTTAGGACCGGTCATGACTTCCTCATGAGCGTGTTGCAAAGCATTATGGGAAGCGTTTCATTCATGTCACCTCCTTGTGTAGGTTGGCACTGCTGTGACAGGCATTGCCGTGCTGTACTCACGCAGTTGACACAGGTTAACAAACACAGGTCAAAAGGTCTTATTGACAATAGAGTTTTTTACTTGATCTGAGCAGGAGTAACATAACCCAAGCCTGCAGCCGTGAGTGGTTATTAAGGAACAAAATGTTGAATTTGACCCGACTTCGACCCCCTGCAGTATGTGTATAAAGCAATGAGGAGGAGGAGTGTGGGCATCCAAACTTCCAACAGGGAAATGAACTGACTCTTATCCAGTAATCTTCTTTTATTAAGGAACAGGAGAAAAATAAACAGCCTCTCTCTCACACACATAAAAGCGCTTTCATCAGCGAATGCTTTTCACCTCTTGATGAATGAGCTTTCAAAAACTTTTTTTGGTTCCTTAATAACAGAGTAAAAGAGTGGGCTGAAGCTTAAACTCCGATAACAATGCTCACCCCCCCCCCCCCCGCCTCCTCCCTCTCTCTCCCTCTGTCTCTCGCTCTCTCTACTTCCCAACAAACTCCTCTGTCTCTGTCTCTCCTCCCTATGGTCTCCCACTGTAAGCAAACACACCCTCCTCTTCTGCTGTCTCGTCTCCCTTTCCTCGCCATAAGCGCAGCCAACGTGTAACCATAAGAAAAGACAGCCATCGTTTTTAGGACAGACAAAGATTAAACGCTGCACTGGACGTTTTTGGTTCTAGAAAGTTAGTTCTAGAAAGTCTAGTAGTGATTTAGTGTGTGGCGCGTCATAGGCAGGACATTGCTTGGCGCTGTGGTTTTTTTTGGCACGCGTCTGGCAGAGATGGCGTTGGAAGGAAACCGTGGCAAGATTGATGCCACCTAGGCCCGGCCCTTATTGGCTCTTTATCGTCAGAGGTAATCACTTCCACTCCTTTTTAATGGCGGAAGCTATTAGCGCAGCCGCGACTGGGGCCCTGGAACGCAGTCGCGGTGGGTGCTCTTAATTAGGGCCAACCCCGGCTCGCTTTTCATTCTGCCGCCTTTGAAACCTGATCGAGGGGGCTGACCTTTGACCCCGCCTCTCCAAGGGGACGGGTGGAAAAAAGACCCTCCCCCCCGGGGGCCAGGATGTGTCCTGGAAGCCCCACCATCGGCCCTTGACCCCAGACACTGTCCAGACCTGGCGTCTTTGTCCGTGCCTAGCGGAACGGGCGGGAGCGGGGGGGTGGGATTGGCCTTTCCGAAAATTTTCCACTGACCTGTCAGCGAGTATCCATTTTTCTTCACTCGCAGCCAGCTGTGTGCGTGTGTTTAAATGTGTGTGCTGATATGTAAGAGTGTGTGTGTGCATATATGTATGAGTGTGTGTGCTTGTTTGTGTGAGTAAATGTGTGTGCATATATGTACGAGTGTGTGTGTCTGTTAAGGAAGGCTGTCCTTAACACTGGTATCTACAGGTTTTGTGTGTGTGTGTGTGTGTGTGTGTGTGTGTGTGTGTGTGTGTGCATGTGTGTGTTTAAATGTGTGTGCATATATGCATGAGTGTGTGTCTGTGTGTGTGTGAAAGAGAAAGTAAATGTGTGAGCATATATGTATTAGTGTGTGTGTGTGTGTGTGTGTGTATTTTTTAAGGAAGGCTGTCATTTACACTGGTGTCTACAGGTTGTTTAAAGAGGCAGTTTGTCCAAAAATTAACTTTTGATATGTTTCTATATACACCATAAATCTTTCCATCCAGGTAGTTTCACTAAGAACTCAATAGTTTTGGAGATATCTACACTATTACAAACTTTGGACCCGTTGAGGTCCTTTCTATCACGGTGAGATCACGGTGAGCCTGCTGCTCACCGTGATGTCATCATGATAGAAAGGACCTCAACGGGTCCAAATTTTGTAATCGTGTCATTATATTTGTAAAAAGACGTTGCTGTTGATTTTAAAAAAATTTTATGCCCTTTGACTGCCACAAACTTTGAACCCGTTGAGGTCGTTATATCGGGGTGATATCAAGGTGAGTTTCAGCGGATATCAACAAAACTAGTGACTTCTCAGCGATACTACCTGGATGGATAGATAGCACTCCGGGTTTGTAGAAACATATCAAAATTAAATATTTGGCTGAACTGCCCCTTTAAAAATGAAACAGATGTTTTTTTTCTGGTTTCATAGCATACAATACATATCTGAGTGCTTCCATTGTTGCATAGTCTTTTTTGAGTGCGCACATGTTCTTGGTATCCGGTGACTTTGCGCGAAAAGGATCCTCACTGCCCTTCGGTTTTAAGTTGATATTTAACTGAACTTCCAAGTGTACAGGGCCATAGCCACCCGTCATTCAGAAAAAAAACAATAACTCAGGGTATGCTGTTACAGACCCTAAATTGGCCAGTCGCTCTTAAATATGATTACTGAGAGTAAGCCCGTAGGCTTCCTATTTAAAAAGTGCTGGCGTTTCCTTTTCCATCTGTTTGAGTTTATGAGCGTCAACATGCTTTCTTCTTCTTGGTGTTCCGCAATAATTTCTCGGCAGTTCAAATCGCCTGTTTAGGGGGGGGGTCATGGTACAATTCCAGGTTTTCCATACACTGGAAAATTTTCCCTGTTTTCATTTCCTTGTGGGAAAAAGCCCCTGAGAGGTAAATGCCGACGGGCAATTATCGTAAACAGTGCTGTGCAAAATAAAGATTGACTGATTGAATATCGATTGATATTCACTCGAGGTCACAAAGCAGAGACTGTCGTTGTGGATTTTGTGTGGGAAAGGTCTTTTTGGTCATTCTTGCGTGGTGAAAACACCAGGAACAATACCTGTGTTGTTCTGAATTCGGTGTCCCCAGGTCATATGAGTGAATGTGGGGAGTATCCACAGAATTTGTCATCGCTGAGATTTTCCTTTTCTTATCTCTGTCTCAGCTAAAGATAGAAATTGAATTGCATTTCTTTGCACGGCAAACACATATTTCCGTGGCGTACGCATGGAAATATTGACCAAACGCAGCAATAATAGCACCAAGATACAATAATGACATCTAAGAGTTTATGATTGGACATAATCCAATGGAAGTTTGAGAACGAGCCTTTCAGTCTTTTGTATGTCTTCAGCCCTCCTCTTCTGCTTTGTTTCATTCACTCACTCCCACCCCTCCCTCCTGCATTTATCTCTTATTATCCCTCCCTCTCTACCCTCCCTTCTCTGGAACTGTTGAATACCGCCAGTCATTTCCCGCAAATTACGTAGGAACAAAATCCCTTTGTCGCGCCGTGAGCCGATATGAATTCTCTCTCTGTGTAGTTTTTATTTGCTTCTTTTCTCTTTCTTTTTCCCTTGCAGAGTTGAAGCTTTGCGAGTGACGTGCGGAGCGCTATTGAGCTGCAGGCACGTCTATTCAAGCACACACACACACAAAATCTTTTGAATTGTAATGCAGGGCTGTAACAGTGTAATCGACCCTTAAACTTTAAAATATCATTTTATAACCTAAAATAAGGAACCAATGCCTGTTTATCAGATAATCCTGAAATAGAATAGAATAGAATGGGAACTAAAACTTCATTTGACATTCATTCCGACAAAACGGAACAGTCAATCTAACCGCAATGGTCCTTCAACTTTTATTAAATCCATACATCACACGGTCATGTCACTTGCTGCATCAACGTTGACATAACACACCATATGCCTGTTTGCGGTCATTGACATAAGCATTTATGAACGTTTACGTAGTGCTTATGAATATGCTATGTAGTGCTTATGAATATGCTATGTAGTGCGTGTGAAGAAGTTATATAGCTCTTATGAAGGACCCTTCAAATGAAGTGATACCGAATATTTTAAGTGGAAGCACGTTCGCTGAACAACGTCACTGACAGATGAACACATGAAACTCATTTCATTCTGTGCCACAAATGTAGTGTTCTTCCCATAGTCTTTAAAAATAAATCTCACACAATTTCAAATTGTGCATCATGAGCAGGCTGATATGATTCAAGGGATGGCAGACAGAGAGAGAGAGAGAGAGAGAGAGAGAGAGAGAGAGAGAGAGAGAGAGAGAGAGAGAGAGAGAGAGAGAGAGAGAGAGAGAGAGAATCAGAGAGTGAACAGCTGTTGGAAAACAGGTGTTTGTTTATGATACGGATATGTTTATATTACAAACCAGGTGGCAGCTGCATGGGGGCGGGGACCAGAAAGTAAAAGAAAGAGGGACGCAAAAGAAACAATGATGAAAACTGAGAGAAGCAGAGGTTAAGAGAACGAGTGATGAAGAGAAGGAAAAAGAATGTGGAAGAGAGTGGAGAGGTTTAACGGAGAGAAAAGGCAGAGGGAAACAGAGGGAAGGGGGGAAGAGAGAAGGAAAAGGGTGGGCCCCCTCGTCAAAGCTCCTAATTACGCTCATTAGGACTAGACCTCCCTTAAGGAGCCGCTCAGGTCGACCTTGGCCTTTGAAGCCGAGTCCTGCTCCGTCTGGGACTCTAAGAGCTGCTATTCCCTGTGTGTGTGTGTGTGTGTGTGTGTGTGTGTGTGTGTGTGTGCATGTGCATGTCTGCATATGTATGCCTGTGTGTGTGTTTGTGTGTGTGCGCGTTTGTGTTTGTGTGCGTGTCTGTGTGTGTTCCTGTGTATGTGTGTGCATGGACATGTGTGTGTGTGTGTGTGTCTGTGTATGTGCGAATGTGCGCGTGCATGTGTGTGCACATCTATGTGTTTGTTTGAGTGTATGTCTGTGTATCATCAAATGTGTGGTGTGTGTCTACATTTGTCAGTTTTTTGTGCTCATCTGTATGTGTGGTGTGTATTTAAGTCCCTGAGGCTTGTGTATACGTCTGGATGTCCATACATGGGGCTTGCAACGTGATTGTGAACACAACCATATGTTTAAATGGCACGTCTCTTAACACAGGCAAACTCTTAAGCACAAAACAAAAATGAAACATTTCAGCAGTGGCTGCCGACCAGCCATTTTTTCTGTTGAAAGACTGCCTCTTAGTCTTGAGTTTCAAACCCAGCGCATTGTCTCTCCAGACCTGTCCCAGTTACATATAACATCTTTGTTAGCCTCCGTTGGTCTCTGCCGTCTCGCTAACGTTTGCCGCCAAACCCGAAGCAGACGATTTTAAAGAACGGTCGGCCACTCGTTGGCTCCAACCCACAACTCACTCATTTGAAAAAAAAAGAAATTAATATTATGGCTCCGCCAGTCAGTCTGGTGAGACGGCAACAGCGCGAGTTCTTAATGCTTTTCCCTTCTATCGCCCACCCTGTCCTTCTAAACACCGGACCACCTCGGTGCGACCACTCCGCTTTACCGCCATTACAGCGGCTTTGTATATCCTGCACTGACAGTGTATTTACCCAGTAACCGTATACTCCACCGGGCGCCTACTTCCCAGCAGCCCACATAAATAGCCAGGCTTTAATTGGCCCAGCTGTTTCTGTGGTAGAAACAGCTGATCTAACGATACGCGTGCACGCTGCACTCAGTACATAACGGCCTAGCAGAGGAAAACCACCATAAACCTGCACTTTGACACAATCGACTGCATAACAGAGTCATTAAACGCTCGTTCCACTTTTTATTATTTTATTTCCCCCTTTGATCGCTATGGATTCCAACTGGTAATTACAACACGTTTTTATCGTAATTGCAATCTGCTCATTTTCCTGTGAAGTTATATGGACCATTTTGACGTGGGGGGATTGAGGGGGGGAAGAAATGTTGACCGGGTGCAATTATCGCGTCAGACATCAGCTGTCTGTTTCATCGGGCCTTGGGATCGGCGCCAGGTTTTCGACCTCTGCGCTGGGTCGTTACACGTTAACTAAACCATACGATCTGACGCAAGGCCCTGATAGAACTGCTGTATGTGAGAATTAACTTTCACTGGAGCTCAGAATAAAACCTGTCAATGTGTACACCAGTCATGTGACCGATAAGAACAAGCTGGAAAAATACAGGGAACGTAATACTCAATCAAGTCA
This sequence comes from Ilyophis sp. 1 JC-2022, assembly GCA_022702515.1. Lineage (NCBI taxonomy): Eukaryota > Metazoa > Chordata > Actinopteri > Anguilliformes > Synaphobranchidae > Ilyophis > Ilyophis sp. 1 JC-2022. The sequence continues at coordinate 80,876,316 of CM040402.1, read as the reverse complement.
CACCGCCGTGCCTCGCCATGGACTGTGATGTATGGATTTAATAAAAGTTGAAGGACCATTGTGGTTAGATTGACTGTTCCGTATTGTTGGAATGAATGTCAAATGAAGTTTTAGTTCCCATTCTATTCTATTCTATTCTATTTCAGGATTATCTGATAAACATTGCATTGCTTTTTTATTTTAGGTTATAAAATGATATTTTAAAGTGTAAGGGTTGATTACACTGTTACAGCCCTGCATTACAATTCAAAAGCATCATGCGATGAAAATGTATCATGGGTAATATAATTCATAAAACGTGGTTTTATGATTCATAAAGTGAATTGTGTAATTATTTTTAACGTGAAGCACTTTGTGCTGTAATTCATTATATGACAATGTGCTTTAAAATCCATGTATTATTATTATTATTATTATCCTTTTTTAATGTGGCTGGGATTTCAGCTTGAGATATGACCCAGGGGAATGGTGCCTGCAGACAACATTCTTCCATCTTTTCACAGGGACTTTGGTTCGTGACAAAGAGTCATGTGAAAGTATCCGGAAATAATATACCTGTATTTTTTGGGGGGGGGGTGGGCAGGGTTTGTTTTGCCCCAAGCCGAGAGAGTGGTGACCCATCTCTGAAAGGCCAGCGGATTTGACCTGGGCGAAGGGCTACCTTTCAGTAAGTAGTGAGTGACAAAGCAGGTGATCCCACATCCCGGGCAAATAACTACCCGGTCTCAGTAATTAAGACCTCAGGGGAGGGGGGAGGGGAGCGTTGGTGGGGGCAGGGGGGTCCCAGTTAAAGGCCAGGGTACAACACACAGTAGGCCTCTGTGTGTGAATGGAGCTCATTGATGCGGAGGGGAGAGAGGCCGGGATCGGACATGTTGCAGCACGGGCTGAGGCATCCGTCGCCCCCAACAGAACATTAGTGTTTCTGCACAAAGCTGAGGCGCTTACATAATCTCCCGCCCATCCGCCTCAGCAATGCTGCCGTTAATGTACATACAGCCGGACTCCAGCTCCGAAACACAGGGGAAGCAGTCATAGCAACAAACACACTCACACGCACACGCGCAAACACACACACTTACAGACTCAACCTGGCATGCCTGTACTCTTAACCACACAACCTCACCTGTGTATCCTCAGTGGAAATATACTCGGCTCGGAGGATGTTTTGGGCTCAGGGATTTGTGATCATGTGACCCAACCTTTGCGTTCAGCAGTACACAGAAAGCCTTCAGCCATTCACAGAAATGTTTATACAGGGCGCTGTGCATCATCCTGCTGACAGTGTAATCAGCCACCTGTTTGCCTGCACCTATGTCACTGTTTAGACAGTTCACACACGGGCCTTCAAAACAATGACGCCCTGCACCAGGCTCTCAGGAGCCGGATGGAGTGGCCCAACCTGACGGACTGAGGAATCCGAGGAGAGCCCTCGCTGTACGGCTAGTAGATCCTCCCAATTGATTTTTGTGACTTTGGGACATGGGTCTCTGGTCTTAGGACCTGATATACAGAGACCTTTAGCATGTGCAAAACCTTTCAGTACACGCAAAACCAATAACATGACAATGATTGGTCATAGTATTTGTTTCGCACCAATCATTGGTTGTGTTATTAGTTTTGCGTGTGCTAAAAGGTTTTACACATGCCAAAGGTCTTACTAAATCAGGCTCTTAATCTCATGAATCATATATTCTATTATGCTGACACCTACACTACAAGGGACAATCAATACAAATAAAATAAATAATATTTGGCCAGGCTGCTTGTGTAGGTATGAGAAAGTAGAGCAGTGCTTTGGTTTAGAGTTAAGATTAAGTTCGATAATTAATAGATTAAAGTTCATCAACATTGCATGTTTTTAGTGCACTGGCCTCAGTAAGGCCAAATCCTGTTTCTTAGTTTCACATGATGTCATTTCCTGTTTTCTGTCACCATGTGAAGTCTTATAGTGAGGACTTGTTATATATCATCTAGCCTATTGATTTGCTTTGGGCCCAAGGTAGCCCCACTAGTCATTGGAAAACTAGATTTGGAGTGTGTACTGGAAAAGCTACATGGAAAATTATTTCCATGAGTGAAACATTGTGGATGGAGTTATGGAAATATGCAAATTAGGTCACAATTAACGCCAGGGTGAGGGTCAGGCTTAGGTTTGAGCTGAAGGTTAGGAACATGGGGCAGTCACACAGAGATTCCATAATTGAGATAAAACATTTTCATATTGGGGCTCATATTGATTGGCGAGTGAGGGAGCAAAGGGCTAGCCATGAATTTTCTTAAGCTTTTCTTAGGTCAATTTTCATATGGCCTGAAAAGTTGAAAGTATTTGAACATTTTTACAAACCGTAGTAGACTTTTGCATGCACTTTTTCAGTGCTATATAATACATTGTCACCTGGCCTTAGGGAAAAAAACAAAACCATAGTCTGGTATAATCATAGGTCTTTCAGGTTGGTTTTGTTGAATTGCGATATTGGCACTGTGCAAGCCTCAGTAGCTCTCTTTCTCTTTATCTCTCTCTTTCTCTCTTCCTTTTCTCTCCCAAAAACAAATTGGAAAACTCACCTTTTTTTAAAAACCACGCCTCCAGAAGGATACAAAACGTAAAGACAAGTGTGCAAACTTTCATGTTTCAAGTATCTGTGTGGCTGTTCTTAAGGGTTAACTAAAATCAGAAGGTTGAGGATTTCAACCTCTGCTTTTGTGCCCACAACCGAGTCACTATTCAAATAAAAACATCCCCCACTGAGGGAACTTGTGGGTGAAAGAGGAAACAAACCATGATTTAAGCAATTAGGCCAGTGGCGTATGTGGGTGCAGTCTATAATTTACAAGGATTTTATGTGTGAATGAGAAAATGGAGGAGGCTTGGCGTAAGCAGTATAAGATTACCAGCATTAAAGAGCCTTTACTGCCCCTCCCAGCCGGGCCAGGTATGAGCTATAGGTATGTGCAGTTGTGTTATGGCTCCAGTGGGATTCTTGGGGGGCCTGCGGCTATAGGTCGTGAAATTACATCATCCAGGGAGACAGGAAGACTGGTGAAGGACACAACTCTTAGCGTCTCTCTTTTCCTCTCTCTCTCTCTCTCTCTCTCTCTCGCTCTCTCTCTCTCTCTCTCTCTCTCTCTCTCTCTCTCTCTCTCTCTCTCTCTCTCTCTCTCTCTTTATCTCTCACTCTCCCCCTCTTGTTCCCCTCAGGACTAAGATCCTTATACTGTAGGTGAAAGACTCATACCAGAGCTGTTGTAACACATGCACAGAAAAAACTGAAAATTCCACACGGGGCACATCTTAGCCCCATCAAACTCTGTTACGCAATCCAACCCCCCCCCCCCCCCCCAAAACCGCTACCGCCTGGTCTGCTCAAACAGCTGCTTTTACATTTAAATTATTTGTTAGTTCGTTTTTTTTGCAACTGGGTGTTCGGCTAAAATGGCAATTCATTTCCATCCTGCTTCTGGCCAAAAATAAATAAATAAGAACAAAAACAGCAGACACCCGTTGACCTGGACACCTGCATCACTGTAAAAAGCTCTAAATCTTCTGTTGGGTTGAACAGAGCCATGCATGATGTTTCATTGGCTTGCTGTGCTTGGACAGAGCCTTCCCATGAGGGCTCATTGTGGACGCACCTTGCTTCCACCTGTGGGGGGGGGGGGGGGGGGTGCAGAGATAAGGCTGAGAGACTGGGGTGCTGGGGGGTTGGGGGGCGAGGCAGAGGCGGCGGCGGGAAAGGCGCTTATGTAATCCCTCTTCCCTTCTGTGGGGTGTGACAGCTGGCCTCTGTGGTGCCTGACTCAGCCAGCCTCCAGGTCCCACTCCCTGTTGCTTTAATCCCGATCGCTGACCGGGCCTCACTCCTGCGCCATGTTTCAGGCCTCCACCCTGGCTTCCCTTACCGCCAGACTCCCAGCCTGCAGGAATCCAGTGCAACAAATACACCCTCCCCCACCTTTCACCCACGCAAACTCCACAAGAGATTGCTGTATGCACACTTTCTGTCCAGCTGTGTACAGCATCATGTTTGTAGCCAAGTTAATTACTTATAAATCTTCCTGATGTATACATAGGTAGAGTATATATATATATATATATATATATATAGTATATACAGGAGGTGGACAAAATATCGGATATCGGAAACACCAGAAACAGAAAAAAGCATTTTTCATTAAACATAAAACATCTGCGATATGTTTTCTCCCATTTCTCTTACCAATATTTTCTACATTCTTTTACGACTGGCATGCCATGTCTAGAATCCAACACTTGCATGTAACATGAGTCACAAATGTGGCCCAATTGTTAATTCTACTGTACTACATAGAGGAGATCAACTCCAGTTCTTGGAGTTGAAGTGTACTCACTTATTACCGATATAAGAGTGACATGTAATTTATGATTTATTAGCATTTCATAAAAATATGACTAACAGGCAATTATGTACACATGGCACACAAAACATCATAGATAATCAGATTAGGAACAGAGGTTGAGGTTTTGTGTAGCAATCATGTGGCAGGTGTTTTATGTTTTCTGGAAAACTGGTGTTTCTAATATTATGTCCACCCTTCTCTGTATATATCAGAGGAAAAAAATTTGAAAGGGAAAAAAATCTATAAAAATAACAACTTCAACAAAATCACATTAATATCCATTTCTAAGCATTTACAATACACTAAACCTTTTTTGCCAATAGTAAAATGTCAACAGCGCCCTCTAGTGCAATGGACACGGTTTCATCATCCTCCCCAGAGCTCCATAAACTTTCATTGAAATGTAACCTGATACCACGGCTTCTGTTGTCCTATCTTTTACATTGCAAAAATGACATATAGGGAGGACATGCTCCCTAACGCCATCAGACCAATTAGCCTTCGGAATAAAAAATTGACACACTGTACAGCCACAGGGGCGGCTGTGGCTCAGGAGGTAGAGCGGGTTGTCCGCTGATCGCAGGGTTGGCGGTTCGATCCCCGGCTCCTCCTGTCCACATGTTGAAGTGTCCTTGGGCAAGACACTGAACCCCAAATTGCTCCCAATGAGCAGGCTAGCGCCTTGCATGGTGGCTGCCGCCATTGGTGTGTGAATGTGTGTGTGAACGGGTGAGTGAGAGGCCATTGTAAAGCGCTTTGGATAAAGGCGCTATATAAGTGCAGTCCATTTACCATTCCATTTACATCCAAATAAATTATAGATGGGAGGGGGTTGATCAAGTGTTACAATGTGTGCAAGACGTCATGCTCAGTTGTAGAATAGAATAAAAAAAATTTGTTGGAGAGAGAAGGATGCAGAGAGAGAGAAGCTTGTGATAAAAATATAGCTATGAAAATTTATAGATGTTTTAAATTGTAGTTTTTAAATTGAGGGTAATAAGGCGATAATTATAGGTTGCAAAAGTTATTTTATTATATATTTGGAGAAGCTTGGCAAAAAAACATATTTTTTCCAACACTACTAACGTTAGGTAACGTTACTTCATATTGGCTAGCAAAAACAGAAGCTTGTGAAGCGATAGCTGTGCACATTTATAGATTTTTAAAAATGTTTTCAAAAGAGAGCTCGCAGACGTCTAAACCTTCTGGAGACAGCTAACTTAGCTAACATTAGCTAGCTAACAATAGGCTGAATGGAAAGAGCGGACGCAGCTCTCTTCTCGAAAGCTGGCTAAGAGACCAGGGAAATTATGTCAGTCACTGGACGTCAGTCAGAAGGCAGCTTGCGAAGCTACTGGTCACCATCTCTCACCAACAGAAAAACCAACAGAAAAAATTGGAGGTTGCTATCAGATCCGCTAGATCCGCTAGATGTCTGGGGTGGTCAGAGTGCATTGCTCTGTCCCGGGATAGTGCTTTAAAACTATACAGAGGAGGGCTCCATGTCGGCCCTAATGAGGAGGAAGCTTCTCTGGACGGAGAGCCAGTGTACCCAACAGGCCCCCCCTCCCAGGCTGGGGGGGGGGGGGGGGGTACACTGGCTCTCCGTCCAGAGGAGCTTCCTCCTCATTAGGGCCGACGTGGAGCCCTCCTCTGTATAGTTTTAAAGCACTATCCCGGGACAGAGCAATGCACTCTGACCACCCCAGACAGATGGTGAGAGCGAGCGCACGGGGCAGAAAGAGAGGTGTGAAGCTGAGAGAAGAGGGGGTTTACGGGGGTTAGGAGTGGCGGCGTGCAGCGGAGGAGGAGTGATAGGGGGTCACACCTACACACCTGCCCTCCCCGTAGGGGGGCGACACGGGAGAGGGCATCCAGGGGACAGACCTCATGGGTGATATAATCCACCAGAGACACTAACGTCTGTGGGGTTTATAACTGCTGCTTTTGATCCGAACCAATGATTTGGCACAATCAGCATCCCTCAGTATGTCTTCCTTTGAAGTGATTGGATTGACAAACACACACACACACACACACACACACACACACACACACACACACACACACACACAAACACAACACACACACACACACACACACACACACACAAACACAAACACAAACACACACACAAACACACACACACAAACACAAACACAAACACACACACATACACACACACACACACACACACACACACACACACTCAAAAGCACATACATACACTGTCATCCAGACTGGGTGACAATTGAAGCAAATACCATAAATATTACACATATTCAGTATATGCACAAATTCAATGCATATGAATAATTTTGTCATAAGCATGACATAGCATCTGTCATAACAAGAAATTACAGCATATTACAGCTTATGGCCATTGCCATAACACCGTTATACGTAAAGTAAGCATGAATTTCATTAAACATTCAAGATAACTGATCCTAAATGATTTCCCCAATCAGACAATCTATGACCAGTCAATCAATCAATGGCTGTGACTGTTTTCATTCACAATGTATGTAGCAGATCATTTCAGACACTGGCCTTTCTCACACAGCTATTGCAGAACAATAAGACAATGGAAAGAAAGTAAGTGTTGCTTTCTCTCTTTGATCACAAAGGGTGATGTTGCCGTGAGAGCAGATACTTCATTTCCATTGTTCCACATTATTTTTAAAGCCTCGTTCTGGGATGGAATGAGGCCCCAATTAGGAACACACACACACACACACACACACACACACACACACACACACACACACACACATCTGTCTACTGGGCCATTACCTCATCTCTCTTTTTCTCTCTATCAGTGCCAATCAAACCTTTCATTTCTATCCCTCTCTCTCTTTCTCTCCATCTCTGTCTTCCTCCGCAGTCCCAGGTGGATTGGCCTTTGTTCTCTGGGTGATGGCCCTGTTGTGAAAACGAAGCCCTCACTTTGCGCGATCACGTGTCACATGACCCCTTTCTACTAATCCCATGAAAAAAGAATGTTTGCATTGTGCACCTACAAGATCCCGTGGATGTGTGCGTGAGCTCGTACCAGGAACCACAAAAATGTGTGTGTGGTTTGAGACTGCGGGGAAGGCAACCAAAGGGGGTCATTCAATCAAGACATCGTGTTACAATTATGCCACATGAGGTAATGCTGGTGACATGATAGTAACACTGATCTCTTCCGCCGAAGACAAACAGGGGGCCTCTCCGATTTCACCCTGACATCTGCTGCGCCAGACCCTGACCGCCAGAGACTACCTGACCGCCAATGGCGGGCAGCATGGCTTTCTGCTCTGGACCCTTGACCTAATGAAGCCAACAGGCTACACATTTTTTTCACTTTTTTGTTTTTCTTTCCAACCACATTTTTGTTTTGTTTTTTATTTAGTAGGCTATCTGTGATTTCAGAATGACAATTTTTTATTCAAGAGCATGCATCTCGTAAACTTCCTTTTTTAACACTATTTTCCCTTGGTTCGAAAGTGGTTTGTTTTGCTGAATTAATTTGTCTTTCTTTGTCTTTTTTGTTGTGCTTTATACTTACTAGTCACCTTAGCCGACCTTAGCAGGTGAGTGGGCAGGCATAAAAGGGTGGGTGTCACCGGTCTAGGATAAAAGCAGAATCAAACACGGCGGCAGCGGCAGCAAGCTGTTATGCAAACTGGGGGCACTACAGGGACTGTCAGACAAGGACAATCGAGGGAGTGGCCCCTGGAAGCCTTTTTGGCTGGGGATGCACTTGTGGCCAGATTTACACTCAAAAGAGGAAGAAACTGAAGTTGACAGCAGCAAACGGGGAAAACTATTTTTAGATTACCGTTGGTTAAATGTGAATTATTTTGGCTTTTATCAATTATTATTGATTGTTTTTTTTGGGGGTTTAACAAGGGCCCTGCATCCTTTCAGGTCAGAACTTGTCTTAGTGGAAGGAAGTACACAGCAACACAAGGAGAGCAATTCCCCATTGTCCTTATTTTTTGAGTCTCAATTAAAAGCATCCTAAATAAAGACGCATCAAAGGAAACCCGATACTCACCTGCTTTTACCGTCAAACTTTATTAGTCATGCTTCTCCCATAGTTTAGGTGAAGACAGACATAAAATATGTAAACAATTTCACTAAAGGTTGTCATTTTCGGTTTAGCATCTTGTGTAATTAAATGAACAAGGCACAAGCAGAAACCACATCTGAAATTATAGCTTAGAGTTATAGCTAGGAAATTAAATCTTTTACCACAAAGCTGGAAAATATCCGCAGGTCCCTGGGAGCGACAGTTAATGTTTGTTTCATGTTACAATTGACGAGGATCAGAGCGTTTTCATTATCTTTCCTTCTCAGCCTCATTCACAGTTTTTGTTACGATTACTTTGACTCATTTTGCACAAATCAAATCAAATCAAATCAAATCAATATTTATTTATATAACGTATTTCACAACAAGTTGTCACAATGCGCTTCACAGAAAAAACCCAGCCTAAACCCCCACAAGAGCAAGCCAGAGGCAACAGTGGCAAGGAAAAACTCCCTGGTGTAATTAGGAAGAAACCTTGGGAGGAACCAGACTCAAGGGGGAAACCCATTCTCCTCAGGTCGGCTCAGGGTCTAGATCTTAATGACCAGCATGGTCAAAACTGACTGGCAATATCCATGATAGTGGAAATTGCAGCAGCTAGATGGCAGTCCAGATGTGGCGGCAATGATGATGGGAAAACGGGTGCCGATGGCGGCAGGATCAGCTGGCAGCGGTGGTGGGGAGGGAGGGGCAAGCGGCGATGGACAGGAAGCTGGACAGCAACTCTCGAGATGCGGGGCATGAGCCCCGCCGGCGGAATGTGGAAGAAGAGAGAGAGAGAGAACAGTTGGGGGGGGGGGGGGGTTGGACAAGTACCCCCGCCAGGAGTAACTTATGGCTGCATAGCTATGAATACAGGGTTTGAGAACCCATCCAGTCACGAGAGAGTAAACAATCCTATCCACCCCTCAAGAGCCAGCCCAGGAAGATGGGGTCACAGCTGTTGACAGGTGACAGTAAGGAAAGGATGTCACTCCGCATTACTCTATGACAAAAAGGCTTCTCTGGTCCTGTCTCCGGACTACAACTCATTATAAGCCTGATCATAAAGGTGCGTTTTTAATCTAGACTTAAATATTGAGACTGTGTCTGATTCCCTTATAGATTTTGGAAGGGTGTTCCACAGTCGTGGTGCTCTGTAGGAGAAAGCTCTACCACCCGTCAAGTTTTTAGATATTCTAGGGACTACTAAGTAGCCTGCATCTTGGGAACGAAGGGATCTTTTCGGCTTATATGGTAAAAGCAGATTACATATATACACTGGTGCAAGTCCATGTAAAGCTTTAAAAGTCAGAAGCAAGACCTTAAAGTCTATCCTATGCTTAATTGGTAGCCAATGAAGTGATGCTAGTACTGGGGTAACAACAGTGTTTCAATGTGCAAAACTCTTAATACCGAATGCTATGCTGCTCATTTTGGGTTCAAATTCTAATATAGCATGTAAAATAAAAATACTGGTGTCAAATGAAAAAATATTATATGCAAAACTTTATCATAGCACCAGAACATTGGATATGTTCATCGTTTAAGTTTAATTATTAGTGCATTTCCAAATACAATGGCCATTATCAAATAATGCTGTCACAGAAAATAATTGTCATCAAAAAAAAAAAAAAAAGACTATGCAGGGGTCATTTTAAGTACTTCAAATGATGTACAGCAAGCATCCCATGTGATAGACTACAGAATATATATATAGCTTGTGTTTTTAAGAGACAAACAAAGTATGAGATTATAGTAGATCACTGTATATGAAATTTACATAATCATTGAAAATATAATCAGACAGTAATGCAGTAAACTAAATTGTATTTTACAGTAACAAAAAACTTTAGTCAAACAAAACAAAAGCATTTCAGTGCTAAAGCAACATTTTGCCTCTCTGCTGCATTTGGCCACAACATTTTATCTAAGTCGCATGTGATATCTTCATTTGCAAGGCAGCGTCGGTAAAATATTTCAGTGCCTTATCCACTTCTGGCACTGCCAGGCTGTAATGCCATTGCATGCCTCATCCATGGCCTGAAGGAGTGTCGCCTGCTCATACGGTCGGCGATCACCGCCGGTTTAGAAAGGGGGAGTAAGGTAGAAGGAAGGGTGATCTTAACTGTGGATTGGCTGTAAACCAGTCTCGCACAACCAATGCATGATGGAAGTTCATGTTGTCCCAGACAATGATGAACACCATCTGAACATTTGGCTGTACAAGTTGTATGCCCGTAGCAGAGGGTCACAAGCCTCAACTCCATTCCTGGAAATGGCAGCACACATTGTGAGGTTGGCTCCACGCTGTCCCGGAACACCAACAGTAGCCCTCTTCCAAATTATGTTCGGCCCCACCCTGGCACTTGCAAAGATTGAATCCCGCTTCATCCACTTACAGGATCTTATGTTGTTCTGTTCCAGCATCAATCTCCATCATTCTCTGAAATATAAAACACATGAGCATTACCAAGATGGACATAGACCAATGCTTTACTGTATGTACAATATGCAAAAGAAGGTTTTCTAGGCACCATATTGTAGCGATTTCCAAATATCAATGAACTTGAATAGGCTACATTACCAATGATTAGGGCCAGGTGCTTTTTCTTATCCAACATGTTGGTTGCCTACAGCAGGGGTGGCCAATTCCAGGCCTCGCGGGCCGGTGTATGCGCAGGTTTTTGCTGCCGCCAGTTAACAATTATTTAATTAGCCCAATCGTTTACACGATCTGATATTTTAATCTACATATCCGCGATATGAAAAGCAGCTGATGAATGTTCTTGTGCCGGTATGCGTCAATGCGTGTATTGTAGCATTTTATCGTTCTGTAATTTACAAGTGAATCGGTGATTGTGTGTATGACTAATTACTGATTGAACCCGTCTGTGGCAGTAAAAACATGCATACACACCGGCCCGCGAGGCCTGGAATTGGCCACCCCTGGCCTACAGGCTGACCAATCAGGGATGGATTACTGTAACCTTATGGTGGGCCCTAGGCAAGATATTACTGTATTTTGGGGCCCAATACATCACTGTAGTGGTGTTACTGTATAGCAGTTTGTGCACATACTCTCAGGACCAAGTCTAGGCAAACTAGGCATGAACCCATTACCTACATACATACGCGCTGATTGGCCCACAGGGAAAATTGGGCCCTAGGTGTGAGGTATCATTCTCGGGGACCTAAACACAGACCAGGTAGTAGCAAAAATATTGTTTATTTCAGTCCAGATCAGATTCAGACAGTGCTAAATCAAAAAGCAGAAAGTCAGTCGAAAAAAAATAAAAAATAAAAAATAAATAATCAGATACCGGAAAATCAGGCAGAGGTACAAAAACCGGCAATCAGAAGCAGTCACAAAACAATCAAAAAGGTCAAAACCAGAAAAACAACAAAGGCATACAATATAGAAAGGCAAAACTCAGTCAGAAAACCGAAGGGTGTCGCAGGAATCTTGATAAATCACTGGCTTTACTAATCACAGGCTGAGGAAATACGATCAACGTTCTGACAAGACAGACTGAAACGCAGGGTTTAAATACACAGGGAGAGACGATACAATGGGGGAATCAAGTGTGTGGAAACGGAGAAGGGAAATGACAAACAGGTGAGCGTAATGAAACAATGAAAGAAGCTTGACTAACAAGGCAACATGTAATACACGGACCGGACTCGCATAACAGACTTGAACTGGGTAGTAAAAGACAAGTGCATACAATTAGAGAAGGGAAAGAGGAAACGAGTCAGCTGTAGTAAAAAAGATAATCAAAGAAAGATAATCAGTGATAGAACAGGTAGAAAGAGAGACCGCTGCAGATAGAAGTTAAGATTACATTAGTGAGTTAGTTAATTGGTACAAAACCTGAATCTAAGCAGTTAGTTAATTAGTATTATATGCAATGAGATTATTAGTTAAGGAGCAAGTGCATGACAGAGGAAATAGAGAAAAACCACAATCACAAAAGGCTCCCGAAAAGTGTGACGAAGACAGGGGAGTGACGGCAACATAGAACAGTGAAACCATAAATTAAACTGCATGCATGACGAGAATAATAAATGAACATATACACAACAAACAATACAGAATCCTCACACTGGGCACATGCCTAGTTTGCCTAGATCCGGTCCCGAGACCAATGGGTAGGCCCACACACATAGAACCTAATCCTAATGTGACATGTAGAAACATGGGGCATAATGTCAACCAGTCTACACATTTACAGAGGATGGGTCGCTAAAGTATTTGGTACTGTAGTATTACAACATTGCTATACACATACCTGAACATATTCCACCCTCAGAGGCTTCACCCCATCTTCATTTTTTTGGAAAGGGACCAAGTGAATCGGCTTCATTGTCACTTGATACTCGCAAAATTCGCCCAAATTATTTCGTTATCTGCCAGAATGTTTTTTGGGATTTTTTTTGATCCGCCATGTCCACTAGTGCCCTCTCCTGTTGGGCAGACAGGAGATGGCCACATCCTCCACTTGATGCTTTTCTTTCAGTTCTGAAGTACAGTACAGATAATAATTACAACAAAGATAATTCAGCCATACTTTAGTATTTATGAAATATACTGTAACAGTCAGCAATATCATTTACATTACACTTACTGCAATTTCAATATACAGGTTCAGTAAATTACAGGTATTAACTTGCCGATTATCTTTCTTAAAGACCCTTATTATATATGCCACGGTTGGCATTTTTAAGTCTGGCTGAACAACCCTTCCAGCTTGCGCTAGTGTCAGGCTTCTGTTTATAACATGGTCAATCACAGTGGCTAATCTCATTTAATTTGACACAACCGCATGCCTTCTGACGTCTTGTCCACAACCCTGTCCTTCATTCCCAACCTCATCGGCCTGCTCCATGTTGTCAGAAACTGCCATTCAGGTTTATGTAGTGATGAAGAGATTATCAATTGTGTTGCAATGGTACTCACCTGGGCAAGGTTGTTGGAAGTAATGAGACATGACTACAAACACCTGTTGAATTGATTTAGTGATCTGCATTTGTAGTAATAAGCATTTGAACATTGTTGTATATTAGGTGGCTGTATTCTGAGAATGGATGATTTACATAAGAGTTTTGCACTTGTATTACAGTTTTTTCCAATTGCTAACACAATAAAATGACATGCATAGCACAATTATTTAAACTGACACACAGAGAGCAAAACCTCTTCTCAAGTCTCCAAAACTCTAAACACATTTTCTGCTTTACACACATTTTGCTATTCAAAATGGCACTTTTTAAATGCACTGAACACGGTTCTCTGCCTAAGACACAACAATCTGACATAAAGTCACATGTTTGCCATTTCAAAACACTGCCATTCAAAATTACACTATATGAGCTAATTGGCCAATACATGTGCCACCTGGCCAAACACCTCAATGGTTAATTGTTACCACTTCAATCAGGAAGTAAGCACTATAAAAAGACCACAGGTGAGCACCTTTCTTTTTACAACAACAATGGAAGACGTTGCAGAGAGAGGAAGAGGAAGAGGGAGGGTGAGAATAAGAGGGGGAGGAAGAGTGAGAGGTAGGGGTAGAGCTGGTAGAGGAGGTCATGGCCAAAGAAGACAACAACTTTCAAATGAAATCAGAGCAACCTTAGTTGATCATGTCATCAACCATCAAAGCATATTTTTGTTCACTCCAATGTAAATATATCCGCTGTGCATATGTTGCACTGACTTGTTTGGTGAAAAATAAAAATGTTTCAACAGCATGTGTGTGTATCTGCAAATATTTCTGTGCATGTGAACAATCTGAAGTCTCTACAATTTGAACTATTTTAGTATTATGGCAAAGCATACTAAAGATGAGTGCTTTTCATTATGCCCAACAGTGTGTAGTTGGTTCGACAAAAATCTGGTACTATGAATGAAGTGTGTGCCATTTGGTGCAAAAGTTTGATTTTGATAATGCTATATGTAGTTTTGGTTGCAGTGCTTCATTTTGCAGGATATATGAGGTATTTTGCAGTTTGGGTGTGTGGTTTTGTGAATTGTGTTAAGTATTTTGATAAAACCAGCCTAGTTAGCAAAATTGTGTTTTAGCAATCGGGAAAAACTAACAGTTTTACACTTTGTATGTCATCATAGGATGTAGTGTCTTAGAGTACGAATTTTGGAAGTCAGTTTGGAACTTTGCATTTTGAGTTTTACACGTTGAAACTCTGTTGTGCAAAATGAATCAAAGCAATCGTAAAAAAACTGTAATGGCAGCAGCCCCTAGCCTCCTTACACTTTTATGTGTGTGCATGTCTGTGTTTGTGTGAGTGTGTGTGTTTGTGTGTGGGTCTGCGTGTGTGTGAGTGTGTGTGTGTGTTTGTTTGTGTGTTTATGTGTGTGCGTGTATGTGTTTGTGTGTGTGTGTTTGTTTGTGTGTCTATGTGACTGCATGTGTGCGTGTGCGTATGTGTGTGTGTTTGTGTGTTTATGTGTGTGCGTGTCTGTGTGTGTTTGTGTGCGTGGATTTGTGTGTGTTTGTTTGTGTGTGCGTGTGTGTTTGTGTGTGCGTGTCTGTGTGTGTGTATGCACGCATGTTGTTGCCCGCCATACCTGTCCTAGTTTTGATCAACCCACCATTTTTACCCAACATCAGTTTCTCATTGAAGAAATTCTGGAGTCAGATTTGCTTCAGGTGGCGGAGGAAGAGTATTAGGCTCCATTTCTGAAGATAAGCTGTTGCTAGTTGTACGGTTGTTGTGTTTGGCTGTTGCTTCGGTGCGTTAGGGAGTTGGTACCGTGCGGTCCAAGCTTGGCGTTCAGTCCTGGTCGACTGACTGCATTAGCGGTTATCGGAGCCCAGAGATTGTCTCAGGACTCTTTACAGAGTTATAAAGGCAATGTGCTGCAGCTCGTGGGAGCTTCCTGCATTGGGATAAATGAGAGAAGTCTGGCAGCTTTATTGCAGTGCAGCCATGGCTCAGTCTGAGCCCTGAAAGCGTTATACGGCAGGTGATAATGCCAGAGATTTATCAAGGGACACCCTGGAGAATCCAGTCTCTCTTGGCCCCATCCCTTCTCACCTTGTCTTATCTGGAATTAACCACCCCTTTCCCAAGTATTACCATCTCATTGCCATGCTTTCATTTGGTTCATGTGTCTAGTCATTTTATTGTTTCAGGTGGCAAGTTTCTCAATGTTTTATTCTTGCTAATTAACACCTTCATGATATAATGTCATATATTATATAATATAGACTTTTCCTGGACATTGACTGCATATAACAGTCACGTACGTAGACACACATACAGACTCACACACACAGTGTTCTATAGATCCTGTTCTCCCCCACAAAGAGAGAGAAGGATTCTGGGACACATGTCAACACTTAGGACTGCTTTGTCTATTTTCATCCCACTTTTGAAACCCCCAGGTACCAAATTAGCCGGGCCTGCATCGGCAAGCGCCGGGCCCTCTCCTCTTTCTGCCTCTTGCATTAAACGCACCCCTCCCCCAGCGCCAATGCATTCACCAAACCCCCTACCCCCACTTTCCGTCAGGATGATCCCCCCAGATCGCCCACCCCCCCAGCGCCCCCAGGGGGCCCCTAAGAGCCTTTCTGTGTGGTCCCTCAAAGCACAACCTTTCATGGGGTTGGAGGTCAAAGGTGAGCCGAGCGGTGTGTGGGAAACGCGCTGCCGCGCAGGCCCGCAGAGAGAAAAGCGCCAGGCTCTGCCACTTCCTCCCTCAGGTTTGTTCAATTGAGTTGCCCTGGCGATTATGACATCAGCTGAGCGCTGGGTGTTCATTACCCCCCCCCCTTTGATTTATGAACAGCCATCTTTAAAACCGACCTTGCCTTTTCTGAGGGGCTGAGCATGAGCGAACAGGGGCTGACTGAGCGAGTGGTGTGTGTAGCAGGACCCTACAGTGTGAGGAATGTGAGTTAATATGCATTCCTTTATTTGGCCGAGCTTTATCTGTTGATTGTCTGTCACCCCCCCCCCCCATATGGTGTGTTATGTCCACTTACATTACTTACAGACACAAGACTCAGCAAGTGACATTTCCAGAACATTTTCCACGCACCATATGCAGAAGTCACAAAGCTGTTATAGAAAGCCAGTTCTTATTTACCGCTTCTTTTTCTCATTTTTGAATTTGCAAATGTGCCTCTGTGCCGCCCGTGCCTGACCGCATACAGAACACTGCGGGTGAATGCATGCATTCCTCTGCAAACCAGTGACTACTTCACACCCTAGAGGCCGCAAAATGCACTGCAGGGGATCCAGCGCATGTCGGAAGAGAGGCAAACGTCTCATTGGTGAAAACTGATAGCCTGGCACCTTGCTTGGAGGGACTAGCGCAAGAGATAATCGACGGAAATCTGGCCAGTTCCCCCCATGCTGTACACGCAAAACAAACGGAACACAAGTGAACGTAATGCATGTTACCATCTGGACTCGATTTATTGCTCATGTTCTGCTCTGTCTGAATGAATGGTTAGATAATCTACATTAAAAAACAATTATGTGTAGTTTAAAAATAGTAGCCACCTTGTTGCTGCTTATCCAGTGGAGAGCTATAAAAGTTGTGAAAATAACAGCAAGGTGTTGTGGCGTGACATACCGTACACAGGTAAACAAACCCCACATGTACAGCATTTCAGCATTGCATAACATGTGCAGGGTTGCCTGGACACACAGGTAACAGAAACTCTGCCTTTTGTCATTTTGCATGGGGTTCTTGAGATAAAAATCCTTGTAGAACAACCCGACTCTTTCACTTTTCTAGTACAGCATTGTACAACACATTGCTGATATTAGATACAGCTTATCAAACAGATGCAATGAAACTGTTCCTAGCTTGAAAACTACAGTTAAATGATGCAGCTTTAATGCAAGACACATACGTAAGAGGTCGATTTACTAAAGGTTTGCTTGTACAAAAACATGTGTAAAACTGTTACCACCCACAAAAAAATCATCCGAGGTGATCAACTAACAAGGTGTAAAGAGGATTGCCCATGTTAAAATTGAACGATTCGTTCATTTCTCATTTTTGCGGGTTCGCCTCAATGAATATTCCAAATTTGGCGTCCCTACGTTATTTCCCGAAATAGTGGGAGGTGGTCATGCAAATAGATTACTTTAGCACGTGCAAAGCGATTTACTAAGCTCGAAAGAAAGTTTTTGTTATTTGCGGGTTCATTTTAGTACAAATGGAAAGCAGGTATTACAGTAAAAGACACGGAATTGATAAGATGATGACTGTCATTGTAGCAAGACATATACGGGTGTGTTTTGAATATCCATAACTGAACATTATGAATGATTGCGCAACAATGGGGGCTAATTAACTCAAAATACACAAGAAGCAAATTTGTGGATAGCCTATGCTACATAGGCTACATCATGAACAGTAAAACTTTTTTTTTAATTGTGAAGCAAATTGTGTTACAGAATACAAAAGTAACTAGTAAACTTGTCAATTTAGCTCAGGTTTTTACCAAGATATAACTTAGCTGGTTAAAAAAAAAAGTTGAAAAAATAAATAAAAAATATTACAAAATTGTCCATCTCTAGAGAGCCAGTAGCCTAGTATGTAGTATACCTCAACAAATAACGCCTTTTTATTGTTGGCTTGTTTGGCATTTATTTCACGCACTTCATGCCGCACTTCCGTTTTCTTACAGTATAACTATTCCAAACGCGCAAAATCTCTCATTTAAATATGGCTATTTGCAGCTGGAGTCATTTACATAATGACTCTTAGTTGATCAGCCGCAAAGTGTGAAATGATAGTATGTGCAAATACTTTGGCTGCGCCCGCAAAATAACACCCCTTATTTGGGATCTTAGTAAATCAACCCCTAAATGTCTGAAAAATCAAAAGTGTGATTTTTTTGCAGTTTTAATACTGACTCAGAGTGTATGTTCTTCTATGACTTATGTTTTCTTCTCTTCTTCTTTATCTTCTTTTCATAATTATAATTCCCATACATGTGGTTCCGTAGGCATGGATTTAGCACTGTTTCCCTTTTTTGTGTTGGAAAAAAATGTTTTCTGAAGACTCCCACAGTTAAATCAATGCACAGAGCCATAATATTTCCATTTTCCACGTTGAATAACGGCATTATTGTTTTGATTATTCTTTGTGGTTCTGTACACCTTTATTTCCATTTTTAACAGGGTGGGGCATGGTGGGGCATGGTGGGGCACGGGGTTGGAATCCAACTTTGTGCATGAGCTCCTTTCAATGGAAGGAGGGCTCGCTGGAACTTGCAGTTTGCGTGTGTGTGTGTATGTGTGTGTGTGTGTGTGTGTGTGTGTGTGTGTGTGTGTGTGTGTTTGTGCATGTATGTGAGTGTGTGTGTGTGCATGTGTGTATGTGTATGCAAGTGTGTGTGTCTATGCAAGTGTGTGTGTGTGTGTGTGTGTGTGTGTGTGTGTGTGTGTGTGTGCGTGTTTTGTCAGGAAGAGGTTGCAGACAGAAAAACAAGACAAGGTGTCTGTGTGCAATATGTAAATGACTGATGCAGACAGTGCATTCTCGCACAAAATCAAGGCCTGAAATTTTAACTATGTCTTTCAGCACTACTAGCATCCAGCATACAGTGTGTGAGTGTATGCATTTATGAGAGCCTTAATGCATAAGTTAATGCACACACTTTGAACAGAGAAATCTTTTTTTGGTGAGTTTTACTACTTTTATTTTAAAGAAAAAGTTCCAAGGACATTTCGCCTGTGAGAATTTTCATAATAAATTTTTTGGGGGTCCCAGAATGACACAAGAACCATGAACTTCTAAAAGCTGAGCCTTGGCAGACCTACTACTAGTGAAAGGGACAAAGCTCTGAACCAGCTTTCTTAGAGATTGTCAACTCCCTCCCTTCCCCCTCCGTCTGTGCACCCCCTTCCCACAATTCCTAATTCTTTTTTGACAACTTTCAGCTCTTGAAAGGGGTTAGAATTTTCAGAAGCCAGTATCCAAGGTTTTAAGAGCCTCATTTACGTCATTGTTCAGATGAGAAGGCGGGTCGCGCGTTTCCTTTGGTCCTAAATCATTCCCTAATAGAGAAGGATGCATGAAAAGGTTCCCCGCGTTCAGTCCCTCAAGAACTGTCGCTTCCCAAGCCTTGAGTGGTGTTAGGTTGGTAATAGGCGATTAGGGGGAAAGGTGACAGGTCAGATTCGCTGTGGCCAGTGGCAGGGACGGTACATTAGAACACATAATTTGCCGTGGGGGCGGGGGTCTGGGGGGCATGTGGCACAGTAAATAGGGCGACCAGCTCTCAACCCATTTACAAATGCCCCCGATGAGGCCGGGGCTTCGATTCCCTGCCACTTTTTGTACTGTGATGTAAGAAACACGTAGAAAGTAGTCCTTTTTTTTTATAAAGCCCAGGACTTTATTGTGGCAGTGAATGAGGGAAGGACTAACTTCATGTGATAAGCAATGTTCTTTTCATGTCACCCTTGTGATGATATTTCTGAGGCGTTACTAATATCGGCAGGATGTCGGCCTACCTCGTACGTCTTTTCTTACTTTACTTGTTCTACTGATGTTCAGTAACTGCTTCCTTCCGTCCTGTTCTCTGGCTATTCCCCATGACCGCATTAAACCAAATGTATAATTACGGATTATCTTCCCGTGTTTTTGTATCTGCACTTCCCCAACCCGGCCCGTCCCTCTTTTCCGTTCCGCATGACGGCTTTAGTTTGTTAGCAGGGGCTGTACTACAATCGGGAGCGTATCACAGCGCTGAAGAGTGAGTGGTAAATATATAAATAATTCCCAGATCATTTTTCTGTTGGAATAACACAGGACAAAAGAACAACAGTAGAGCATTTCAGTGTAGATAAATCCCCCAAAAACTCAGACAATAAGAAAATTGGGCACGTCCCAAAAATGTGTCAACAGAGAATCACGTTTTTATTGTTTTGTTTTGTGCTAAATAATTGCTACCTTTGTACCTACAAATTAACTCCCTCCCCACCCCCCTGTGCCCGCTTCCGCCCCCAACCCCCATGGCTTCAGAAATGTTTTGCCGAAATGTTCCATCTTGATTTTTCAGCTTTGATGGATTTTGCCCTCTGGGGGGAGTGATTCTGGGAGGGGAAGTGACATCATGGAAAGGGCTCAGCAGGAGCCACTCGGGGGGGGGGGGGGGGGGGGTAGCGATTAACAGATTATGAACGATGGAGGAAATTAAAATGGCCGCCCCCCAGGGCGACTCGCAGGCAGGTTGGCCTAACGGCCGCCCCGGTGGGCCCCGCAGGTAGAGCAGACAGGGGCTGAGCCACGGTTAATCAGGGCAGCCACCCCTGGATGTCGGCCAGGCCCTGTGCATTGGGACTGAATGGAAGGGCTGATTCAGCAATGGGGCAATCAAACCGAAAATAGCCCCCTCCTCCCACCGCTGGAAACAAAAGAGCCGGCCCAGAAGCGGGAAACTACCGGCCCGTCGCCCTCACGTGGTCCTCACAGTCCTCACGGGGAGTCCTGATGAATTTCTGGGACATTTTAGAGCTTATGGATAGACTTTCCATGCGGGGGTTCCTGTACAGCTCACACTGGGGATCAGATATCAGTCTATTCCGCTTTTAGAAGTCGCCTGACATTTTGGGGCGCCTGGAAAAGCGTCGTGCAGCAAAATAGAGCCTGAGGCCTTTCATTTGTTTATTTAGAAATTGCTTGAAAGTCTTCAGCCCTTTGGAAGCCTTGACCTCTCATGATTGCAGATTGAGCCTTTTTTATGGGGGAGAACTCATTCAGGAAAGCGAAAGTGAATGAAAAGGTGGCACACATTTTAACTTCTAAATGTGGCATGCATTGGGAATATACACAGTGTCCTCCATAATGTTTAGGACAAAGACATATTTTTTTCTTGATTTGACTCTGTACTCTAGGTTTAGAATTCACAGGTGGTTTAAGAGGAGATTCTCAGCTTTTGTTAAACGGTATTTTTATACATTTTGTTTTCACCATGTAGAAATGACAGCACTTTTTTATACATAGCCCTTCCCCATATATATATATATATATATATATATATATATATATATATATATACATATTTCTGTCGGCTTCAGTTTCAACACTCATATGTTCACATGACTCATTTATTCTCGAGAGATTACTCTGCACTATAATTCCACTTCTGTTGTCAGTGCAGGAAGCTGTTACCGAGGTAGCCCCACATAAACTGGCTCTACGATCCTATTAATACCCACTTAGAGGGACTTCTACCCCTCTGTGCGGGAACATGGCGAACCCATCTGCCCCGGGCCAGGACATAGTGGTCTCTGCTCATCTCACCATGGGGTGCTTCACACAATCATACTGGGGGTATTGTATTCAGTGGGGAAGGAGTGTAGACGGGGGGGGGGGGGGGGGGCATTTTTCCATGTTTGCGAACCCCTCATTGGGTACACGTTGAGATGGACGACCTACTCATCTTAAACTGAGAGGATAGGTGGCGTGACTTGCTGTGGCCACCGTCACATCAGTAACAATGGCAAAGATGACCAGTGTGGTAAAGAAGCTTGGTTACCGTAACAACGTGAATTCCTGAACGGAGAATGGGAGTAGGGGCTGTCAGTCAGAGCCGAGGAGAGGAAGTTTTAGAAACCTGACAAAATAGGGCGAAGTGTAACAAAATGCGGCCGAGGGACAAGAGAAAGCGAGAGAGGCGTAGAAGTGGAGATTGGAGCGGAGGGGGGGGGGCGAAGCGTTGACGCAGGGGCCGTAAATCACGTCTTATTTTGAGGGGAAGGAAGCACTGGAGTCCACAGCACCACAGCGGTCACTGAGTCTCCGCTCCGCAGCCCCAGGAACCAGGGGAACAGAGTAGCGCTCCGCTCACCCCCTGGAACAAAGAAAAAAAACCCACTGACACTCCATTGATTTATGTGGTCATTATATCGTACGCTTGGGCCCCGTTACCATTTGGAGACTGGTTAAAAAAAAATCTAACATCATAATATTTAGCTTTAATACGCTCAAAGATCTGTGGGTAAAACGTTTCCTGGAGAGAAAAAAAACACCATCAGGAAAGAAGGGTGTTTTATTTAGTCATTTGTTTTTAAAAACCACAGAGGGTGAGCGATGAGTAAGTGTGCAGTAATGACGACGGACGCACTCTTTTCTTCTTCTTAATACTTTTTTTAAAGAATATGATTACTTATTTGATTAATTTTAGTTTAGTTTTTAGTTTAGTTTAACTTGTACTATTAGAGAAGACGGTATCGGCACACCTGAAAATCGTGTATACAGGCGCTAACAAATAAAGCGCGCAATATAAAAAAATAAACGGATTTGCTGCAACACTGTCTTGCAATGCAGAAAACGTTATTACTGACGTTTCAGTCAAAGACCTGCATCGGAGCAAATAAGCGTGAAAACAAACAGGCAACATATACACATAGAGGACAATGTCTTTGTATCTTAAATACAAAGACATTGTAATCAACCATAGTAATCAACCAATAAGGTCGGAGAGGTGTGTTCAGCCAAAGCTTTTGTAATTAACACTGATGAAAGAAATAGACATCAGCCTATAGGACTAAAGGGGTGTGTCCATCAATGATCCAATTACTCCAGGAGAATCCGTATGCTGTAACTATCGAAAGGTGTTCAGTTCCATTGATTAGAGCTAGAAGAATAAAATGGAAACGTTGATAAAAGTAATACTTTGGCAGATTCTATCGCATTCAAATGCAGAATAGGTTAAATACATTTCATCAACACATTCTATAGAAATAGTACCTGGTTATACATATGTGTTGGGGGACTGAACATAGCAATAAATACAATGAGCGTATACAAAAAGTAAGATACTGTATAAACACATATATCAAGAAATTATCAAAAATTGTTTAACTTGTGCAGTCATAAATATTGGTCTATTTGTTTTATGATAAGCGTATGTTTCAAAGGTATACCAGCAGCTCGACGGGTCTTTATTTTCAAAGTGTTCTACTGGAGTGATTAGCCACTAAACCTGATTAAATGTGACCCCACTGGTTTCCTAATAACATGTAGCTTTAGTGTCCCTGTATTCATCGGAAAACTTTATTAAAAACAGTTGTTTATGGTTTGGGTATGTATTTTGATTGGGGGGGGATTTCTGCGTGTACACTGTTGCCATGGCATCAGAGGAGTGGCCACCGAACAGTTGTGTGACGTTGGTTCAAAAGAAGAACCCCTACCTCACCTCAGCTAATCCCTACGCCCCCTCCGGATTGTGTCCATTCACCCACTGGCCCCCCGAAGGCATGTCTGTTGAAG
The DNA here is from genome assembly GCA_022702515.1 of Ilyophis sp. 1 JC-2022. Classification (NCBI taxonomy): domain Eukaryota; kingdom Metazoa; phylum Chordata; class Actinopteri; order Anguilliformes; family Synaphobranchidae; genus Ilyophis; species Ilyophis sp. 1 JC-2022. The sequence continues at coordinate 80,852,611 of CM040402.1, read as the reverse complement.
GTGGGACCCAGTTCATTTAAGCCCAGGCTTTAGCGGCCTACTGTTTGGTGTGGCAATTAGTTTAATAATTGTGGAGCTTTAAGATAATACGTCAGTCAACAATAATACGTCAATCTCCCCCCCACTTCGTCCAAGAGAAACAATTCCTTTACTGTTTAAATATTCTGTGTAATTAAAAAATATATTAATGTAGTTGCATTTTACACAAAAAAACCAAAGAAAACAAGCGCTATGACATGACAAGCCTATTTTACTCAGCTGTAAATTATTATTAATTATTTTTTACCCTAAGAGCCAAAAAGGTTTTTATATACCTCATGATAGGAGGATTTGGTATTGGTCTACTGTTTGGTATTGGTGTTTATTGCATAAATTAACATAGTATTTGACAATTTAACCAATTAGCAGTGTTCGGTTGTCAGTCGGAAGTGAGTATTCATACAGAACAGACACATGTCAAACCTCACATACGTTTAGAAATGCATACTTTCATCAAAATACATTTTTAATATTTTGCTGTTATAAATGTATATTGTTCACTAATTTTTTTTTTACACATTTAAGGAACAGGGAAAGTGCAACAGGAAAGTGCAAGAAAGCAAAAAATTTTGGCTTTAAATTAAATTAAATGGAGATATACACAGTGGGTTGCTGTTTGCTGGGCTTGCATCAGCTTGACCCAACACAATGACCCAACAGCTGACCCAACACAGTGACCCAACAGCTGACCCAACTCAGTGGAGCGTGAGTGCCATTCCAATGCAATCCAGTGTTGCGCTTTTCATTTCAGTACATCTGCTAAACATTACATTTGCCTGGTGATTTATGTATTTACTTGACAGCTTATGATGAAAGAATACATCTTGCCACTGTACCTGCTGTAGCTAGGAGCTACCTGATGTACCTGCTGTAGCTAAGAGCTACCTGATGTACCTGCTGTAGCTAGGAGCTACCTGATGTACCTGCTGTAGCTAGGAGCTACCTGATGTACCTGCTGTAGCTAGGAGCTACCTGATGTACCTGCTGTAGCTAGGAGCTACCTGATGTACCTGCTGTAGCTAAGAGCTACCTGATGTACCTGCTGTAGCTAAGAGCTACCTGATGTACCTGCTGTAGCTAGGAGCTACCTGCTGTACCTGCTGTAGCTAGGAGCTACCTGATGTACCTGCTGTAGCTAGGAGCTACCTGATGTACCTGCTGTAGCTAGGAGCTACCTGATGTACCTGCTGTAGCTAGGAGCTACCTGCTGTACCTGCTGTAGCTTGGAGCTACCTGCTGTACCTGCTGTAGCTTGGAGCTACCTGCTGTACCTGCTGTAGCTTGGAGCTACCTGCTGTACCTGCTGTAGCTAGGAGCTACCTGCTGTACCTGCTGTAGCTAGGAGCTACCTGATGTACCTGCTGTAGCTAGGAGCTACCTGCTGTACCTGCTGTAGCTAGGAGCTACCTGCTGTACCTGCTGTAGCTAGGAGCTACCTGCTGTAGCTAGGAATAGAATAGAATAGAATAGAATAGGCTTTATTGTCATTGTACAGTTCCCCATACAACGAAATTAACAGTGCTTCAGCTGACAGTGCATTAAAATCAGACGTAAATAATTAAAAACATTTAAGAAAAAAAAAAAACACAACAACATTACGAACAGATAAGGACACATGACGAGCAGGAACAAAGCAATAATAAAATACAAATAAAATACTGCTGAGGTAGTAAAAAAATATTGCACGTTGATATTTTGTATTGCACAAGTTAATGTATTGCACTATCGGAGAAATTAACGGCTGCTGCTGAGATTGTTTAGAGTCCGGACGGCCAATGGGAAGAAGCTGTTTTTTAGTCTGTTTGTGCGGCTCTTGATGCTCCTGTACCTCCTGCCCGAGGGCAACAGGCTGAGCAGGTGATGACCAGGGTGGAGGTGGTCGCGGATGATCCGCTCTGCCCTGGAGAGACAGCGGGAGTTGGCTATGGCATCTAGGGAGGGGAGAGGACAGCCAGTTATCCTCTCGGCTGACTTGATCACCCTCTGTAGCCTCGTCCTGTCGGCTGCGGTGGAGCCAGCGTACCACACTGTGATGGCATACGCCAGTATGCTTTCGATGGTGGATCGGTAGAAGGTTACCAGCAGCTTCTCCTCCAGATTGTTCCGTCTGAGTACTCTCAGGAAGTGGAGTCGCTGCTGGGCCTTCTTTGCCACCGCTGCGGTGTTGACTGACCACGCGAGGTCCTCGGAGATGTGTGCCCCCAGGAACTTAAAATGGGGGACCCTCTCCACACAGTCCCCATTGATGTAGAGCGGGGCAGGGGCAGTCTTATTCTTCCTGAAGTCAATGACCACCTCCTTGGTTTTCTTGATGTTGAGGGAGAGGTTGTTCCTGGCGCACCACTCCACCAGCCGCTGCACCTCGTCCCTGTACGCGCTCTCATCGTCATTTGAAATGAGCCCCACCAGGGTGGTGTCATCCGCAAATTTGATGATGGCGTTGGTGGGGTGGGTGGGAGTGCAGTCATGGGTGTAGATGCCATACAGGAGCGGGCTCAACACGCGGCCTTGTGGGGAGCCGGTGCTGAGCAACAGGGTGGAGGAGCTGTGTGTCCCGATTTTAACCGATTGTGGGCAGTTTGTGAGGAAGTCTTTGATCCAGGCGCAGGTGGATGAGGGGAAGTCCAGAGCAACCAGCTTGTCCACTAGAATGTCAGGAAGGATGGTGTTGAATGCCGAGCTGTAGTCGACAAAGAGCATCCTGACGGAAGACCCTGGATGTTCCAAGTGGCTCAGGGCAGTGTGGAGAGCTGTGGAGATGGCGTCGTCGGTGGATCTCTTTTCCCTGTATGCAAATTGATGTGGGTCAAAGGCAGGGGGGAGGCAGTCCTTGATGTGGGCTAACATCAGTCTCTCAAAACATTTAGCCACCACAGGTGTAAGTGCGATGGGCCTGTAGTCATTGAGACTCGTGATGATGTTGCTTTTAGGGACCGGGATTATGATGGCCGTCTTGAGGCAGGGTGGGACGGAGGCCTGTGCCAGGGAGAGATTGAAGATCTTGGTAAAGACCCCCGAGAGCTCATTGGCACATGCCTTGATGACACTGGCAGGGATCCCATCCGGCCCTACAGCCTTCCTCGTGTTGACAGACCTGAACACGTGTCTCACCTGATGTTCCTGTAGGGTGAGTGGGCTCGTGGACTGTGGGGGCAGAACGGCTGAGTGAGGTGGAGTTGTCTCAAAGCGGGCAAAGAAATGAAGCTACCTGATGTACCTGCTGTAGCTTGGAGCTACCTGCTGTACCTGCTTTAGCTAGGTGTTAGCCTTGGTAACAATGCTTTATGGCCATTCTGTTTTAATCAAGACAGACAATCCTGCCTTGGGCTTGACCTATGCCTGAGGTATAGAGCTAATATACCTGGGAATGTCAGCCACTGTCAGTTCACTGTAGAAATGCCTCCACTCAAATTCCCAGAGTGAGGAAATTCAGGTGTGGGAGGCATCAAATGGAGTAAAGACAAACAAATAGCATTAAAAATATTAGCAACACCATAAAAATAAAAATATTACGTGGCTAACTGTGGGTCATCTAGTCAGTAAACACTTCATATCTGTTCCTTCTGTTTTGTGTGAAGAATGGGTTAAGAGTTATAGCCTTGGGATGTACAGCTAGTATAACTAAGGTATCATCTAACACAAAATGTTATTGTAACTTTTTTTTTTTTTACAATATTGAAGTACACTTGTGGTGAGTACAAATTCTGCAGTCTTTCCTACCCCAAACCACAACTTTTCAATGACATTGTATATTGATTTTTCTGCAGGAAGGCATTTTAGGGATGTGCTTGTCAACCAACAAAATCACAAATTCTTTGCAAGGCTTTTTTATGGTTGTGGAACATTCTTTCATGTTTTCAACATTTTGTGCTAGCTGTCGTATATCCTCCTGAGAAAAAAGTTAAAATGTTAAGATTTTTCTGACACAATACAAGTGTCTTGGATAGCAAAAACACATTGCAGTGAAAATGTTTTCAAAATATATGACTTACTTTTATTGAATGTCCCTCGTAGTGTAGGGTTCAGCATAGTAGAATGTATGGTTCTTGAGATTAAGACCAGAGACTCATGTCCCCTTCTGGGGACAAAAATTAATTGCCGGGTCTTAGAAGGAAATGTTCAAACTCACAGCCGCTCCAAATCTTTCCAGCCAAAACACACATTTCGATTGAATACTGTAACATGCATTGCCAAAAACATCTAGGCCTCTGACACAGGAGACTAAAGCCACTCACTTCAATAAGAATCACAGAAGCACTGCGACACAATGCGCAATCGGTGCAGGTAGACTTCACCACAAACCTGACCCTAGACCAGATCAACCTTTCAATCACATAAATGTTGGTGCATGGACAAAGGTTGCATAAGCTGATTCCGGATCTGTTGTTCGGAGCAAAATGTTCAGGGAGATTTCATATCTTGCTTCCATCGCTTTGGGTTGAGTTAGAAATTGGGCAGCTCTAACCCGTGTGAAGGTTGTTCACATACGTCATCCCCTTAAGCATTCCATCTACATTCCATGTTCAATAAATGACAGCAAAAACCTCACCTTTTAGCACTAAAAAGACACAATGGTCAAGTTAGTCAGTTCTTTGTTGAGTGATGACAGAACAAATGGAAACAGCACCAAATATGAATAATATATAAACATACAACGTACAAAAAATGTATCATTCTATTAGCATTAGCAATCTCAGAGTAGCCTCATGTCAAAGCTTTGCTCTACATCCTTGTTTACACTTGAAATCCTTCAAGTTAAACTTTGTACCTTGGGTACAGGTATGTGCCTAAGGGGGGGGGGGGGGGGGTTTAGTGACAAAGGCCTGTGTTGTGCATTAAACGCCCTTCAGCAGGGAGGGAGGCAAAAATGACCTAAACACTAAACATGTCACAAAAAAAATAACCACTGCTTTGAAAAAAAAAACATGCCCTTTCAGTGCGAATGACAGGGCAACAAGCATGTCGTGTCTGTCATTGCTGTTATCGGCAATAACAGTGGCGACGCCCGCTCACGCGAGCGCTGAGGTCATCCTGCGCTTAGATGGAAGTGATTGGGGGGGGGGGGGGAGGTGAGGGGAGTCTTTGAAGGCAAATTGGGATGAGCGCACAATTAGAGGTGCGTTCGAAAGAGGGGAGGGAGCAGGTATATTGCTTCGGCACAAATGAGCCTGTGGTGTCACAGGTGTGACACACCTGGGCTGTTGAATCCCGGCTGGAGGCTTTGTTTGTACTACATATATTACACGCCCCCCCCCCCGCCTCCCCCATTATAGCCTTTGCCTATGCCTTGTGTACGCGAAATTGCTCTCAAAGACGTGAATGAGGAGATCGCCTTTTATATCATACCAGCAGTTTAGAAAGTGTTTCTCCAAAAAAATACAAATCGCATTCATAGTTTTGTATGGGGAGGGGCCTCCAGCTGATTATGTGTGCTGTAAGTCGGCTGTTGCTTCAAATAGTCTACCCCCATTGCGTGCTGGGAGCTTCCCTTGGCCGACGTGCAGATGTGCCGTCTCCGCGCTGATATATACGGGGGTTGCTGTCTGTGCTGTCACTCACGTGTGTCACTGACGTCAGCCCCTCATCACTGGAGGCGATTGTTCCCGCACCTGCTCCGCGTCTGTCCGCAGGGCCGGCCGCGCGCTCGCACACACACGTTCGTGCGCACACCTGGCCGAGCTGTGAGTCAATGAGAAGATGGAGATGTAGAGCCCTAACAAATGTGCATATGTCTCAACGCCTCATTCACTTTGCACTCTCCAGCTGACTAATACAATACAAAAATCTGTGCTCGATCCAGCTAAAACTTTAAAACTCCCTGATCTCTGATTTTTCGGTGAACAAGGGGAGATTTTACAGATGAACTTTGAACAGACCTATGCATTTATCCTTTCTCCTAGGACATATTCCAAATGATCTCACTAATTTTTGATATTTTTTAATCAGGCGATAACATATCGACTACGATACCTATTAGTTTATATCGCTATGGACTACTGCCTATTATAGACAAAGGTAAATTAGGTGAATTATTTGCATATTTGCACATTTATCTCTTCACAATCTGAAGATGGTTGCATAACCAGAGGCAGAAATAACTCACATGATACGTGTTTTATGGAGCAGCATTTTAATCTGAAAAGTGGAGGATTGCTCTTCTGAAGAGTAGGTTAATTCCCAGGATTACTGACAGGTAAAGTGTAAAGTGGGGTTTGGGGTGGGGGGGGGGGGGCTTATGCCTGAGGTTAGGTGACAGGGGGAGGCTTCTGCTCTTCTCTGTGAAAGGATGGAATCATCCTCTTATCCACAGGTGTGATGAAAAGGTATTCCGTTAATCCATAAGAGGCCCGATCAATTTTGGTTGCAGGGGCCAAGAGTAAGGCCCCCGGTTAGCCCCCCACCCCCCCCTCCCCCACCCCCCCCCATTTTGATTTACAGCTGTGTGAGCTGCGTTAGGTTCATGTCCAAACAGACACCCTGGATTTTGGATATGTGCAGTTTGGCATGGAGCCACGCAGCAGAGGAGAAGGGGTATTTATTATGAGTATAATTATTGCACAACGCAGTATAGCGATGAAAGAATGAAGGAGGTTTACACAGCAGGTATCAGCCCACGAAACGCAAAGCATAGCTCATCCATAAGAAGAGGAGTAGGTGGTTTTCTGAACTATGAAGAGGTTTGGAGTACTGGGGAAGTCTAGACTTGAAACGGCAGCCCAAATCGACAGCCTCCAGTGGTGTTTTTTTGCCCTGTGAGTGGGGTGAAAATGAAAGACAATCCTCTGCAGACACATACCCATAAAATACCGAACATTTTCGATGACATCATGCTAGGATTCCTCGACAAGTTTCATCCAGCCACATTTTGCTGCGCACGCTAAAGTCAGAGGTTCCTACCTGTCAGTAAATATCAGTTGTCGATTGTTTTTAACGCACTGAGGCTGATTTCTAATCGATTATTTTACCTGAGGGAACATTTGCCTGTGCTTGGAGTGTATTTTTCTATTTTGGGTGCGGTTTTCACTGTATCCCTGGGTGTAGGCTTTTCCTGTTCATTCTGTTCCATGTCAGGTCACGTATTTTGGGTCAGGCACGGAGAGGACAGCCCTTTGACACGGTTGTGGGTCCTAAAAAAACTCTGCTGTCAATCATGCTGTTGACACTTGGTAATCCCCTGTGGTGATACTGAGTGATAAAGATCCCTGTGATCAGCCGATGGGGAACAGTCCTGAGGTTCTTCCTTCTCCGCTTTCTGTTCCCAGTCTTCATTCCCTCGTAATGAAGGACCACAGTGTCCCTGAAAACCTGATCGATAACCTTTGATAAAGAAATACAGAGGTCTCTCTCTTCCTCTTATCTCCTACTCTTCTAGTCACGGTCGCCACACTGTTCCCACCCCCCCTTACTTTTTATCTGCCTGAAGCATTTTATTCTCTATCTATCTCCACCTCCCTTTTTTGATCTCCATCTCTCTATTTTTCTGCCCCTTCGCTCACACTATTTTGTCGCGTTAGCTAAAGAACATAAAGCGTCGGCCTCATAAAGCATTGGCCTCATGTGCATACGTACAATTTGCAGGCGCGCTAATGACAGCTAAATTGTCAGGAGCATGCCTATCTTAGCTGCAGTAACACTGTTTTTTTTTCTTCAAGGTAAATCAAACACATGAGTTAAATATCACCAGCTGTTAAAAATCACCGTGTAACCAATGAAATCCCTCGCACAGCGTCATGTCCCAATACTTCCCTACAATGAGAGCATAAAGAACATGGGGGGTACAGCGCTATGATCAGTAAGCAGAAGATTGTAAAAAAAAAGGTTGACCTTTTTATATAATAAAAAAAAAAGTCTGTCAGAGATTTGAGAATTCAAGCAGGCTTCTTTAGCGCGACAGGAGTTCCAGGATTTCTGAACCGTGGAAAAGAGCACTCCCCTTAACCCAAAATAATTGTAAGCAGCTCTCTCTCTCTCTCTCTATTCCGTCTCTTCAGGTCAGTAGGACACAGCGTGAAAGGGGAACACTGGGGGGGGGGGGGGGGGTTGTAGTTTGTAACTCATCCTGAAGCCCAAAATCAGAGGGCCCTTCACAGCGGAAAGGTGATCCCGCTGGGGCACAGATAGGGATCTGAGACTAAAGGAGGTCAAAGCATTCCTTCCCCCAGACATGGCCCGGCCTGTCCGTACTCTTAACCTCTCACCCCCCCCACCCCCACCCCCCACCCCCCAGATAATTCGTAGTGCGTGGGTAAACACAGGCATGTAGCATTTATTCACGCTCCCTTTCTCTATTACACCATTGTCAGGCCAATAAGTGATGGCCATCTACGCCAGCACCATGTAAACTTAATTTGGATTCTTTTTGCATGTTATTGGATCCCATATCTTTGTCACACTCATTCGATGTCTATAGACCTGAGAGTAGCCTGATTTTATGAACCATCTTAAGCTGCTAACTAGAAAAGACAAATGAGAGTGTAGGTTCTTACTGGCAATGCTAGTATGAGTGTGCATGTATATCCTGTCAGTACACATTGCCAGGGTAACATTGCCATTGGCAGCTCAACAAGTCCAATTAGACCGCGTCAATTGGCAATAGACCTGCACGGTATGTTTGTTTTGGCCTTGTTCTCCCGTACGGTGAGAAATAAGTGCCTTTGATGTCATGTTTTCAACCTGAGCTAGCGCAACTTGTGATTTTGCTGTTCTTTTGAAAAGTTTGTCAATGAGGGCTAAGTCAGTGTCACTGACCATGCAGATGGAGCAAGCGTGCTGATATTGTCACCTGCCATGTCACATGCTGATATTGTCACCTGCCGCTGTCACATTAATGGCGGCACTGGGCCAACCCACATGCAAAAGGTCTGTAAAAATCCTATAAAAAGCACATATGCCATATACAAAACATATAAAATAAATATGTGGTAGAGAACTAGCATATACATTTCATACTAAAATTAAATAGTTCTCTAACTGTGAACATACATGTTACGCCCTACAAAAACATTGAAAGATTGTATAAAAATTATATACAAATATATAAAATATAATACTAATCAACATGATTTTTTAAGTATGATCATATGTGATTTTTACAGACCTTTTGCATATGGGAGCCCATTCAACTGGGTGTGTCTCAAGTTTTATTGCATTTTTTTATTGCATTTTTCTTAGCTAGCACTGTAGGAAGCACGTCCTACCCTCCATGTATAGTAAACCATTATAATTTTACCATGGTTTTGCCATATTCCCTGTCCTCAGGCTGTCCTCAAACATACTGTATCTATTTTGACCAAAGAACTGAACTCATCACAAGATGGTGGCTGCTTGCTAAACTGTGTGGGTTGCTACAGGCTATGTGTGAATTTATCCTCCTGAGACCCAGCAGGAAAAAAGTACTTCATTTTTTTTACATAATACAAGTGTGTTGGATGACAAAAACATTGCAGTTGCAGTAAAAATATTTTCATTTTATTTTTATTGAATGTCCTTTGTCGTGTAGCTGTCACCATAGTAGAATAGTAGAAGACAGTGCAATCTGTAAGTATTTGGACGGTGAAACCATTTTTGTTGTTTTGGCTCTGTACTCCAGCACATTTTATTTGAAATGGAACAGTGACTATGAGGTTAAACTGCTGACTTTCAACTTTAATTTTAGGGTTTTTTACATCCATACCCCCCCCCCCCCTCACCCATTTTATGCACCAAAAGTAATTGGACAAATTAACATAAACTTAAATAAAGTAAATATTTAATATTTGGTTGCAGATCCTTTGCATGCCATGACTTCCTGATGTCTGAACCAACAACATCAAAAAACTCTAGATATCTTATTTTCAGGTACTCTTACAAGCGATACTATAACCTCTCTGTATTTGAATGGATCTCTATGAGAATTTGGAGGTGGGATTAGATTGAGCTGTAAATTACACAGGAATAGTATAGAACCCATGGTTGGCTAAATGACTGGAAGTCTTCAAGGGTCTGATGTATCAAACAAGCCTTAAACCATCACTCTGCTGCCAGATATGCAGTAGATATGGATGGATCACTTTAAGGGTTGTTTCTCCTGATTCATTTTCCAATTGGACTCTATTGGAAGTAAGTGAAGAGAAACAACCCTTAAAGTGATCCATCCATATCTACTGCATATCTGGCAGCAGAGTGATAGTTTGAGGCTTTATGTTAAATTTATGTTCATTTGTCCAATTACTTTTGGTCCCATAAAATGGGGGGAACTATGTATAAAAATGGTTTGCTACAATTGCTACACTGTTCAGCCAATATGGATGTAAAAAAACTTTTAAATTTTCTAATTAAAGCTGAAAGTCTGCACTTTAACCTCATAGTCACTGTTTCATTTCAAGTCCAATGTTTTGGAGTACAGAGCCAAAACAACAAAAAATGTGTCACTGTCCAAATATTTATGGACTGCACTGTATATAATTTTCGACTTTCAGACCAGAGACTTAATCTAGGGGACAAAAATGAATTGTCAGGTTTTAGGCAAATGTAAATAACCCTGAAAAATGGTGTTTGCTGAAGAATGAATGCATAACAATTATACTCCTAATAATATATATTTTAAATCTGGTCACCTGATTATCTCCAAGTTTAATTTGCTTAATGATTCCCTGTCCTCAGGCTGTCCTCAAACATACTGTATCTATTTTGACCAAAGAACTGAACTCATCACAAGATGGTGGCAGTGTGGTATAATGGTTAAGGAACTGGGTTTGTAACCGAAAGGTTGCAGGTTCGATTCCCAGGTCGGACACTGCCGTTGTACCCTTGAGCAAGGTACTTCACCTGCATTGCTTCAGTATATATCCAGCTGTATTAATGGATACTATGTATAAATGCAAAAGAAATGCTGTGTAAGTCGCTCTGGATAAGAGCGTCTGCTAAATGCCTATAATGTAATGTAATGTAATTCCTAACCCCGCTCTCTGAGCTGATGTGTGGTAAGCGTTCAGGTACTAAATGGCTGTCATGTATCACCTAGGTGTGTGCTGCACATTGGTGATGGTGGAATTAAGTGCAGTGATCATAAAACGCCATATATAATCTCAATGTATAAATGCAGCATCACTTCCAATGTTTGAGCACTTCATTGAGTCATAAGACAAAATATATATAACTGAGATTAGTGGGAAGGTAAAGGTCTATCCTTCTATGCCCACAGAATCTGATTCACTGGCTCTGTCCTTAAAGGGGAGGGCAATAATCCGGCTAATCTCCACTGTGCCAGTACAGACATTCCACTGGAAAAAAAGAGCCTGACTCTTTAAAAGCTGTGCTGTCCCGTCCCTTTAGCACTCACTGTGCGAGCAGGGCACAAGAATAATAGCGGTGGCCCTCTTTTCCTGTCCTGTTTAAGACCCCATTCTGTTCACAAAGCCACCCTCAGGCCTTTCATGCAGCCCTCAGATTTCACCCTGATTTTATTTTTTTTTCTTCAGCTCTCCGAAAGGAAAAAGGCGGGAGAAAGAAACGTTTCTGGTTTTAGAGTGGTCACAGCGGGTGAGTGACGGCCCTGATAATTCCCCTCTCTCCCCATAATAGGCCAACCAGGCCACTATAAAAATGAAAAAAATATATATATATTAAACGAACGAGAGCGTTCTGAGCCCACTTAGCGCCCGCCCGTTCCTTCTCTCACCAGAAAGCCCTTTACACAGACGTATGCTTTCTTCCAGGTCGTTTGCCTCCTTCAACGCTCCCGTCTTTTTCTATGACTCTCCCTTCTTGTCCAGCCTTTCACATGCGCCAAAGAGGCCTGAGGGGGGGGGGGGCTCGTCCGGGATGCTCCGAATATTAGCGTTGCGTGAAAGCCGAGGGATGTCCTACAGCCGTAATGACAGCAGCTCCATTCGGCCAATCGGCCAGTGGAGATGTGTTGTAAACACAAAAACACAATGTCACTCAAGCACGTACACATTCCACACAGTGATGTTCATTACAATGCTGTCTCTGCCCCCACCCCCCATCGCTGTCTAACAAGCTGGTTGCCTCATTTGTTCTTCTGTTCTCGCCCCTCATCCTGTTATGGGTAAGCGCACAACAAGAAGGACACAATGCATTTAGGGTATTTCCCCTCAGAGAGCTAAATGTTTATTTGAACTTGTTTTCTTCTTCCATGACAATAGTATCTCACCATACATATGCAGTGAACCAATGATGTGTCTCCTCACGTTACCCTTAGCCAAAATAAAGCAGTTACACTGACATGTTTTGGTGATGATATGGTGATTAATGAAATGAACACCTTTGCTGCTGAGAGATACCTGTGCCATGCCTACAGATGTGCACCTGTGTGTTCAAAGGTGATTCATCACAGAATGTGAATCAGTTCGGAAAATTGCTCATCATTCCATTCACAAATGTTAGCCTGTCATTGGCTGAGCTGTACCATTGTCGCGCACACAGGTTTGTCTGTGCTCTGTGTTAGTGAGGTAGCGTCTGGACAGGATTTGATTTTGCGTGCTTGTCTGTGCTCAGTAGTTCCTTTTTGCCAGCTCCTGGTTCACCCCAACATGAGGGAGGGTGACCAGTTGGCTGACCCGGCCCTAATCTCCCTCATTTGTCAGAGCGGCAGTTTTTTTCCCAAGGTCAAACGTGCCTCGCGTCCAGCCGAAACAATGCCAGCGTGCTGTAAACGGCAGTTGGGGCCAGAGAGCGAGAGACAGGAGAGTCGTATTTAGCTGCGGAGGTTAGCGGGGCATAGAAACACACCTTTTTTTACCCCCCTTCGGAGTTTAGACAGGCTTAACAAAACATCCGAGGCCCCACAAGACGAACAGACGCGCATTTCCTCCCGGGGTCCTCTCTCTAATCTCCGTAAAAGGCCTTTTTTTTAGAGGGCTGGAGAGACAGAGAGATCTGCCAGGGAAGAACAAAGGCACAGAGGAAACCTGGCAGGCAGTGGAGGAGGGCTCTGTAATTTATCACCTGGAGCCCCCGGGCGGCCCTCACTCCACGGGACTTTGAAGCCGTCTGTACCCACCCTTTATTTTTCTGTTTCTGTCAGGGGCATTGTATGCAGAAGGCATAATGGAATAAGAATGAATAAGCCCAGGAAAAGAAGAAGAAGATTTCAGCATTGACTGACATTCCTGTTCAGACCAACTACAAGTCAAGAAACTGACTCACTCAAACAGACTTTTTCAGAACATAACAATAGGGGGCTATGCAACTACTGTCTTACACAAACACAGAACACACACACATACACATACACACGCACACACACACAAGCATAATCTGTATCTTCACCAAAATAATCAGCCTTTATGCAGCGCATGCACAAACAGGTTTGACACAAAGCCCACAGGGTGACGTACTTCATTAAGTTGACCTTAGAGAAACATTAAGTCATAGGTCATCTGGAAGCTTCAATCCTTGACAAGACCTTTCCCAAGCTGTGTGAAAAACTATAACCATTGCATTACAGCCCATATTCCGGCAAATTATAATAATTCTCTAAATATATAATGGTGAGTTGAATTAAACTGTCTGGTGTACATATTTATGACTATCCTTTGTCTAAATCAGGGGTGCCAAATCTTATCCAAAATGGGCCGGTGAGGGTGCAGGTGTTTCTTTTAGCCCAGCACTACGATGCCTCATTAAACAAATGAACTAATCATTTTCAATCAAAAACAAAACAAAAACCTGCACCCACATCGGCCCTTTTCGGATAACATTGGATACCCCTGGTGTAAATAGACACACATTGCCTATGCACGGCCGCATGTATTTTTAACGGAGTGCATAGGGACTCCACTACTGAGGCTTGCCTGCCCCCTTGTGGTGTGATGTAGCTACCGCAAAATATATGATTAGCCTACTACGTTAATTAAATGGCCTTTAATTCAAATTTAAATCAAAGTAAAATGCACCGTAGCCTACTATATTTCAAATTCTGCATTCTGGAATCACTTCGATCTGAATAATTTAATCTGAAGGTTTTTGAAAAAGAGGGTGGCAGAAATAACTGAGACGGGATTAACACCAGTGTGGTGAGCATGCAGTCTAAACAACAGAACATACTGTATAATGTTATAGATTATGGAGGGGTGGTGATCTTATGTACGATGGGAACAATAACATTAATTGTATCCTTTGTTATACCTGTTTATTATACAGTACGTTCATTGCTATGCAGTGTCCGTAGTCCTAACGAATAAACAAACCAATTTTGAATATACAATTTTTAGATAATGTATTCACGACTTGAAAAAGTCTACTCGCTCCCATGATTTGCACACTAGCACACAGATGACACTAGCCAGGTAATAGAAAGAGACAGCCAAACTGATTTTGCTTTCAATTACTGTTATTTATTTTTTATTTTAACTTAATGCATAGGCCTACGTGCGTTATTTCGATTATTTTACTCATAAAAGCAGATGATTGCAACTTGCAATTATCAGTGTCTGGAACAATACACAGTGATCTTGAAAATTACAACACCATAGTCTTTATCTGATCTGAGTAGCTTTTATCAAGTTCATCTGCGGTCAGGTATTCTGACTGCTGCTGACCACTGCTCCAATAAAACACCTGTTGTTGTTGACCATAAAATGTTTCTGCCTAGACACGACAGTAGTTTTTTTACAGTTCTGTGGAACTGCCCGAAACTGTGGGAAAAGTGGAAGAAAAAAAAAAACTATGGGAAAAGTGTACGCTTTGACGTCATTACGTTTCCATGCGTCGCTCTTGTGGGTAGGTAGGAAGCGGTGTGGCGGCTGGCATCCATATCAAGGAGGAGCAATCGCTTTTCAGATAATACAAACGGGGCCATTAAACATCAGATATTCTCATATTTCAATAAACATAAAACCTCAGACCTCAGGAAGCCGGTCGGGTTAAGAATCGAAGGTGTCTGGGAAAGCGGGGACAGACATGTCAGAAACATACGGTAAGTGTAACGTTAACGTTAGGCAAAACAACATCCGCACTGAACGTTAGATGGCTAGCTAGCTAGCTACTTAGGAAGCTAACAGGCTATTTAAGGTCCTTCATATGTTACTAAGCTTGCTAGCTACGTAGCGAATTGGCTTAGGACGACAATGCATGATGTAAATACACGCCAGTAAGCTATCACTGTGTCCAACATGAACTCTAAGCTATTGACGACTGTCAACACATATAGCTGGCTAGCTAATCTAGCTAGCTAAGTTGGATGAACTTCGTTTTTTTGGACGTGTGTTACATCAACACAGCTAGGTAGCCTAGCAGCAATCTACTTCCTAAACTAGCCAGTAACTAATTGAGCTCCATAGTAAGCAAGTGCAAGAGTATTTGGTAACTATGACTAGGTTATCATGGTTGACAACTAAACATCCCTAGGCTTAGGCTTAGCTAGTCCAGCTAACTCTCGAATGAAACCGGAGTTTGTGTTTCAGAAGTTGCCCGAGATGAGCTTCAGTGTCGTAGCTAATGTCAGCTCGTAGGAAATACGAAGGTAACGTTATTGTCTTGTTTAGCTAGCTAGGTCGTAACAGCTGTTCGCTGGCTACCTAAACCAGTTGACTTTTTCTGTTGTGAGACACCTAGCTAGCAAGCCAATATCCCCGCAATCATCAGCAGTGCTTCTCCGTGATGTAGCTAAACACACTGTCTATAGCGGAGGACCCAAGTTTCTGGATTGAGGTTCGGTATGGGTTGCTAGCTAACGAGCTAAATGACGTCTGTCGCTAACGCTGGTGCAAAGTAAACATCACGAGACTGGAACGACCTCTGCTGTACCGTCGAATGCATTTTTCACATAATGATTGATAACCAAATATGTGTTATTACAAAACGGTTTGCAGGGGCCTATGTCATGTGTGCTGGACGATCTCCATTTTAAAGGCTGACACTAATGACACTAAAAACAAACAAGTGTGCCCGCCTGTTAGTGATTAAGGTGCGGGGGTGTGACAGATCGTGCGTGCTATCTGTCATCTTAGGATCTGTCGCTTATATTCTAAATCATTGCCTGTGTGTGGGTTAAATTCCATACGTTTTTTCACGAAGCCACCCGTGTACATTGTTTTGGAGAACGGAGTTGTCTCAATATTGAATGGCTGTGTGTCACGATGGAGATGGTTTGTATTTATGTGGCGCTTGTCACAGAGCTCTTTACAGTAAAAGTGTGTGGCTGATTATCCTGAATTTCCAGCATATTGTCAGCCAACAGATCAAGTAACTAACGCAAAGGTGTTACATACTTAACTTGCCTGCGATTTGGGAGTTGCCATGTGGATGTAGCTTGGCCCTCATAGGCTATAATATTGACTCTTCCTATGCTTGCACTAAGGAAATAATAACCATCCTGCTGGTGTCCAGACACGTGTCCTATATTTTAGAGCTCTTGTGTCATTAGCCTGGTACATTTATTCCTGTGCCTTGAACAGGGCAACAAATAAGAAGTGGTTGCCTCGAAATGGCACCTCGCACACATGAACCAGCCTTCTCCGTCTCTAGCAGCAGGAACTCCTCCCCCATCCTGTCCTTCCTTCCCTGCCCCGCGCTCAGAAATGCAATACCAGACAGTCCACTCTGGCAGCAAAGTGCCACACTTCCTCATACTAATGGGGCTGGAGAGAATGGCGTCCAGTTTCTCTGTAATTGTCCTCATTGATTTCCTCTTAGCGTGGCTTCCCAGCATGGGGGGTACTGTGCCGTTAGCGTGAGTGAGAAATGGTGGGAGCGAGGCAGGGAATTTGGCAGTCTTTCGTGGGGCCCTTGATGCGTTGAAACATTGCGTTGAATCCTTTATGACTCAACAGCCAAGCAGGAGCAGAGCGGTGGTGTAGTGGTTAGGACTGTAGCCTCGCAAATAAAAATAGGTTCCGGGTTCGAGTCCCGGACCCGGGTTGGAACCGGGCCGGGTCCGGCATGGAGTTTGCATGTCCTGATACTCTGGTTTTTTCTAATTTAGGTATACTGTATTCTCCTGCCATTGCCCTTGACTGGAGTTCCCTGGGCGCTGCTCTGTGGCTGCCCACTTCTCTTAAGTAGTTGGACAAACCCCACAGGGTCAATAAAGTATATCTTATCTCACGTAAGACTTGCTTGCTGGCAAAATAAATGGTAACAATATCACACTAATATACCATATCGTCACCTTCTTAAAATAATCACCTAAGTCATATTTTCAAGTTTTTCAGAAAACAGAATAAACTGAACCCAAATACAACATATATATATTATTGTTATCATTTTTCACACAAAAAGGGTATATCAATAGATGACTATTGACACTACAAATACGCCTGTCTGTCAATTATGTAAACATAAGAGATTAAATAAAAAAACAACACACAACATTTATAGCCTAGCCAAATATTGTAGTAACATTATCACTTACCATTCGGGGACGAGAGTCCAGAATCATGGATCATGGAAATTACTTTGATTTTTTTTTTTTGTTTTGAAGCAGCCCGCCATATTAATAACTTGTAAAAATGCCTAAGTCAAAATTATTGTGTACTTACATAAAAACATAAAAAGAGCAAAAGAGACTCTTGACTTTAGCGATTACAACTTACAACAGTAAAACAGCATGATCCTTTCAATTAAGGATCTAGGCACCTTACCAAGGTGGCCAGCATGAATTGAGCAAAAAGAGCTGAAAAAAGCAAAAAAAAAAAAAAAAATTAAATTAAATGAAGTAAGGTGACGATATTAGATGTAGTTACCCCCAGAACGTGAAACACAGGCATGAATTTCTGGAAATTGACTTGCTAACTTGGCAGTCGTATAATTTAATCGGCTAACTGCACAAAGTAGTCTATATCTCGCTTAACAGTTATGTGGAAATGATTATTTAATATTATTTAATAATTATTGCCAATGGAAATTATGTTTTTCTGGTGAAACTTAAAATACCTTTTTCATTTGGCTTGTGGCAAAGGCTATTGTATTGTAATATATTTTATGTTTCTCCCAGGAAATTTGCAGGGTACATTTATCAGATTCTAGCTGATTCTAGCACTGATTATGCAGAAATAAAAAAAATAGTCAACGGAGAACTACTAACAGAATTAAAATGGAAGGATCACGATAACTTGAGTAGTGTTCTTAAAAGGTGTTGGTTAAATTTATTTTGTTAATTAGAGAGAGAGGGAGAGAGAGGGAGGCCTTTCACGGTCATGTAACGCCGCACGTAGATGGTTCTCGTCTGCTGACGTTGCCAAAACCTGTCTACTGAAACCGTAGTTAACAGCCAGGCTTTGTGTTCTCAGTGGGTCACTACTGGCAACAGTTTTTAACTGCAGCAGCTCCGGGAAAAGTCCAGTAGTAAAAACGGGTCGCGTAGTGCGCATGGTAAATTAGTAGCAACAATACAAATAGCTATATTTGTCGAGCTGGCCGGTGATGCGGGTCAGCTTGGACGAGCGCCGACGAGCGAATAATTAATGCAGAGTAACTGGTGTCTCGTCTGTGGGCAGCAGCACAGGTGGCGGCCCAGTGCGTCTTGTTTGCGCTTCAGAGGTGAGCTGGTGGTTCAGTTTGGCTCGCGATTCGCGTTTGTTAAACTGTACGACGCTTTCTCTCCTTCTCGCTCTCTCTCGCTTTGTTTCCCTCTATCTCTCTCTCTCTCACTCTCTCTCTCTCTTTCTCATCTCTGCTGAGAATGAAACGGAGGAGACGTCCGGGGAGACACGTGGGTGATCACTTGGGGCTCCGCGTGTTGTTTCAGGGTTACAGTCTGCAGCAGGCCCGTTTCCTCCGCCTCTCTGTAGCTCTGCTGAGGAGTCCTGAGATGGGTACCGCACCGTCTGGGCCCTTCATTGGTTAATGGGCTCAGCTTTTAGACCGCTCACGTTCCAGGGAATCCGTGGCTGCTGGTGCAGACGACAGCAAACCTGCTTATTTTAAGAGGTTGTTGCTTGACTTTTTCCGTACAGCTCAGGGCAACTGCCTTTGATAAAAGGCATTGTTCTGCAGAAGAAACCGAAGCTCGACGGCGACACTACGCAGTAGGTTGGTACATGAACTCAAGGCCCACGCACTGTTTTTTTGTATTTTTATTATTATTATTTTATTTTTTTATACAATGCTCACAAACTCTCTTTTTTGCTTTTTGCACCACTTTGCTACAGTGCATTGAGCTCTCCGCTAACAATAGGAAGGGGTGTTGACGCCATGTCATTCCTGTCCTTGTGTCTTGCACACAAATACTATAATCAGAAGTGAGAGTTTATCCCAGGGGCCCCTGGCCGTTTAAGTCTCAGAGGCTTTGGCAGAGAAAACAGAAACGCAAATAAGCGCAGGTGTGGGAAGTGCTTCATGACGCCCTCCTGACTAAATATTTTCGAGCAAGCCCGAATGACCTTCGTCGCAAAAGGACTATATGCAAATGAGGCGGTGGCATGCGCTGTGCAGTACCGCCGCCCCCCCTCTCTGTCTCAGTCCATCTCTCTCAGTCCATCTCTCTCCCCCCCCCGGCTCTTACCTACATTTTCTGTGCCCACAATTATCAGGATGTGAAGCTCTCTGTGGTGAGGCAAGAGCGCAGAGGGGAAAGTCCAATTTACAAAGCACACAAGATGCTATCCCTCTCTCTATCTCACCCCCTCCCCCCTTCCCTCTCTACATCTCTATTTCACCCCTCTCTTGTTCTCTCTCTGTCACCGCTTCCTCTCTCTCTCTATTTCACCCCTCTCTCACCCCTCCCATTTTTCTCTATTTCACCCCTCTCTCTCTCTCTCGCTCTCTCTCTTGACTCACACATCCTCTTTCA
Source organism: Ilyophis sp. 1 JC-2022 (assembly GCA_022702515.1). NCBI lineage: Eukaryota > Metazoa > Chordata > Actinopteri > Anguilliformes > Synaphobranchidae > Ilyophis > Ilyophis sp. 1 JC-2022. Next base: position 80,832,837 of record CM040402.1, on the reverse strand, counting down.
GAAAGCACTAATGAAAGTCAGTGTCACATCCTCCATGTTTTTCCCTTTAGCTAAAGAATAGTCTCATGGAGTGAAGTTGATGGTGCGGCTCAAGGTGTATCGTAATCTCAGGACTTACTTCTATTTGAATATTTCTGCCGGTTCCGGTTTCTTTGATGGAGCCTGCTTGCTGAAAGCCTTTCACCGTCCCTGTGGGATTAATGCAATACAGTTGTATTCATTTCCAGTCTAAACCTAATTTTAGAGCTGAAAAAATGGGAGTGTATCAGTGGGTAATGTGTTGTGCGGTGTACAATGCAGAGTGACTGGGTTGTAGGTATTGTGGAGGCCCCGCCGCTCTGGCCTGTTCCCCAGGCGACAGGCAGTTCCGCTTCTTTCCCAGAACCCCCCCTACCCACGTGACCGGCCGGCCTCCCGAGCCCCACACATGCAAATGACCCCGCCGCAGCTGCGGACGGTCGAACAAAGAGCGCCTCCGGTCCAGGGGTCAGCGGTTCAGCCGCATGGGCCGGGCTGGGCCTCGTGGGGACACATCCTGACCCCCTTCTCTTACCAGGCCCTAGGAGGTCCTGGTAACGTTGGCGGTCGAAACACCCGTGCTCTGCCCGCTCTTTGTTAGCGCCGGCCGCGTAGCTTCAGAGGTCATGGGAACGACGCCAGTCCTGCGTAAGATGGTGGCCCTGGCGTTGCGACCGCTTACGGTCACGAAAGCTCTTAGCGCGCACACGGACCAGACTCGGACCTCATGACTCATTTATTCCTGGCTCAGGAGGAGCCAAGACCCCATTTAGAGATTGCCATATTTCACAAGTATATTTACTCAGAAATACACTTAGCCAGAGCCACACATCATATTTAATGTGTCATTAAAAATGTCAAAGAACATTAGCAGAAGCAGCTCTTTGGTGTATCGGTCTTGGTGAGTAGGCTAAATAAAAAACAATGTTGAGAAAAATAATAAAATATCTTTGTTACGTGCTACATGAACAGTTAAACTCTGATGTGTCTCTGACAAAGCTGCCATCATGGACTGAGACTTACTTTACTGCCTGATGGTTACGATAAAAAAAAAAGTCTGAGTTTGTCCTTTATAATTAGCAGTGTATTGAGGTCAGAATCTTTTCACACTTCTTTGTTTTTTCTTTATAGTTTATTCATTTATTAGTATTTATTTATTAATTTTTTTACATATTATGTGTTCGTACAGCTGGATATTAATTAAGGTTGAGTTTCTTGTTGAAGATTGTAACCTCATTGCCCTAACGGGGTTTGAACTTATAACCTCTATGCCCCAGTCTTTAAAAGGGTCAGTTCATCCAAAAAATTTAACTTTGATATGTTTCTACATACCCGTACTCCCGGAGTGCTATCTATCCATCCAGGTAGTTTCGCTAAGAACTCACTAGTTCACTGCAGCTTAGTGTGATATCACTCTGATAGAACGGACCTCAACGGGTCTAAAGTTAGTGGTGCTCAACGCACCACTAATGTACATTCGATAAAATCAACGGCAACGTCTTTTTCCAAATACAATGACACGTTTACTCGGGAACATCCACAGACCTTGTTGTGCACGATTTTTTTTTGAAAACAACTTTCTACCGAAGTGCAACAACTGTGTATATCCGTGCAAATGATCAACCAAGGCACGCCAGTATTCTAGGGCACGCTGTGTCGACATGCGCCCCAGAATACCGGCGTATTAGGGCCGCCAGTCTTAGGTTTAGCAGTTTGGCGACCCTACGCAAGGCCTGCATTTGATATTCTGTAAAGTCGTTCTTAAAATAAAGCTAAAACTGTATTGAATCGCATTTCAATAGACATTCATTCCACGTTTCAAATATTAGAAATGACAAATATAACAAAGTGCGTTGAGGCTGTTTTAAATCAGAGGCCTAATTGGTTTAAGGTTTATGCACAATTATGGATGGATGGATGATAAATATTTGATTAGGCTATCTTATCAACTCATACTGGGCCCTGAAATTGTTCCAGTGTTAAAACTGGGTCACATGGAAGAAAAGGGTGGGAACTTCATTCTTCCACCGGAGTCATCAGCTTACATGTTTTTGGCCAGGGCACTCTGAGCAAGCACCTCTTGCCAATGAACTAGCACATTCCTTTAAACTGTATTCATGTGTGCAAGCTCACTGCCAAGCGCTCGATGTGTCATTTCTGCATTTCCTGTTGTGATGGAGAAACACTATGCATGTTGTCAGCAAGCCTGTTTTCACACAGCGAGGAGATAGCTTGTGGCTTGCATTGGATGCGGTGCTAAAAGTGTAGGCGTGTCACTGCTCTGGGCCCTCGCTGGTCTGTATTGATTTTTTTCTGTTCTCTCCGGTTGCAGATTTCCTGTTCAAGTTCCTGGTGATTGGCAGCGCTGGGACGGGGAAATCTTGCCTCCTGCACCAGTTCATCGAAAGCAAGTGTAAGCAGGACTCGTGTTCCTCTCCAAGCTGCGTGTCAGAGACCCTGTAACCGAGCCAAAATGGCTTACTCCTGCTGTACTCCAGTCATCAGCTTCCAGTGAGCTAAACAACCTGTGATACAGGGAGTGACTGATAAAATCATTTTGGTTTATAGATTTTTCCAGCCAGTCAACGATGCATCTCTATAGCTAACCTGGTTAATATTATGTAGCTTTTGTTATGTACAGTAACCAATAGCTAAACCAATCAACATTTTATATTGTCAATAGTACTTAAGTTAAGTTTACTACTACACATTACAGGAAAACTGTGTGTTACAGTAATAAATAAAAAAAATTGGTATTTATACAAATACAAAAACAATGTAGGCCTATACAATCCTGCCAAATATAATTAGATACAGTGCACCTTATTTTGAAGGTGTTTCGAGTCTACCCTGTGCACCTTATTTTGTCAAATAGTAAATATGATTGAAGCATTTGAAATATCTTATAACATTTTGTATCGTGGGTAATACTTTTTAATTCATTACATTACATTACATTAATTTAGCAGACGCTCTTATCCAGAGCGACTTACACAACTTTTTAGCATTTTGTTTTACATATTATCCATTTATACAGCTGGATATATACTGAAGCGATTCAGGTTAAGTACAATGGCAGTGTCCTACCTGGGAATCGAACCTGCAACCATTTGGTTACAAAGCCAGTTCCTTAACCATTATACTACACTGCCGCCGTACAGAACACTGAATTTCATTAAATGATAACCTTTAGAAACAGTTATTTCATTCTTGAGGTAACGGGTGGAGTGCTGGTGGTTGAGATGGCCGTAGTCTGACAGTCTCTCTGTCTCATCCAGTCAAACAGGACTCCAACCACACCATTGGGGTGGAGTTTGGCTCCAGGGTGGTGAATGTTGGCGGTAAAACCGTGAAGCTGCAGATCTGGGACACTGCTGGGCAGGAGCGCTTCAGGTAATGGCCTCCCATTGGTCAGCGATGATGATGATGATGATGTAATGAGGGGCGGAGGCTTGTGTGTTGTCATTGGGTACTTAATTACGACATTGGGTACTTAATTACGACATTGGGTACATACGTCTCCATTGTTCTCTGAGTTGTAGTCTAAACATAACTTGTGACACGTTGAGGCCAATCTTAGACAAGCACAGTGTTGTGTATGGGGACAAAAACAACCTGCCCATCTCTTCGAGTGTAAATGAGCGACAGAACAGGCAGGACTGTGGTTGGTTGATTCTCCATGAGAATGAATGGTGTTTAAAGAGTAACTATACCCACCATCTCAGCCTGTCTCCACCGACTACACAATTTAGAAAAATACTTTGTGGGGTGAGCGAGGGAGAGGGTGGGGGCGGAGGAGCTGTGTCCATCGTCATTTGCATAAATGAATGTACAAACTCGGATCAAACTGTCAAACTAGACATTGCACATCAAATATGAATCAAGATTCAGCAACTGCATGGCCTATTTCTCACCTCAAATATTTTCAGAAACATATTCTAGTGGACTTTTCCATTGTGGGTGACAACAATTATCCATATGACATAGAGGTACCTCCAAAGAGGTACTCTGACATCACAATTGCAGCGGGGGCAGTGTGGGGAGCAGAAAGGAAATTTCAACCGTTAGGGGCAGCACAAAGACGCTTTTCTACCAGTTTCTTATGATATACAATATTATTTCAGAATTGTTGAAATAACAGAACGCATGAATAAGTTTCATTATAAGGTAGGCATACAAACACATTTACAGTGGGGAAAAAAAAGTGATCTAGAGTGTAGTTACTCTTTAATGAAGACAATCATCCATAGACTAACACTGACACATTTCTTTCCAACCCAGATCTGTGACTCGCAGTTACTATCGCGGGGCAGCGGGAGCTCTACTAGTGTACGACATCACAAGGTGAGAGGGCAGTGGATTGTGGGTACAGTAACGTAATCTGCATGTTGTTGTACAATAAATTGTGTGCGCGGGTGGGGTTGGAGACTGTGCCGTATGAAGGCACTCGCACAAAAGCAAAGAAACTCAAGGAAAAGGACAGAAGCACATGGGCCAGCTGTCCGATTGGTTTTCATCAGCTCTGCGGATATATTAAAAACAAATCTAGCGAAATGGAGGCTGAATTTGCAGTTGGCTCCTGCGAGGCTCAGGGAACAAAAGGGGGAGGAGAAGGAAGGACGGTCCAGGGTTTGATTTAATAAGCACTGGAGTTCTACTGCCAGTTACCAAGGCACTTTGATGGTAAAAAAAAAAAAGACGGAGCGAAAGCCATAATGCGATCTGACAGCCTTAATAAAGTATCTTCTGCCAGCGGGGCTCAGCCCACAAGCCCAAGTCAATTAGGCTGAGAATTGGGAGCAGCTGGGGCTCTATCAGCTGTATCACTTGCCCACACTGAGCGCGCTCAGCAGCTTCGTGGACGTGGAACCAAGGGTGCGTCCCAATATTCTTCACTCCCCACCTCCTTTCCTCCACTCCCCCACTACCACTCTTCTCCTTCCCGGAAGTATGCAAACTTCCCGAACGTACAGTATACAATGTACCTGAAATTGCGGTTTACGTCGAGACATTAATTAATATGTAATCATTAATACGTAATTAAGATGTAATCGGCAACATTAGATTAAAACGCAAAGATCCGTTTCCAGGGCACGGAGGAGAGGAGGTGGTAGTGCAGGAAGGGAGGGTGCATTTTTCGAGTATTGGGATGCACCCCAGCTCTTCTCTCACTGTCACTTCAGGTGAAGTGGGATCTAGCACCCCCTGCAGCTGTGGAGGACTTCAGCAGCCCAGCCATGCCTAAGCAAGGGGCCAGCTTTCAGCTCTCAATCTCATCGCCGGATATGATGTTGCCTTCTGCTGATAACTATAATTTGTGCTCAAAAAGCCAGTTTGCCCATTGGGCTCCATTAATTTTTTTCCAGCAAAAAAATCCAATCATATATTGATGTTAACTCTGCATTCAAATTTCTTTAAAAATTGCTTAGTATTTTTCCGTGGTCAAATATTTTTTTATTACCACACAGACAAAGACATTTTTTAAAATGATCATTTATTCTGGCCTATGTCTTATTTTTGTGCGCTAGTTGGCAACCAATTACATACTCGTAAGGCTTTGACGTTGTACTCCAAGGACACAACTGCACATGTGAGATGAGGGCAAAATGTGAACTTCCTGGTTCAGATGCAGTCCCCATAGGTTTCTATTGGCCTCGCTGTCTACATATTTTATACTCCCAAGTGCCTAAGGCTGCATCGTAGAAGTGACAAATCTAACCTAGCCCTAAAATCCATAGTCTAGGACTAGGTTACTAGCAGTAAATAACAAGTGAATTAAATTTACTTGACTTGTGGTATGAGGAACTCTCTAACCACTAATATTAACCAAGGTTGAGAAAATAATGATAAATTGGTTTGGCTGAATACCATACACTTAATTCTATCTTAGACTAGCTTTTATGGATTTTAATGCATGCTGTTTCAGGTGTCAGTTTTGGTTTCAAACGCAAACTGTGTGGTGTTATAATGGCTTTAGCTACTGTGTTGCTATTGATTCATACAAACCAACCAAAAGACTTGCTCTCCATAACAAAACACTATGAGTCGCTCTGAGTCACTGACAAAACGTGAACTGTTGTCTGTTCCCCAGCCGGGAGACATACAATGCCCTGACCAACTGGCTTACGGACGCACGGACGCTGGCCAGTCCCAACATCGTCATCATCCTGTGCGGGAACAAGAAGGACCTGGACGCCGACAGGGAGGTGACCTTCCTGGAGGCTTCGCGCTTCGCCCAGGAGAACGGTACCTCGCTTGGGTTTCCCTTTCCCGCGTGTCGCTGTCCGCTTTCCCCCCCTTGTTGGCGCTCGCCCTGCACCTGAACCCGGCCTTCCTCCTCCATCTCACTCGCTACATTTTTTAGCAGCCTTTTAGCAGTCGCTCTTACGCAGAGCGACTCGCGCGGATGTTTACGCACGTTCATACGGCTGGATGTTTTACGGAAGCAGCTCAGGTTAAGTGCCTTGCTTGCGTAGACTACTCCCCAGCTGGGAATCAACCCCACGACCTTTGAGTTAGAAGCTCGGTTTGTTAGCCGTTATGCTTACGCTGCCGCGCTTTTAGACTCGCCACACTCGTCTGCAGTCACTCGAAGGTCTTTATCGTTCTTCCCCTTTCCCTGTCACCTGTGACTTTTCACCTTGTGTGCTTTTCCTGGTGTCAGTCCCATGCCTTCAAACCAGCCAGCTAGAATCTGAGAGCAGAATTGCGGTGACGGTGTGGGTCTCTTGTTCCGTCACGGTACTGCGCAACCAGGAGGCCAGACTTGATACTTCCGCCTTTTACTCCCACTTCCCCTGCCTCTATGTTTTCAGTCATCTTCTCCGTTACTGACTGTCAGTGGTTACCCTTTCTGTGTCTGACTCTCTTGACTGTGTTTGTCGTGGTGAATACTCTGATTTGACTCTGTGACAACCTGCATTTACTATTTGTTGATTGCGCACTGACCCTTGTTGAGTCTCTGCTGACTTTGTATTGACTGTGTGTTGACTGATTGTTTTTTCGAGTCTGTGTTGCCTGTGTTTTGACTCGATTTTGACTGTTTTGACTCTTTTTGTCTTCTGTGCAGAGCTGATGTTCCTGGAAACGAGTGCCCTGACGGGGGAGAATGTGGAAGAAGCTTTCCTCAAATGTGCTCGGACCATCCTCAACAAGATAGAGTCAGGTACATATATCCTCACTGTAACACATACAGACACACACACACACACACTCACTGTAACCATCCTCAACAAGATAGTCAGGTACATATATCCTCACTGTAACACATACAGACACACACACTCACTGTAACCATCCTCAACAAGATAGAGTCCGGTACATATATCCTCACTGTAACACATACAGACACACACACACACACACACACACACACACACACTCACTGTAACCATCCTCAACAAGATAGTCACAGTGAGGATATATGTACCTGACTCTATCTTGTTGAGGATGGTTACAGTGAGTGTGTGTGTCTGTATGTGTTACAGTGAGGATATATGTACCTGACTATCTTGTTGAGGATGGTTACAGTGAGTGTGTGTGCAGTGTGTGTGTGTGTGTGTGTACAGTGAGTGTGTGTACCTGACTATCTTGTTGAGGATGGTTACAGTGAGTGTGTGTGTGTGTGTGTGTGTACAGTGAGTGTGTGTACCTGACTATCTTGTTGAGGATGGTTACAGTGAGTGTGTGTGTGTGTGTGTGTGTCTGTATGTGTTCCACTGTAACCATCCTCAACAAGATAGAGTCAGGTACATACATCCTCACTGTAGCACACACTATAGCATACATACGCCATCTTCAACAGGAATGGAATATAGCGCACACTAACCTCATGATAGTCTGGTACATACAACCAGAATATAACTCTCAGGATGATGTTCTTGTCAGCTTGTAATAGTTTGTGCAGTGTGTGTGTGTGTGTGCGTGCGTGCATGCGCGTGTCATGGTGCTGACGGGTGTTTTTTCTGGTGGTTTCTGTGCAGGTGAGTTGGACCCGGAGCGGATGGGATCGGGGATCCAGTACGGAGACGCGTCGCTGCGACAGCTTCGTCAGCCCCGGGGGACCGCTGCACAGAACAAGCAGCAGTGTAGCTGCTAAGACCCCCCCCCCCTCCCCCTCCTTCGTCCCCCAACCCCAACCCCTGCTCCCCAACGTGCCAGGTGCCCCCTGCAGGTCAGAAACGCACAGTGCAGCTCCCACACCAACATTGTGAGGCGCGATTATGATCCAGTCCATTTTAGACACTGCCACTATGCAACTCGCTTAATTTTAATCCATTAGCGTTTAACAGGGATGGAAAACGAGCCATTTTCTCAGCCATTCCTCAGGAGTGTACTGAGTGAACCCCGTCCAGGCTTGAAGTAAGACCTGGAATGGCTCAAATGCTGTGCATTGGGGGTGCCGTTTCCATTCCTGTTTAATGTCCCCCCCCCCACACACATTGTCAAGTATATTTGTGAAGCAACTTGACTTATAATAGGAAATTTCAAATCCAAAGGTTCAGCTCTGCTCTTGTAGCCTACGTTTGAGTCCTGGATTAGGGCAACGGCTAAGCAAGATGAAGTATAAGGTTAATATACAAGTTCTGCCACTCTTTCTCGCTGTTTCCATCTCTCTGCTCTGGGTGTGGTTGGGTGTGCAGGGATCCCCCTCCCCACATACCCCCCCCCCCCATGTTTTTCACCTTCAATGTAGATTCTTTCTCCCCTGACACAAAATGAGTTGGCGCAGGAGAAGTAAGGTAGAAGTGTGACTGTGATCTTAATGTTGCTCATTCAAAAAAAAAAAAAAACTATTTGAAAAATGAAAGAGCAGAAGCTCCTGAGTAACTGGTGTGTGGTGTCAGGCACAGTAGGACAGGCTCTCTCATATTTGACCCCCCCCCAGATTCTCCCAAAAGCCTTGGCCGTGCCATGGGGCCCAGCACACGGAGGGTAGTTTCAGCAATTTCAGCAACGGAGGGAACTACTTATGCAGTGGCAGACCGCCATTGCTGTTCCAACTGAAATGCCTGTGAGCGCAACCCATCGATTATGGGTGATAGCGCACTGTATGATATGGAAGAACTGGCGGTCGCAGATGCAGCGTATTTGAAGTGGGACCACCTGTCGATCCCCAGAGGCGGCTCGTGGCAATGGCGGACGGCCTCCCCCCCCAGAGTACCCCACTGTTTATTCAAATCTCCCGATTGCCACTTTCAGCGTGCCCGTTAATTCAAAGTCTCTGACGGAGGAGAAGCAGCCTTCTCTGTGCGCTCCGTAGTTCAGTTCGCAGAAAGCACAAGGTTGTTCAGCGCTGCTGTTTGCTAGGGCTGCACCTTCCAAAAAGGGCTGTGGTCTTCGGGAGTCTCCCCAGCCTCAACAGTGCGCCTGGCTCTGAAGCCTGTCCCGTCACAATTTGGTTTGTTTCATTCACCCCCACCGCCACCCACCCAGGCCTCCTTCAAATCCCTGCCTCACTCCAGGCTGCAACGCCACCATAGTAAAGTTACGCTTTCAAGTAGTGACAGGATAATAGGGCTGGGCGATATACAACATCGATAATTGTCGAATGCAATAACGGCCGTTGCCACCGTGTGGGGCGCCTTTGTTTTCGTCTTTTTTTCTTGAATTATACCCGATATTCGGCAGTAAAGATACAAACTTCAGAGGCCGCGTGAAATGCTTAAGGAAAAAACATCACCGCTGATATCTATTGAGTGTTGATAAAACAGCCAACCAGCAGCAAGTGTCTTTGTCAATCTCACGATAGGTGCGACGCCTTTCTGTGATTGTCCGTCTTATCAACACGCAGTAGACAGTGATGATGTTTTTTTCCTGGAAGAATTTCACACGGGTTTTGAAGTTAATATTACTACCGCATCAGATATAATTAAAGAAAAAAAGGCCGAAAAGAAAGGCAATACCGCACATGGTGGCGACGGCCGTTAGTGCATCAATAATTATCGTTGCGATCTATCGCCCAGCCCTACAGGATAATGAGGGTTCTAAGTGGAACTACCGTGTGCTACAACTGACGGAACCAAACATTTGGTTTGAGGTGGCGAGCAAAAGACCTTTTTGATTGGTTCAAATAAGTTGCTAATTGACAGCTCATTGTAGCTCCAACCATCACAGGGTTCAGGAAAAGCGCACTGTCTTCATCAATATGATGACCAATGCTTAGATTAAACATTAGAGACAGAATATTGAAAAATAATGTAGTTACAGCAGTCCTTAGGGTCTCAGTTTTTCCACTGGGTTTAAAAGCACTTTTTTTAAAGTATGTGAGGAACATACCCCGCCCTCCCGTAATGGGAATGCCGCCTGTACTTGCTTTTCATTGGCAACGCTATCGTTGCTACGAATGCTAGCGCAACACAGCGACCGTACGGACGGTGCAGCGGACTTTGCCCAAAGCGTTCCTCTTGGCTGGCTCCTGCTACAGCTCCCTAACCTTTCACACCAAGCTTTAGGGGAAGTTAAGCGAGCCGGGCCGAGTCGACGTGTGATTACTGTCGCGGAATATTTGCGATGGATTGAACAGAAATTTCAACGATTTCTGCAAAGTAAAAGCATCGCTACGACGACGATGGAATGTGCCGTTTCAACGAGCGGTTTAAAACCGTCCCATTCCTAGTACTGTAAAGCGTCCTCAGGGGCCGGCCATTGGCTTACATAGTAATGATTCAAAATGTCCGTCTAAAGAAGTCACAAAGTTGGAGACCCTTCTAAAGGCTGATTTATAATGCTTGGTACATGGAATCATCCATGAATATCACACACACCCACCACCTCTGAGATGTAATGATCGTTGGTGTAGTGGGAGGCAGATTCTGGCAAGACAGAACTATGGTAACCACAATGTCACTGTGCCCTGGTATCCTTAAACCCGTGACTTTGTTGACTGATAACAGTCAGGTTTGTTTTGTTTTAAATTCCTTTTTTTTTTATTTTACTTTCCTCAAGTGCACTCATTTTTTTTGTTTTAAATACTGTAACTATAGAAATATTTACAATGGTAAAATACTTGTACAGTTGTTTTGAGGTTCATAAAATCTGAAATATATTTAAAATAAATCGTGCATAATGTTGGACAAATACACTTATAAAGGACTCATTTCTTGCTAAAGAACAACTGAGTTTGTGGTCTTAAAAATGAAAACATTCCAAATTTTTTTTTTGCCCTGACACATTGAAGAAGCGAATGCACCCTATTGAGGTGGCCGAGACACTTTTATTTTTTGTCATTGTTACTTGATTTATGTGCCGCCCGTGCTCTCGTGGAATTTTGTCATCACCGCTAAATGTACTTCTGTGCCCTCCTGAATGTACAAATCACAGACTCTGCTCGGAAGACTTATTTATGCGAATGATTTATGCTCCAGTTGTAACAGGTCAGGTGCTGTAGCCAAGCTTTAAGGAAACTTTTGTAAAGACACTCTAGTTTTTGCATGCTCTTTTGATTTGTTTGTCTCTTGTAGGAAATCTCCGTGGTACACTGTCCTCACTAACGCTCTCTCTAAAACATCGCTGTCGCTCGGAAGCGGTCGGAGTTTCCTTCCCCATCACTCCCTGCCCTTCCATTATTCAGCAGTGATCACTCCCAAATTTTCTTTGCAGAAAAAAATTAAACTCAGTTGTTGCTTAGTAACCAATGTGATATCATCATTGCTAAGAAACTGTATATCTGAGTCATCTATGCTGTAAATATGGATTGTTGTATTTTTCTGTGTGTGTTTAGGGGGGGGGGGTGTTGTGAATTTTAAAGATTATGGACTGTAACAAAATTTGCTTGGTTATTTTTGTAATTTAGTTTTTTTTAATTATTGTGATGGTTATTTACGTTTCCATGTTGGTATTTGAAAGGCACTGACCCTGTCGGGCTGTTTGGAGACTGTCATAATAGTTTTCCCCCTTTGGGGTGTGTGTGTGCGTATGCGCATGTGTGCATGCCTACATGTGTGTGCCTGTTGCCAGGAGCACAAGGGTATTTGTTTGCGTTTGCGGTACATGTACTGATGTACGTGGGCATGCGTCTGCTCGTCAGCCTCAGTTCTGTGCATGTGCCACTGTTGGCCACAGGGGGCGCTCCAGAGCAGTGCCTGAGTGGAGGCTATGGGGCGCCTCCCTGCCCTACCGCACTCGTGCACAGCGGAGGAAACGCGCTAAACGCTGTCAGTCACCCGCCTCCTCCAGACCTCGTTGATCGGATAAAATTGGCCACCTTTAAGCGTGCCATCCCCCAGCTGGGTGACGCCACAATTTTCAATGTGAAATTGAACGCACCCGGTACACAGGGATGTGGTGCACACGGGCGTGGCGGAGCCGGGAGACCTGGCGCCAAGCACTGTTCCTGCCGCTGTAGCCCAGCAACACGCTTTCTTTGAGTAAACTCCCTACTGCCTTTCCATCCTCTGTAACTACAGGAGACCAAGGCGGGAGCGGGACTCGCCATGAAAAGAGGCTAACCGCTAAAAATCTGGATATCTGAGTGCATTTCCATTAGCTAAGGGTGGGATCATGGCAGCTTATATGGACCGATTCCCTGTTTGTGAAACCATCAAACCGCAAATGTCTACTTTTACCACTAGATGGTGACGTTGCACCACAGAGTCAGTACTATGTCCAAGTGACGATATGGAGATTAGACACAATATTATTTTTTTAATTGAGTAATTGTCTCGATTTTTTAGTTTATTTAATTACAAGATTATAATAAAATGGTTAGTTTGTGACCATAATTGTTCAGTGGCTATAGCTAGGGTAGAGCTTGAATAAATTAGCATTATGGAAGCATGGTCTATTTAAAAAACAGTCTAAAATGAAGTGCTGTTGTGTATTTAAAATTAACTGCAGTTACTTTGAGGTTATTCTCTGTCTTGCTCAGCAATTTTATAGTAATGAAGATTTGACAACCAACAAAAGGTTTTAAATTCAGTTCTACTGTGAAAGTTGTACTTAAGGTCCAATCTGAAGGCCAAAATGAAGACCGGCCATTTACTGATGATACTTAATAAATCAAAAATAAGCTCAATGATCACTGTAACAATACAACAAAAATTAAAGATTTAAAAATGTGTTCTGAAACGAGAGAACTGTGGTTTGTGTACTACTTTTTCTAAGTTTGGTAGCCATTTAACATGCATAACACACCTAAAAATACAGATAATCATGACAAGATAATGTAGGCTATGAACCTAGGAACTGGTCTTATTGCTAACAGTGAAAATAGCCAGAAATCTTTGAGGCGCCTCATTTAAAAAAGATGGAAGTCTTGACACCCAATATACTGAGTACAATTTTAATTTCATTTGTGTATATATACATATAGTTTGGAATAAAACTGCGATGATTCTGCAACAAGATAATGACCGTGACGACACCTACACACAGAAGGCACCCACCAACATACACACTTTAGAACATAAAAGGGGACACGTTCTTGGTGTTGTTTATTTGAGCAAAAACAAGAATTGTAAACTTCTAAAATAATTATTTTTAAAAAAAGCTAAATTAACCAGTAAGCCCTACCACCTGTTTAAGATGTTACTCAACACGAGCCCTGCAACCCACACGTTTCTGTGCTCCTCCCATGACCGGAAAAAGGCAGGCGCTCATTTGGCCTCTGATTGGACGGGTCCAGCCTTTCCCTGTGGTGATTGGACAGCAGAAATGGGCTAGCGAGCATGTAGTAACTGGCCAATCCTGGGCTCCGCACTAGCAGAGTGGTGCTGTTCGTCTCAGGCTACTTCATTACTACAGCAGGTGATTCACTGACACTCTTTACGATGCGTCATCGCTGGGTGTGTGTGTGTGCATGCCCGTGCGTTCCAAGCCAAGGTGGTTTCTGCTAGTCTTTCATCATTTATTTAATTAAAAAGGCCTGATTTTCATGCAGGCAGAGCAGAGGAAGGCTTATGCAGCAGGGCTGGGGTCCTGGCCATCTGCTCTATGATTTAACATGGAGGTGTGGAAAGGCAAAGGCTCTTTAAAGGATGGAATCATGAAGACTGGGAAAATGGGCAACACCACCCCCTCCCTTTGTAAACTTGAGTGTCACGCTCTGGTCACATGACTGCGCCTCTCTCGCTGGTCCCTTCTGTGGCTCCTAGATCTTTCACTTGTTCAGCGAAACACACTCAGTTCCAGCCCCCCCCTCAATACACACACACACACCCTGCAGGTTGCCTAATTAACACTGGATGGATGACCGCATTTCAGATAATGTGATGACATTCTGTTTTACAATGCACCGATTCTGCCGATGTACAGATATCCGCTATGACATCCAACCCCCTTTATTTTCATCTCGGTTCCTCAACATGCCCCTAAGCACCAGTCACCTCAGTATTATGTATGAGTCTTCAGAAGAGAAATATCAAATCAATAGATATATTAGGGGGAAGTAGCATTTGAGTGCAGCAATTAGATCCAATAAATTTCCACTGGCAGCTAATGTTGGTCCAGTATTATAACATGGCAGTTTCACACAAAATCAGGCTGACCAACAAACCCCTCCCCCCTCCCAGAGTTTACCTCAGAATGGAGATTTATTTAGTGCTGCAAGAGCACAAGTGTGCAGGTTCAACAGTGCGCTTCATTATTTACAAGGCCTTTCTTCGCAAACATTCCCTGCCAGGGAGAATTCATGGGACACCTTCGAGCACGCCATTTCTGCAGGCATTCAATCACCGTATATTCTCTGCACACTGCAGGCTAGGCCACACCACGTCCAATCAGCTACTGCCGTCACCCGCTTAAACTAGAGAGGTCGACCAATAATGAGGTGTCCCCTTTACGTGAGATATGATTTATGACAATTTTTTAAGGGACACCAGTCCTTTAGATGAAGACTGAGGAAACAAAAAAGGGGGGGATTCTGGAACTGAGTGCATCATTCACACAGAACACTTACAAATATATGTACACAATACAAACATAACGTCACAATACTAAATTACAGAAAAAAGCACAATATATTTGATAAAGTAATTTATGTGCACTGTTTTTCTCTGAAATGTGAAGGAAACTTTGGGGAGAACTGACGAGCAGCTGGGAGGCATGGAAATGCTCAAACCTTTTTTTCTTCTTGACAAAATGGCTGCAGCCTGAACTTTGACCCTTGAGGTCACCAGTTCTCAACCATTACCCAGCCAGGGAGAAAAAAAAGAAAAGAAAAAGTTTAACAAAAGAAAGGCATTCTCTCTGGCTGAAGCAGCCCTTCCAAGAGACATGACCGAGCCAATCAGAATCTACGCACTGAAGGCTCGTTTTAAAATGCTTTTTTGAGCATCCGTCACCAGGGCTTTCAGTTATGTGATCTCTAAGCCAGTTTCTGATTGGGAGTGGAATCTAACATTTTTTAAAATATCTAATTATGGAGGGTGGCGATATCAGACTAGGACCTCAGGCATATACTAAAGACTTCCTACACAATAGTCTTACACTAACGGCGATGCTCAAAGTCCCTGTCCTTTAAACAACATCTCAGCACCTGCCCAGATAAAAGGCATATACTTTCAGGTTAATTCTGATGGCTAATAGGTTTTCTGCCTCCCTGTAATGAGAGGGAAAGTGTTCAGGCTGGCATTTCTCACACGCTCAGTTGCTTGTCAGTAGCAGTAGTGTCAGAGGAAGGGAGGATTCCGATATCGCAATCGGAGTTAACGGCAGCCCCTACATCTGGCCTTACGGTGGCAGGGGGCGGACAGTCCTGAAAAGAGGGAGGGGGGCCGGGTACATAAATTGGAATTTCTTGTCAACAGGGTGGAGCCGGCTCCATTGAGGGACCAATGAGAGGAATGGCTTCTCGGAGAGTTGCTGTGACATCAAGAGGGTGGGGGGGTGTGGTCTGATGAGGAGAGGGAGTGGGGTTACTCCAGTGACTGGAGCATGAGGAGCTGTTTGAGCACCTTGGTCTGGCTCGTCTCCCGGATCTCTCCCGCCAGAAACATCTCGTCCACCACTGTGTACACCTGACAGAGGTAACAGAACTGTCATCTCAAGGGGACTCCATTACACATGCTTAGTACAAATCCTGACAAGCCACTTAAAAAAAACCCTCTTAAGTCAGTGTTTTAGAACTCCATTGCTTACAATTAACAGTAGTGATAGTTCAGCTAAGAGCATTCTAATCACTTATCTTGCACCTTAAGGTAAAAGAGATGGTTCAGATTTTGGCATTTGTTTTGATACCATTTCAGGTTTAGAATACGTTTTTGATTGGCCCATCCCCAGGCAGTTTTTGTGTACAATGAAGGATATTTTGCATATTTATAGAAGTTTCTGATGGCTTGCTGGCTTTGCAATGGTTGTTATAAGGCCATTCCCATGGTTCATAGTCCAAAGCAAGAAAACATACTTAAAGTAACTCTAAAGCAGCTTGTCCAGCAATGGTACGCTTTCAGAAGACAAACATATGTGCAGACAAATTTTAAAGAGTTTAATCATAATTGTAAACATAAATATCAGTTTTTATATTGTGCCGATACCAAGGGGTCAAGACTGGGCTTTCGTTTTGAAGCGCACTTCCTGGTTGGGCTGGGAGCGGCCATTGGGCCGTTGCTCACTAGCGCCACTACGGTTGGCTCCAGTATAGGTCTTTCACCATGTAAGTCAATGGCAGCAATGTGGTCAAAATACTCAGTCAATAAATTTTTTCCACAAAACAATGTAATTGCAATAGGTGCCTTTCCTTCATCTAATGCCTCTGCATGTACTGATGTTTTAAAATATTGTGTCGCTTAGACAGGGCATTAACATTTGTTCAGGACCAATCAGAGGGACAGGTTGAGTCCTCTTCGGCTCCACGGAGCAGACGCAGTTTGTACAAACCGGTGGCGAAAAAGTCTTCCGGAGACTCAATTTGGTTTTTACGAGGCCGTGGGAAGGCAACGGGTGTGACTTTGTCCATATTTTTATACAGTCTATGGCCAATACCCCTTTCCTTGATCTCAGGTTGCATGCACCATAGGAAATGGTTCCAACTGAAAATAATATGAAACAATTTCAAAAAAAATAATGGGATACATACATACAACCTCTAGAGACATAACACCCCTGTAAAATCTGTAATAAATTTATTTGCTTTAGGCCAGGAACACTGAATGCCCTGTAGCAGAAACTGAAAAGATGACAGGTCATTAAAAACTTCTCTAAATACCTTAAAATATCCTAAAATACACTAAAACTTAGACAACATCACCAAAAAATAAATAAATTAAAAAATTTTAAATAAAAATGTAAAAGTGAACTAAAACTATTCTTTTCGCTTGCTCTTCATTTTGCAGCACCTCTAATAAGTATTTGGACCAGCCACATACTTTGAATGGGCATAGCGTTGGCAATATATCAATAACCAAACTGGCCACATCGTGACTCACTACCACAGATTATATAGACTAACCAGAGGGCCAGGTCCATATTTTTACCATTAAGTGCTCTCTCCCTCTGCTGCATCTGTTGAATATGAAACTTTACAATTTCATGCCTCATGAATATTCATGAAAGCTGTGACCAAGGATAACACTGGTGGCAACGGATGCTCTGTGCTTGGGCATGCCTCCTCAAGAATATTCATCAGCTATAACCTCCTTGAGTAGAGAAAGAGATAGGGTGGACCTAAGAGAATCCAGGGAGCGGGGTCATGCTGCTGGATAAACGTCTGGGATCCTTGGAAAAAATATACCCGTTCAAACCTGTATCCCTCATTATCCCTGTATTGCTGTTTATAACTGTTATAAATAACAGTTATTAAAAATAACTCATCACCAAAGAGAAGTCATAAGCTTTAAAGGGGCAGTTCACCCAAATATTTTATTTTGATATGGTCCTAAATACCCATCTATCCATCCAGGTACATTTGTGAGAACTCACTAGTTTTGTAGATATTCGCTGCTGCTCACTGTGAAATCACCCTGATAGAATGGACCTCAATGGGTCCAAAGTTAGTGGTGCTCAAAGTACAAAAAGTGTACGTTTAAAAAAAAAAAAAAATTTATAATAAATAAATAAATCTACAGCAATGTCTCTTTCCAAATATAATGACACGCTTACTCACAAACATCCACAGACCTTGTTGTGCAGGGCTTTTAAAAAACTACATTCTATCGAAGTATCAACCAAAGCATGCCAGTATTCTGGGGCTTATGTCAACACAGTGCGCCCAAGAATAGCGGATATCTACAAAAACCAGTGAGTTCTCAGAGAAACTACCTGGATGGATAGATAGAACTCCGGGTATAGGTATGTAGAAACATATAAAAATGTCATCTTTGGGTGAACTGTAGATGATCTTTCATATAGAGCAGAATTCTGCAGTCACCTTGTTAATGACGACATGCAAACAATGATAATTATTGTGTAATTATGAGTGTTCGCGCTGTAGAATGTCCAGGAACCAAATAATTACCTGGAAATTATCACCAGGAGCTTTATTTAAAACTGCCATCTTGGGTTTTCCACAGCTAGATGCCTCAGTCCAGGACTGTGCGAGCGCATTACTTCAAATTACTCATTTATTGGATTTTTACTGCAGCAATTCAGTTTAAGTGCTTGCTCAAGGGAACAATGCCAACGTCCGAGCATCCGAACCAATTTCGCTGTCACGGCGGACAGCCGTGCCGATATCACTCTGCAACTGCTCCCAATTGGTAAACACAATTTGCTCATTTGTTTTCAACGCGTCAGAATCATCTAGGGCTGCCCCCGACCAAAGATTTGCTTAGTCGACCTGTAGTCGTCAGTTCAAACCCACAGTCGACTAACGTCGCACATTTATAATATTAATTTAATCATTACAATATGTATTTTTGAGCATCAGAAGAAACCTGACTTCCATCTGATCTATAGTAAGTTTACTATATTACAGAGAAATACAAAACCGTCATTATCAGCATTTAAAATGTCAATTATAGCTACAACCACATGCAGGCTGTGATTTGCCGGCCTGCGCTGCCTATTAACGGCATCGGTTTGCTTATGGCTCGCACTGTAGGCTATTAACGGCATAGACAAAGCGCTAAAATGAATGTGTCGGAACAACAGGCAATGAGACATTTAACATTATTATTTTTATTTGCACTCTTTATAACAACACACAACTTAAAAATAGTGAATAACTATATAAAAAAGCAGCCTTTTGTCTGGGGATACAAAGGAGCAAAAACAATGTAGGCTAGCTAATTTAACAACTACACGGTTATCAAAACTAGATGGAAAAAAAAATGTCTTTTTAAAATGCAAATAAATAGGCTATGTATTATAAAAACAAATTAATAAATAAAAAAACAGCAAACACTTAAGAGAAATATCAACAACAGGCCAAACGAAAGATCAATTAGGCGATAATCTATATTAGCAACGTAAAAGTGTGTTTTAGCCTACTTGTGACCAGCAAACCTAGTCACATTAGGCCTACTCTCTGCTGTTTTTCCTCCGATCGCAGGGTTCTCATATTATGCGTGAGGAACGTGAGTTGACGTTGCTCGGGAGAAGTGAGCTGTGCGTTTTGCTGACAATTAACCTTTGAGAAGATGCGCTGAATGATAGGCGAATTGTTGCTTGCAGAGTTTACATTTAACTTGTGTTGGGGTCATCCTTTAGATGCTCAAAATGCTCACATACTTTAGATTTTCTCTCAGACATTCTATACAACTGATCTATTCCTTAATTAATAGACACCAATTGTTTGTTACAAGGCGCACGCCCAGAATGAATAGTTCCACTCTCGTTTTTTCACACTCCGACGATTCAAGCAATTAAAATTGTGGTCGACCAAGTTCTTTTGATCAACTAATGGTTTAGTCAACTATTTGGGGGCAGCCCTAGAATCATCCCACATGTTCAGGACACATTGGAGAAAATCTGGCACTGAGTGGGTTGGACTGATCCATTTTGCAAGCGCGCTAACACCCTGGTTTGCCTGAGATTAATTGACGTTTAACATCGTGACAGTTCTTTGTATTTTTTTTAATTCCTCTGCAAGTTCTGGAGTTAACAAGAATCCATCTGCTCTGTGTGTAGGCAGGATTTCATTAAGGTTGACCTGGTGGGTGGATTCAAAAAATATCACCAGTAATTAAGGCAGTAGCAGTAGAAGGTAATTATCAGTACTGACTTGCTTAATTGCTTACTGTTTTCTTTTAAAGAAAACCCACCGCACAAAATTGATGGGAACGAGCATCGCTTAATTGACTGATTGTTGTAATTATGCAGTGTACACTGGTTGCCATGGCAATGCCTCAACTGCAACCTTAAAATAAAAACGGGCCCCATCCCCCGCTTCCACATTCATTTAATTCCTTTCCGCATGTCAAAGTGAAAGGGAGTTATCGGCAGGCATTTCTGCTTCTTGCCACTAGGGGGGTGAGACTTTCCAGCAAGAATGAGAATGGTGAGTCCGCCTCTTACCTTGTAGAAGTTGAACACCAGGTCTAACTCGCACACGTTGTGGAAATACTCGTTCAGAACCTAAACGGAAAAAAGGGCGAAAAATAAACCATTTTTGCCACAATTCATGCATCCTGTACATTCGGTTGGAAAACACATTTCCAGGAACATCCCTTGAATGCAGTCCAAAATCCTGAACAGGAAACTAATATTTTCCTGCAGGAATTCAATAAAATTTGCTACGTTCCCTGAAATAACAGCCCAATTCTTGCTCCTCAGGAATGTGGTAAGTAGTTTGGCTCTGTGGTATGGAGGCTTGATAGGCTGCACACTGGTGCCCCCTGCTGGCCAGGAGGACTGCAGTAGCCTGACCTCCTTCACAGTGCATGCATAATGTGGATAGTGGTCAAGAGGTGGCTAACGTTGGTAAGGCGGGGTAACAGAGTTGGCCAGTGTTTAGCTTTCATCTTAAACTCTGCAATCAATTCAGACCCAAGAAACCAGGTGAGGCCAGTTAACGGTGTAATCAAATGCTTTCATTGAAAGATTTATTTGAGTAACAGCAGAAACCATCACACGTGGAGTGTGATGGTTTCTGCTGTTACTCAAATAAATGTTGCGGTCTCCAGTACCCGGTTGGCCGTGGGATGTGCCGGGTTGACCGTTTTATCTGTACTCAGACTATTCTTGCGTCTCAGGAATGTGGTAAGTAAATTTTGTGTGCTTTTTGAGTGGTCTGAGGTTGTACTATCTACTGAGAGAGCGTTCTGTGAGAAGGGCAGGCGGTGGGAGGTGGATGAAATCCCAGAATTCCATGCTGTAGTACATCTGGTCGACTTTCTTCCTGTCCATTCAAAACTAACAACCATATCTACCCCCCTCCCCTAGTTTCAAATACATTGACTTCATATAAAGTTAATTTAAATACTTATTTATTAGTGTACAACTTAAGATATTAATTTAGACAAGAACATAGTCAAATATTTTGTTTTTCCTCACCAGCTAATATTACTCTAAAATGGATGCATTCAAAATAGTGGTCTTGAGTCACACTGGTATTTGGTATTGGTATATGGCATTGATTTTGAGTCACACTGGTATTTGGTATTGGTATACGGCATTGGTTTTGAGTCACACTGGTATTTGGTATTGGTATACAGCATTGGTTTTGAGTCACACTTGTATTTGGTATTGGTATACAGCATTGGTTTTGAGTCACACTTGTATTTGGTATTGGTCTTGAGTCACACTGGTATATGGCATTGGTTTGGAGTCACACTGGTATTTGGTATTGGTATATGGCATTGGTCTTGAGTCACACTGGTATATGGCATTGGTTTGGAGTCACACTGGTATTTGGTATTGGTATATGGCATTGGTCTTGAGTCACTGGTATTTGGTATTGGTATATGGCATTGGTCTTGAGTCACACTGGTATTTGGTATTGGTATATGGCATTTCACAGTTGAAGCATTTGAACTATTACTTCTGCAATTGAGCAGCATTTTTTAATAAAAACGTTGACGAACGATCTACCTGTCCATCAAGTTATCCATCAAATCTTCCATTACACAATATAAAACAAGATATCCCCAGTTAGCTTGGAAGCATTTCAAGAGCCCTAGTTAGGGACCAAGTCAAAACTCTCATTGAAAAAACATTTGATTTAAGATGCACCTAGGGTTAAAACCAAGAAAATTACAGGAATTAATCAATTATGCTGGTCCCTAGAGGGAGGAATGCTAAGAGTTTAATTTTTGTTGCAATTTTCATCTGAAAAACTGTGTGTGATGTGAAAATGAGATGCTGTCACTGTGGTCCTTACACTGTGTGTGTGTGTGTATGTGGTTATTATTATGCATGTGTGGTAGGGGTGGGACGATTCAATCCCATAACGATTCGATTACGATTCTTTAGGCAAAGGTTCGATGCATCATAATATCTTACGTTTGACCACGATTCGATTCGATAAGATTCGGTTCGATTAATTTAGATACTTGTCTAAAATGTAATAGGTATGCTAATGTGATTTGATACATTCAGCAGTAATTAAATATTCAATTAGAACCTTGCACCAAGTTCACAGCATTATGTTTATTGTTAAGGCATACCATACATTTTGCAGCTGTCTGCAGCAAATAATGCAGCAATAAACATGACTAACAGTGTATTTTCTAAAGTTGCCCTATTTAGGTTATTGTTTTTCAAACAGTGTCAGACATGGTACCCTAATACATTTCCTTTATTTACAAAATGAAAATGGCAAAATGTATAACAATTACTAAACTTGGCCAAGAAAAATGAAATAGCCTATAGGTTAGTGTCATATAGTACTTTCCTTAATCTTAGTACGATCTAGAACTTCGGTGGAGCAAGATGCCCATCCATCCGTAGTTAAAGCTACTCTCGTAGCGTTTTGCAAGGACAGTCGAACAGTTTTCTTCACCTCTTCAACAGAGCAGGTATACATTTTTCACTCAAATGTTTTCTGCATGGTTTGGTGTATCTAGGTTCCACGACATTCATTTTGTGAATCGGACAGTTAACGTAGTAATAATTAATTGAACGTAAGACATTGGAAATAGTCTTACTATTTTTGTTTTTTGTCTCTAACGTCTACTTGATTTTGAATAAAAAATTGTTTAAATTTAAATATCAGAAAGCACTTTACAATTAACTGTCTGGACACGGTATGTGTATAAAAACTAATAAAAACAATTACACAAAAAAATAGAACCGTTTGGCCATTTCTCCAGGAAACTCAGGGGAAGTGTCAATGACTCCCGAGTTTAGCTTGCTAACCAGCTTGCTAACGCGCTTGCTGTCCTTCACGTCAATTGTGTATCGTCGGCTTGAAGCTGGTCAAAACAGTTTTAAAAGTAGTCGTGTCTCAGAAATATATATTTTAAATAATTTTTGAATAAATGAATACATGTGCACATTCATTTAAAATGCGATATTCATCGATGCTTATCGATTCGAATCTTACAGATCGATGCAGTTGTATTTACACATTCGGATCGATGCATCGGTGCATTGTCCCACCCCTAATGTGTGGTGTTAATCTGTGTGGGAACACAGCTGCCTGGTGCATCTTGGAAACACAGGGATTATGAAAATATGAGCACCTATAAAGACTTTGGCCCTCAAACAAACGCCATTATCAAAGCTCTTTGCAGCTAGGATATAAATGTCCAGTGTGTGTGTGTGCACATTTATCTTTGCGAGTGTGTGTGTGTATTGTTAATCTGCGTCTGTGTGTGCGTGCATGTTTATGTTGTTAATCTGTGTGTATTGTTAATCCATGTTTGTTATCCAGCTAACTCAGTAATCCTGCGTCGTAATATACCCCCCAGGTAGTGTGAGCGGGACCCAGAGATTACCGTGTGTGTGTGACTGCGTTTGTGCGTGTGACCGTGTGTCACTGTGTGTGTGTGCGTGTGCGTGTGCGTGTGACTGCGTGTGTGCATGCGTGCGGCCCTACCTCCACAAAGTTATGAATGCCCTCCAGGTAGGCCAGGTTGTTGTCGGTCACGTCCACACAGATGCAGAAGTACAGACCAGCGTACCGCCTGTAGATGATCTTAAAGTTTCGGAACTAAGCAAAGGGGCAGAGACAGAGCGAATAAGCAAACGAACAATGCCTCCACACCTCTATACCTGACGTGAATAACTGTGCTGCTGTCCGCCCTGCTTTCACAGCGTACATGAACGAGGAAGAGAAAACACATTATTGTTATTTCCTGAATCAGAGTGTTATTTCGACCAATCAATAAGTTCAGGAAACATCACAGCCCGACTATAGTGTGTTGTGGGCAGAAGAAGTGGTGTACTGGTGCTGGTGAGGTCACAGATTCCAATCTTGGGGGACGTGGTTACTGATGTAACCTTGCCAAGGCCTGCAGATTTCACAAAAAGCACAGAATCTGCTCATGATCTACAGCGGGAGCAGTGGTATCATAAAATCTCAACAATATTATGCCTTCGAAAAATGCGTACAATATCCAAAATATGTGCTTCGTGTCAATGCAAGCCTTTTAGCAATGGTACACATAGCCACTTTCCGCCTGTATAGATCGTGTTTTTTTCAGATACATATACAGTCAAGCCGGAAAGTCTGCACACCCCTTTCTCCACGTTTTATTACGTTACAGACTTATACTACCATAGATTGAGTTCATTTTTTGCCTCAAACATCTATACACAATAGCCAATAATGATGAAGTGAAAACAGGTTTTTAGAAAATATACTATTTTATTTTACTGACAAAAATAGGTTATTTAGGGGTTACATATCTGTACACACCCTTAGCCTAATACTTAGTTGCTGCACCTTTGGCAGCGATTACAGCTTCAAGGTGTCTTGGGAAAGAAGCTACGAGCTTTCCACACTTGTTTCTGGACATTTTTGCCCATTCCTCTTGGCATATCCTTGCAAGCTCCGTCAGGTTGGATGGGGAGCGTCGGTGCACAGCCATTTTTAGCTCTTTCCACGGATGTTCAATTGGATTCAGGTCTGGGCTCTGGCTGGGCCACTCAAGAACATGCACAGACTTTCTCCGAAGCCACTCCTTTGTACTCTTGGCTGTGTGCTTTGGGTCGTTGTCATGTTGGAAGGTAACCTTGCCCCAGTCTAAGGTCCAGAGCGCTCTGGAGCAGGTTTTCTTCAAGGATCTTAGTGTACTTAGCTGCATTCATCTTTCCCTCCATCAGGACTAGTCGTCCCATTCCCGCTGCTGAAAACCATCCCCACATCATGATGCTGCCACCACTATGCTTCACTGTAGGGATGGTATTAGCCAGGTGATGAGCGGTGCCTGGTTTCCTCCAGACGTGACGCTTGGTATTCAGGCCAAAAAGTTCAATTTTGGTTTCATCAGACCAGAGAATCTTGATTCTCATGGTTCGACAGTCCTCTAGGTGCCTTTTGGCAAACTCCAAGCAGGCTGTGATTTGCCTTTTACTAAGAAGGGGCCTCCATCTGGCCACTCTACCATAAAGGTCTGATTGGTGGAGTGCTGCCTGGATGGTTGATCTTCTGAAAGGTTCTCTCATCTCCACAAGGATACGCTGGAGCTCTGTCAGAGTGACCCTCGGGTTCCTGCTCACCTCCCTGGCTAAGGCCCGTCTTCCCCGATTGCTCAGTTTGGCCGGGCGGCCAGGTCTAGGAAGATTCTTGGTGGTTCCAAACTTCTTCCATTTACGAATGATGGTGGCCACTGTGCTCTTTGGGACCTGTAAAGCTGCAGAGATTTTTCCGTACCCTTCTCCAGATCTATGCCTTGACACAATCCTGTTTCTGAGGTCTGCAGATAATTCCTTTGACCTCATGGCTTGGAGTTTGCTCTGACATGCACTGTCAACTGTGGGACCTTATATAGGCAGGCGTTAGCAATCCCCAATCATGTCCAATCAATTGAATTTATCACAGGTGGACTCCAATTAACTTGTTGAAACATCTCAAGCAGTATCAGTGGAAACAAAATGCACCTCAGCTCACTTTTGGGTGTCATATCAAAGGGTGTGCACACTTGTGTACATATGATATTTTACATTTAGATTTTTAATAAATTAGCACAAATGTGTAAAAACCTGTTTTCACTTTTTCATTACGGGCTATTTTGTGTAGAATTTTGAGACAAAAAATTAACTCAATCTATTGTAGTATAAGTCTGTAACGTAATAAAATGTGGAGAAGGTGAAAGGGATGTGCAGACTTTCCGGCTTGACTGTACACGTTAAGCTAACTTTACAACTGAATGAGACAGAAGTGATCCCTCTTTGTATAGCATATGTGCAGCTCCAATACCCAGCACACCCATCACGGTGTCTGTTGATATCTACAGCAGTTATGCAGGCAAATCCATCACCAGAGGTTCAACCATCACCAGTGATATGTTCCCAGCGCTAGTCTCATCAAATAGTGGCAATTAAAATATTTTATTGTGCTACGTTTCTGAACTGAAGTGGCAGCTTTGGTTTAATTGTGCCAATATGCACACAGCCATAATTACACAAACTGCGGGAAATGGGTGGATTTACAGCCTCCATCAGGGATACAGAAAAACTAAAGAAGAGAGCGCTGGAATTGGCTCAGTTCTGTACAGGCTGTTCCTCGTTCTCTCAGTCGCTACACGGGCTGCACAACTCCGGGCAAAGAGCATTGGTGAAGTGTGCTTTGATGCAGCCGGAGAGTGCTCGGATACACAATCTGAAAGAAATGGAGGACTGTTGTAAAGGGCAATGGCATTTACACGGACTCGCTGTACATGGGTGTGGAAGGGGTGTGGGCCTTTCATATGCAAATCTATACGTGGGCAATGACACAATAAGGGACGCGTTACATCTTTCCTGAGCAGATGCCCTTTCACTTCCTTTTGTTTTGTTGCATACTATCAATTACATTCTTTTTTGATACACTTATCCAGCTCTTTAACCTCTAGCCAGGTTCCTCCCGAGGTTTCTTCCCATCGGGGAGTCTTTTCTCGCCACTGTTTGATTGTTTCTCTCCCCACTGGGAAGTTTTTACCTCGTTTGCTTTTTGGGGGGTTCAGGCTTGGTTTTAGTGCAATTTTCCTTCTGTTTCTCTGTACAGTGTCTTTGAGACACTTCTCTATAAAAAGCACTATACAAATGAAAACATTTTGGAAGGTTCTTTTCAAGTCAGTGTTCTAGAATTCAATTTCAATAGAGGCCTGTAAAACAGAACCAGCACTGTAGTTTCCATTGGTTACAGGGACGCGCCGCTATGTTTGAGGACCAACTCTAACAGAGACGCTTAACGTTACTACTAGTGTTTGTTACTGCATGAAAAAAGTCAATCTTGAAACGATATCTAACGTTAGCTAACACTACTACGATTGCTGTCCTACAATGCCGAACGTCTGTGCTGCGTATTGATGTGCGAATAAAGCTGGGAAAAGGGGAAAATGTCCATAGTAAGCCACCAGGCAGAGTGAACGGACTCAATTTTACGACCGAAAGAAGAGACTGGTGGTTGAAAGCACTGAGGAGTGAACTGAATTTAGACAACAACCAGTAGCTACAGCATAGGCTCAGATCATTAATGGTAAATTATGTTTTATGAACCAATTATAAAGTTAGCCAGTTAATATATACATAACTAGCTGGCCTAATGTACATTTATGTGCATTATCTTAATGTTAGGAAGTTAAGTGAATTAATCGCTAGGTTTAGCTAACGTTAGTATCTAGATCATTTGTGTGAACGACTGCTACGCCTGCGAAACATTAATGTTTAATATCGTGACTGTGACACGTTAAGCATATTGTGAACATCAAAAGAGTGTTAATTTTAACTATTATTACATTGCTAGGGGTGCTACGTTGTACGATGTCTCAAAAATAGTAGATAAACTGTAAACATTACCTGTGCTGGCCAGGCAGGGTGTGAGCGATATGAGAGAATCCAGAAGAGGGCGAAAAGAAAATGTAACGTAACGATATTAAGCACCAAATAGCAATGTATTTGAAAGTAATAATGAAAGTAACGGTAAATGTACTTTATGTGTTCAACTGATTCGCCTTTTATCCATCGAGCTAAAATATGTTTTATTGCTGAAGTAGGCCTTCTAATCATTTTTGTGATCTTACACCTTAAAGGGTAACTAGATCACTTTTTTTTTTTTTTTTTTAAAGCTGTAAACGTGTTTGTATGCCTACCTTATAAAACGTATTCATCCATTCCGTTATTTCGACAATTCTGAAATAATCTTATAGCATAAGAAACTGGTAGAAAAGCGTCTTTGTGTTGCCCTCTGACGGTTGACGTTTCCTTTCTGCTCCCCACACAGTCCCCGGCCCAATCGTGATGTCAGAGTACCTCTTTGGAGGTACCTCTACGTCATATGGATAATTGTTGCCACCCACAACGAAAATAGCCAGCACCTGATTGGTTAGACGCACTACGGTCCTTTGGTTTCGGCTCCACATTTTTAAACCGGAACAACGTAGCGTCCTGTTCATAACTCTCATATTCCACCTAAATAGTCCACTAAAATATGTTTCTGAAAATATTTGAGGTGCGAAATAGGCCATGCAGTTGCTGAATCTTGATTCATATTTGATCTGCAACGTCTAGTTTGACAGTTTTCTCCGAGTTATACGAAATCATTTGTACAATGTACGTTCATTTATGCAAATGACGATGGAAACCCCTCCGCCCCCACCCCTCTCCCTCACTCACCCCACAAAGTATTTTTCAATATTGTGGGGTAGGCAGAGACAGGCTGAGACTGTGGGTGCACTTGCTCTTTAAATGGTTTAACGCTACACTACTGATGCCCACCTCTCCATTGAGAATTACTGGACACAGTGACACTAAGCGTGGTAATGAACTGTGTCTTTCTTTGGAGAATTTTTAAAAAATCTTTAAATCTTACAAAAAAATAATAAAAAAATTATTAAATTGATGGAACCAAAGGGCTTGTGGATCAGTATAATCATTTACTCATGTTCATTTGAAAGTGTGCTCCTCAAGCGTTTGGACTAAAGCTGCCACTACGTTGTTTCACGCTGAGGCGGGGCCGCTGCATACCTCCACGAAGTTGGTGTGCTTGGCATCGCGGACCGTCACTACCGCATGCACCTCCTCGATCAGCTTCTGCTTCTCGTCATCATCGAACTGCATGTACCACTTAGCCAGCCGGGTCTTCCCAGCGCGGTTCTGGATCAGGATGAATCGGATCTGGGGGGGGGGGGGGGACGGGACTTCATTACTGCCAAGATAATTTAGATTAGCCTCTTAATCCAATAGTGTGTGGTTAGACATTATATATCTTCTCTACCGAGGAGTTTCATTGTGTGCAACTCCTAATCTTTTTTGTGTAAATATTGATTCACTGCAAAGACCAACTTTCAGGCAGAAAAATTAATAAAACCAACTGCCTTTCATTTTATCTCAGGCTGTTATGCTTTCCACTGTGAATATTGATGAGAAGAACACAATAGGATTTAGGTTTTTCCTGTTAATAACAAGCATTTGATTGTAGATTCCAACCAACAGATTAGTGATCTCATGGTGGAATACTCAATCGAACAATCAAATATCCTGCCTCCTCCTCAGTCATGACAGCTGGAGAAGGCGTTGTGGTAGTCGATGTAGCATTCCGTCCCCCCAACAGGTCAGGAAGAAGATAAGGGACAGATCAGAGCCGCAGTAAACAGTTGAGATAATGGAACACAGTCTGGGCACCAGTCAAGTGCCAAAGTGCCAACTAAAAAGAAAACCATGATTATAAATGAAAGATAGGCCTAATATCATAAAAATACAAGAACATGAGAATATTTGATTTTGAGAGTAGGCCATTTTGTCACATCGTTTTTAAATTTATTTTAATTTAATTTTAAATGAACACCCTGAAGGTCTCTGCCTCTAGTACATGCCACTTTGACCAGTTTTTATGTCAAAAATACAGCTGGATACCAGTGTAGAATTTACTTTGAACTCGTTTTCATCTATGCTCCCTTGTTCTTTGGACTGAACTAAACCCTAAATAAGCGTTTGTGGTTAACTTTGTTAGGACTTCTTAGAAGCAGTTACTTGGCCATTTCTACAGCAAACCAAAAACTCCATGTCTAATCTGGATGCTGTGGAATTTCATCGCTTGTGTCCTGAACTGGCTCCAGAATCCACAAAATGGTATCAGCAGCAGCACGGTCTTTGACACATATTATTTCAATACCTCTGAACACGAGCACAGAATAAACATGCAGTCAGCATCCAGGGAGGGCTTACGAGCCGCAATCCTACAGCCAGTGCCCTGACTTCTGACACCTTATGTGTGGTGGAAAGGAAACAGGCCTGAATTCACCTTCCGCTCAAAGGCCTGAAAGATGCTGCCGTGATGGGAGAAACGTCTCTGTGCTCCCGCCAGATCTGCAAGCTGTGCACTGTCTCGTGACCGCCTGAGATTCGGTCATTGCAGGAGAGAACCCCCCATTCCAGAGTCCCGGTTAGTACGGTTACCGCCGCGTTCCTTCCGAGACCCCAAACAGTTGCCCTACGCATCTGTCCGCGACGAAACTGGATTGCACCAAACATCCCGTATATAACGTTATAGTTTTGCTAACGTTACAGAAACCCAACGTTAGCTCGCTAATGCTTGCTACTTAGCTGGTAATGGTAGTCCGCTCGCAAGCTACCGTTAGCTGTTAAACAAATACATATAATTGAAAATGTCAAACGAAGGAAAACAACAACCAGCCCAACAACGTAAAGATTATCGATGTCATATTATCCACGAAGTTAGCAAACGTTGATTGAAAAGTGACGGAAGAAATAGGAATACTTAACCCCATAAAGAAACGGACGCTCTCCTCAGAATTCAGTCTGAACTTAGCTAGCTAGCCATCTATCCATCTATTGGCCCTCTTTAAACGACATGTTGCAAATGGCTAGCGTTACACATGTAACGTATTTCATACGACTTTAATGCATCAAAGAAAATAATGCTATAGTTTGATATTACGACCTTTTCATTTATGCATTTAGTTAGCTAGTTATGATAGCTAACGTTAACTGTTAGCTAGCGAGCAAAATGTTACAGCCATTTAAATACAAATGGTTTTTAAATGAATGAAAAATAGACTTACCATTGTATTTTTCTCGACACGGGTATACTAACAAACAGAATTCAAGGAATGGTGTCAAGTTTAAGGCAGATGTTACATGAATTCTGGAATTAATACGCCAGTTTTGTCAAGACCTCCCAAGGTTCTCCGCTATCTCCAGGATATCCAGGAAAGGCCTCGAACGAAGTGCATTGTGTGAAAAGTAGTTTTTTTTTATTGTGGACGATGTCTTTTGTAATGGAAAGAGTCTATTTTTTTTACTGCATGTACCAACATGCACTTATTTTTTTCAAGCGTCATCCTGGGCAATGAAGTATCCTGACAGGGATCAGGCGCGAGCGAGGTCGCGACCAAATCACATGAACGCATAGTTAATTTGAGACTACACATCATAATGTTGCATTTCAATCCGCAAATTATGTTGTTATAATACTGCTCTCAACAATAATAATAATGATAATAATAGCTATTGTTCATACAACAGGCTGTTGGAATAAGAAGAAAAAGAGGAAGATGTTCAATCATGTTTTATTTGTTGTCTGGTAATACACTAAATTTGAAAAACTGTTAATTGAGTCTTAGAAAAGAGGAAAGGAATAATAAGAGTGACTACTCTTTACACACAACTTCCAGGGAAGAATGGTCTTCAGTCATTTGGGTCTCTTTGGGTCATTTGAGGAAAATATATGCTTCCTGAAAAAGGATATGGCACTGTTGAATTTCATGACCCGCACACAATATGTGCTGAGTAATGTGGTATGACACAAAACTACCATTTAAAAAATAAATACCTTTTAATTCCTTTACTTGCTCACTTAAACTTAAGTCCTTAACTGAATTTAAAACGGGGATGGATTTGGCTTGCCAGCAACTGCCATTTTTAAACAGCATTGTGGCACAAAGCAGCAGACTGCACTGAAGCGAGCAAAAACACTCCCCCTTGCAAACCCAAATAAAGTAATAATAAACAGCTAAACAAGTATAGTGGAAGGTCAGTGTGTTTTCATTACATCACTGACTGTTTCCACAAGAGAGAAAAGCATTGGAGTCTGGGCGCAGCATTTGTTTACTGGTCTAGCTGGAAGCAGACCCAATTGAGAACATTATCCAGACAGCCTGGATAGCTCCACTGTGTTCTGAGGGGGGGTCACTGATCATCAGAGATCACAAAACTATGAGTTAGAAGAATGCACGGGCCCCTGGGGGACCCTAATACATTTTTTGCAGCCATGAGATAGCAATTTTGGGGAATCTGTGGGGACCGCCCTCATGTTCTTTGGTCAGTTTGCCACATTATTTACAGCTCTGGTTTGGCATTACAAGGACGAAGTGGACCAAACCCCTGGGCCAGAGCAGGTACTTGTGTGAATAGCACACAAGTGGAAGGGACAGAGTATCGTACATGCACATACAGTAAAATCCCTGTACTCCTAGGTGTCCATTCATAATGTTCATAGTTGATAGCATGTATGGTGAGATCACTGTACTCCTAGGTGTCCAGTCATAATGTTCATAGTTGATAGCATATATGATGAAATCACTGTACTCCTGGGTGTCCAGTCATAATGTTCATAGTTCTTCATCTTTATGACATCGGGACTCCAGTAAAAATGTCACTGCCCTCTTGTGGTAGGTCGTAGACTGCAAATGTAATAAATGTGTGAGTAATGCACTGAATATATATGTTTTAAAAATGTAATGTAACAGTATAATTAGTAGGTAGTAAGTAAAGTAAAAAGTAAGACAAGTTCAAGGCAAAATGGTTTGAAATAAATAATTTCAGAATTGATAAAAAATATACAATCCTCTTTAGACTGTAAATACAAATGACAAGCAAAAAAATGACCTTAACTTGTGACGTGACTGTCAATGCAGCTTGCTGGTATGCAACTGTGATGTTAATCATTACTTGCTTACTGCTGTCCATTTAATATACTGTTTTCATGTTCAAATACAACCCAACCCACAATTTTAAAACCAAGGTGTGTGGTGCAGACATACAACGCCAAGGTAGTTTCAGGAACAACATTTTCCACCACTGGCCCAGCCTGCCTACTGTAAAATAAATGAGAGAGAAAATGCAAAAGAGGCACAGATTAAACAGAAACTTTGACCCACTCTCTAATCTTACACTGTGCAATCCAGGTCAAAACACTTACCCAAACGCTACTGCCTTTGAGAAACTGAAAATCAATGTGGAAAATGCACCGCGGTGGTCTGTGGCAGTTTGCGGCGCTGTGTGGTGAGTGGCAGTTGATAGGGTACTGAACTCTGGACCAGAGGGCCATAGGGCTGAAATCATTGATAAGGCACCACTGTTATAGTTCTGACTGGAGAAACGCAGCAATATCCTTCCTTTTGCCTGGCAGTTGAAACAGGTTGCAGAATCTGAGCAGCAAGACACCCTGCATAAGAATTTCTGCGCAGAGGAAAAAAATAAGAAATGTGACAAAAGATGCCAGCTGGAGGACAGGTTTTATAGAAGAAAGTGTATAACCCCCCCCCACACACGCACACTTTTAGTTTATAGATCACAGCAGGTAAACTAGTGATCAGTCGTTACGGGCCTGCTGTCACTACTGTACGTTGGACTGACTGTCTGCCATACAGTGGTATTCTGATATTCTGCAGGCAATTGGGTTAGGTAAAGTCTTGATGGCTTAAAAAAAATCATTGCATGGCAAATTTTCTAAGTCACCACACATCTGTTACACAATAATCAGACACACATCGCTGGAGTTTTCATTGTATTCCAAATGTCTAAATACCATTTGCATTAACCAGCTATGTGTATTGAAGAAAATATTTCTTTAAAATACCAAATTCAAATGTTGTTGGCCAGTTCTTGGTATGCACATGTTGTAATGTAGAGTATAGGCAGAGTATATTTCATACTTAAAGTGTCCAATTTTGTTCAGCTGATGAAAGTTATTGTGCTGTTCTATTCCCAACCATTTCACTGCAGTAACATGAGTAAAGGAAATAGAACTGAATGAAGTTTATTGATTTATCTTTCCAGCATTTCCGTGCCATTATATATTAGTCAGAGGATAGACACTTTATAACATTTATGTATTTAAGTATGTGGCAATTATAAGTCCGTCGTAAATGTAAGTTTGGCGCATAACATGTATGATAATGTATAACTGGGGAATCATTCTTTAGTAGCCTATACGTCCACTGCTGTGGTTTTATAATTGAGCAAAACGTTCAGAGTAGGATATACGAGATGGAAATTAAGGGGACGTATTTTTCCTTTTTAACATTCAAAAAAATAAATAGATATAAAAACTATTTAATTTTGAAAATATACGTTCTGACCTGAAATATGAAAGTATAAACTAAGCAAACCAATATCAACGAACATTTCCGCTTTGAAAATGTTAAATATTTACAAATGCAATACTTAATACTACATGAATAGGTCTACTAGGAAACCATTGATTATATGTTGGGGAAATAACAATAAAGGCATGTTTTAAGAGGAATATCTTTGGGAATTTCCTTTACAAAATGTTTAATATATAGGGTCATTCTGGACGTTTGCATATATTTCCATACGTTATATGGTTCCCGTTAGCACGAGCGTGTATATTGTTTTGTGTGTGTTGCAATGGTGTCCATGCGCCACTGGGCGAGTCCGTCGTTGTATCTCTCCCTTTTTTCTCTCGGAATAGGAGGAGAGAGAACTGGGTTTGGGAGAAGAGCCGCCATTATTGGGAAGCTGGGGGAAAAAACACACTTGCACACACGTACACGCAGTCTCAAGTCAAACGCGCGTATTTGAGCTAAAATATTGAAGGGTGGAATTGTTCACCGACGGAACAATTGCACCTTCATTTGAATCAAATGCAGTGAATGTATACGGGCAACTATGCATATTATGAGTACAACAAAGGAAATAATTGGTCAAAAAACAACGTGGTGAGCCCAGAGGAAGACTGTGAAACAAGCCGTTTTTAACGCCCCCTCCTTTCTTACAGGAAAAAAATCCAGTGGACGAGCTATTTGAGGTCCTGAAGGATTTTTTTTGTGTTGTTGTTTTGTTTTGTTTAAACACCACGAAGAGGAACAAGAAACAAAAATGGTACTGAAAACTTCGCTCTTGTGAAAATGGAGACTTAATTGAAAAACAGAATCTTATAAATCATCCGAACGAAAAAAGGGAAATACAGATTATCGTGTGACTGCTGGAGGTGTATTATTTTTTTCCCTTCATCTCTTTATTAATTTATTTATCGAGCCGGTCGGGGCTGCTGCCTGCGCGAGAGAACGCCAGAGAAAGGACAGAACGAGAAGGGAGAGAAAGGACAGAACGAGAAGAGAGAGAAAGGGGGGCAATGCTATGGTATGTATCCGTCTTTTTTTCCTCTCGATTTAATTCATGGAACTGAATAAAACGAGGAGATTGAGACACATTGATGGAAAGGAATTAAAACTAGGCTAGTCTCAGGTGTCGCGTACTGTAAACTGCCCGTCTGGGGTTTTAAGTGATAATGTTTGGAATGAACGAGGTAGCCTAGCTAATAAAAAGTGAATCTCATAGCCTACATAGACAAGAAAAAATGTGCAGCGAAGAGGTCTGCAATATCATTCCGTGGACTAGAGGCCTGGCGACGCTTAGGGTTTTATTTTTCTCCTGCGTAAAGAAAATAAATCTGTAGCCTAATTTAACTTGGGGTGGGGAATGTTTTAGTTCTATAATTTATCATAGCGATTTAGTAGCTGCATTGAGCCGACAATGCCATATCGGTATTTAGGTTTTAGTCAAGAATAGATATTTCCCTCTATATCCTAGGTTGGTTAATATCAGAAGTAATGTGGGTAACGTTAGCTTGTCATTATTTCAGTTTGCAATAATTATCAATATAACAATTGGTCTGTTCCCTTAATTGCCCCCATTTTGGCCTATGAAGGCTACGCGTGTTATGCGTAGTGTTTCATTGCGGATATTTGTAAACATTCTGTTGGTTGAAATTTAATTATTGTTAGTCATTGTGTACTGTTTGACCTAAAGGGCATTGTTTTTTCCCTGTTCAGAGAGAACTCGGAAAGCTAACAGGCCCCACTATTAAGCCTAGATGTAGTTTTGTTGTTTGAGCACAATTGTGATTATTTTGCATTCATGAGGTTGGGTGAAAACGGGATATTTTATGCCGAACCATCAGTTATGCATTCGTTTCTTTGATGTTAAATTAATTTGGTTTATGTAAAAGTGAAATCGCTCAATGTCACTATCGTGACGATTAAGGCAATCGCGGTCTGTCTGCCCTAATTGACGCCTAATTAGAAAAGACAAGCGAAGAATGAACATAAAGTCGAAGTAAAACTGCAATGCCATGGAAGTAGCCTGGTTGAATTAGTTGACAATCATAATCGAACATAGGCTACGTACACCCAAAATTACCACGACTGCCTCCTCGCCCATCGAGAGAAAAAAAAGGAGGGGGGGAGTTTTTTTCTTCTTCTCCTCTCTGTTCTCTCGGTCATGGAATAAACCGCAGGCCGAGGGGTAAGGGCAGGGTGTAGTGCATGTTTCTGATCAATCGAGATGTTGCATGCGTTTCTTTCTCTTTCGCGGCACAGACACGACGTAGGCCTTACAACAGCATAGCGAAATCGACTGGTGAACGCGGGGATTAGCCTACACGCGGTGCCTCCTCAAATATGTAGGCTAATAAATAATAGTTTTTTTTTTATTTTTTTAAACCCGCATGATCCGCAAACGGCCATTCTCTCGGAAGCGGATGTAGAGATTGCGTCGATTAGGCTACCTCGTGTTTTCTAGTGCAAGTTTTCCCCCCCATTTACCATCGTTACGAGCTAAAAATGGAGCACAGGAATAAAGGCACGTTTTTGCATGTTAAATTGTGACCCCCACGTCGTTTCTGTGCACACTACACTCACTCCCTGTTGTTTGTGCGGTTTTGGTCGAGTCTATGTCACGATTTAAACCAGAGCCAACTAACAATATCGCCGATTATGTGCAACCAAATCCTATCTTAAGACAAGTTAATATTGCAGCGTTGGTTCCCCGTTGAATCATTTAGGCGAGAGCATTTATGAATTGGCATACTTTGAAGCAGAGGCGCCGTGCCAAAGAGATTCTCGAGTGTGCATTGTGATGTGACCACTCCTTGGGTTAGACGGAAGCGAGCATCTGCACAACTTTACACCGCGCTAGTCAAGAGTCCTCTGCGTAGCCGTTGGTAATATTTTGGAATAGATGCAAATAGATGTTTATTTTCGCTCGTGTTGATTGTCATTAGTAGCCTAGCCTATATTTGTTGGCGGATACTTATTGGTCTTGTTCGACAGTAAAGCTGCCAGGCAGTGATTTGTAGGCTACGTAGCTCGCGACAAACACTTACTCGTTGCTAATATTAAATGTAAATGTCATTAAATTTTTTGCCCCCATAGCACTTCACAAGCTTAACGACGGTCTCACCAAATAGGCCTACAGTTGTCAAATTAACCCTAACGAAAATGAACTATAGTAAAACTAGTGTGTCGACAGCATACACTACTTTACAAATACTATAATATTGCTGTAGGCTTTTTCGTAGGCCTACGCACTATAGTCATGCTATTGTACTATAGTGATAAATACTAAATAATTATTATAGGGCTTGAAAATACTATTGTGATACTACTATAGTGACAAATACTATAGAATTATTATAGTGGGCGAAAAAACTATAATCTTAAGAGTTTTCTAGATGATAACTATAGCAATACTAGCCTAGTTCATTTTTGTAAGGGAAAACAACGATTTATTGTTCGGGTAGTAATTTAATTATACTTGTTAAAATAACCTAGGCTGTATATTCGTAGTTGGGGAGCAAAAACTGGTGCATGCTGTCTTTTTGATGTGTGAAAGGCTAATTTATTGAAAGTAGCCTAACGTTACGTGGGTAGCGTCATTAGGCTAGCTGATAAGTCACATTGGTGGTATGAATGTGATGGTTTACTGATAAACGTTAGAATATTTTTTTTAATTCTCGTTGACATCCATTCTGCCTGTGGCGCAAGAAGTGCATGTTTTTCGGTTCAAGGGCCACTAAAATAGTTGATTTATTTGGACATCGGCGTTTACTTTCGCTGCAGCTTGGTGAGCATGCTGAAGTCTGTTGAAATGAGTCCACGTACGGCCGCTGAGGCCAGACTGTCAAAAGTTTATCAAGTCAGGGACAACATGATACGATGGGTGGAGAAAAGTGCCCTTCAATTGAACCTAGTATGTAGCCTAGATGTCGTTTTTCTTGTGCGTAATATCATACAGTTAGTGTCACATTTAACTTGGTTGGCTGGGAAATGTTCAGAAATGTGAAATGGGTGGTTTGGCCATTCTGGCCTTCCAGGAGCCCCGCAATGCCTAATTTGCGGAGAAAAGACGCATCGTTATCTAATTATTCATTCTTGTGACCTTTGCTTGACAAAGGGAAGTTCAGTAAACGCTGCATCTAACAGTTGTTCAGTGTAAGCCGAATTCCACTGGATGTAGCCAAACTGGTTGCTACCTTTAAACAGCCACACAGGGTGTGATGCTTAATACAATCATTTAAATTTATACCGTCTAATGTTATACCTAGCTTACTATTACAACGTTGCGAGGTGAGTTTGCCATGTGATGATAGGCTACCGTTCTTTTATTGTCAGGTAAAGGTTTAGACATAGGGTGCTAGGGGCTATAGGGTTCATGTTATGGTTCAAGCTGCGTCCAATCGCCTGACTCGCCAGGAATGATGGTGACATACGTGCACAAGTGTCAAACGGTCTATTGTTTTACACAATGCGTGACAAAGCTACTGAGAATCTGTCACAGAAGACTGCTCGAAAGCAAAATTTTTGGGTGTTCTCCAAAATGTTGCCAGTAGTAGCCGAACAGACCGTTTGTCACTTAAGTTCTAGGCTAGGAGGCTAAGGCGGCTGCTCTCGCTGTGTTAGAAGGAAGCTTGGGTCCGTTTATCTGAAAGACGTCATCTGCATTGGAGGCCCCAAGAGCGTTATCCCCCAAGCTCTCCCTGGACACGATCACGACCACCTCCCCTCTCCCTGTCCGTCACTGAAATGCACCCCTCTCCCGCAAATTTGCCCCCTCATCGTGGCTCTTTCAGCCATTGCTTTAATTAAAGTGGCAGAGCCAAACAAACCCCAACCCCCCCCCCCGCCCCCAATCCCTCACAGATGGTAGAATTTCAGTGGTCTGCCCCACCCTGCCCAAATCCTCATGTGCCTCTGAGGGATGATGCACACAGAGGTAGGAACATGCTCAATGAGAAATGGCGGTTTGAGGACACTGCACCATCTTAATTATCATCACCTGGGATTTGGTTGTTCAAACATGTGATTTGTGCTATTGCTTAATGGTTGCTTGGATCAGGTATTCAAATATTCCCTGTCAATATTCTTCAAGGAGTTTAATGCCCCACTTGCATGAGATATTAGGCATTCCATTTAAAATTTAAAATTTCACATTGCAGTGAGTCATCGTTTATACAAAATAAAGTTCTGTAGACTGCTGTGGGGCTTGAGGTGGGAGAACGGTGCCCTTTAAATATTCCATCTTTGGAACTGGAGAATATTTGAATCTCAAATGCATGATGGTGCACATCTGCAGTAGTCAGTTTTATATGTGGCAGGCCAATGAGACCATAACTTGAAATTTTATGTTTTGTGGAATAATTGCAGTGGTTTGGCCTGTTGCGTTTCATGTCCGAAATGCCTTGGATTCAGGGAATGAATGAATGAATGAATAAGTAATTGAATGCTATTTTGTGTGGTGGCAGCTGTACATTGTATGCTGTACTGCATGGTTTTTTGAATAGGGACTGAATGGGGAAACGTGCTGTCTGTAGTCTCAAATGAAAGACTGAGGTTGCGGTCTGTCTATACAGACGGGAGAATGTGTGATGCCACGGCGATCACAGGCCTGGCCCTCACACCATCAGGCCCTATGTGACCCAGTCACTCCTGGAAACTAATAAATGTGTCACTTGCCACAGCAGAACCACCCCCCACCTCACACCTCACGTGCATGCAAACACCAGTGCATTTCCGCACCTTTATTCTACTCTGGCCTGTGAGGGGGGGGGGGGATACCCATACATACCCAGACTATGGTCTCCCTTTCAGTTTTGTCTTTACGCTTGTATGCTTGTAACCGATGAGGTTAGGATGTGAACGGGGGGAAACCAGGTTCTGCATCAG
Source organism: Ilyophis sp. 1 JC-2022 (assembly GCA_022702515.1). Lineage (NCBI taxonomy): Eukaryota > Metazoa > Chordata > Actinopteri > Anguilliformes > Synaphobranchidae > Ilyophis > Ilyophis sp. 1 JC-2022. The sequence goes on along the minus strand of CM040402.1, from coordinate 80,792,647 downwards.
AAATCTAGTCCGAGATGCTTTATGAATACGGACCCTGATCTCGCCTCATCGCATTTTGGATTACGACATTGCAGTACAGTCATTGGTATCGTGCGTTGTGATTGAGCAGCTCAGAAACGCCTGTGTCCTTTGGTAAAGCGGTTCTTAAATGCCATTGGTTATTCCGTTATGGAAAACCAGTGTTGAAACTTATTGAAAAGAGTAGGGGGTTCCCCCAATGTTCTGGACAAAACTATCTTGACCTCTAATCACCCTCCCAGTAAAACTGGGTAAATAATCCCTCTCTCTCTGCCTCAGCTGATGTGTGCGCAGCACTCTGGCACAAAATGGCTGCCATGCATCACCCAGGTAGGTGTTACACATAAGTTGTGTTCAAGATTAATTTACCATTCTTCTCCGGGAAGCAATGGTGCTACATACATGCTGTTTGTTGTTGAAGTTATTCTTTATAGTGGAAAACCCTTCTGCACTACATTATTTGGTGTGAGGTGGCACACAAGTCCTGACCTCCATATTTGTAGTGGAAACTTAAAGAGCATATGAGTTCGTTAAGGGGGTGGGGGTGATGTAATTCCCAAGAGTGACAATGTTCATGTGATTATTTTCCCTCTTTGCTGTGGACCAGGGTCTTTAGCTCTTTGTCCTGTATGATCTAGGATCAGTTCGGCCTGTAGCTCATAATGGATAAAATTGGGAGATGGGCAGGGAAGCCTGATCCCAGATAAGCACTCCTATTCCGAGACACTAGGAATATGGGTCTGGGTGTATTACTGGAAAACCATGCCATTGGGTTTCCGGGGTCAGGGCTGGACAACCTGATTGGCTGATAAAGCTTTTGATAGTGGCTTTACATGCGGGGATCTTCGGCCAATCGGCCGAGTTCTCTGCCCCAGGTTAGAGGAGTAAGGAATGTAGAGTAGCTCTGCAGAGCATGTGAGTCCACTAGAGAAAATGATGTCACCCCCTCCGGTCAGAACAGGAGTGTGAGATTTGTTCACTGTTCTTGGGATCTGGGCTGTTTGGCTCGGCCAGCTAATCGTATATCTTGTCAGGGTTTTTTTTTGCACTGCCCGGTTGCGAGGGGCCCCGAGTTTGACTCCCCGCCCGTTTTGTTTTGCGCCGCTTACGTACGCAAGTTGCTCGCTTTGCGTCCGGTCGTATATTTCCGTGAGCGGTCAGAGACGGTCGTGCCGTAGTGCCGCCGACAGAGAGAGGCCGTTGCTCAACCGTGACGTTGTAAAAATTCCTTGTGCCTGAAAGCCCTCCTCCGTCTCCTCTACTGAGCTTCCTGGCCTCTTGCTATGTCAGACCCCAAAATGCAGGAAGTTTACGAACGTTCTAACGTTTATCGGGCTAATGACCACGTGACTGCCTGTTGTCGTGCGTGTCTCCTGGCCTCAAGACAGTCATATTCAGATTTGTGAGTGGTTAAAATTTGGTTATCTTCCTTTTGATCAAACCAGATGGTGGTTTGCATATCTTAAGAAATGAGAATCTTTCTGTTTGTGCCTACATTTCGTGCTTCCAAAAATTTCTCATAAGGAATAAAGAGTCTTAACAGCTTACTCTTCTCTATAGGTTTTTATTTCCTGTGGAAAAAAATAAATAAAAGTTAGATTTGGAGTAGGTGCCCGTGTTTAATAAAGCAAGGAACCAATTATAGCAGCTTTAGAATTTAGAGGCCGGATTATGTATCTGGGCCTTGAATGGTGCCGTTGTTTGAAACAGGATTACGAGGGAAAAGCGCATTCTGTAATGAGCGCGTTCAAGTTTCTGTCAGGAAGCAGGCCGCAGTCACATTCGGCGACGCCGAGCGTTTGTCTTCAGCAGATTATCAGAGTCACTCGACAGGCTATGAGGGATGGGTGGTACTCTCCCCTCCAGCCACTGGGAGGGCCTTGGTAACCCCCCCCCCCTGAATTACTTTATCCTCTGTTAGCCATTTTAAAAGCAGCCCATGGATAAATTGATGAGGGAGAGTTGTTAAGAGCATGCCGGCTAGTGGCAGTAACTGAAACCAAATTTCAGCCTTTGTCCCCTCTCTCTCTCTCTCACACACACACACACACACACACACACGCACAGTCACATGGAGACATGCACACACATAAACGCAGATGCCAGGGTATGAAATTAACTTTAGGCCAGTGGCTTGTGGATTCTAAAAATCACACACACGCACACAGATGAGTCGGTATGCACTGTCAGCTGAGGTCATGTGGCCACAGAGTGGGGGATGGGGGGTATTGCAGGTTCTTGAATGAGTTCATCATGGCTTGGGTGGGCGCGCTGAGATGTAAACAGTTTGTCTCGGTATTGGGTGCATAGTGAATATCATTGTCCCGTGATTTCCCAGCCCTGTGCTTTCTGATACAGGGAAGGAAGGGTTTGCAATGCGCTGCGTCTGATTGCCCTGTGGGTGGAAAGGTGGAGATTGCATCTCCTCCGGCGTGCGCGCGTGGAGGATGGGGGGGCAGAGCCGTGCCCTCGGTTTGCTGCAGTGCTGCTGTGGGTTCGATTGCACCAGAGCGAGCGAGCGAGCGAGGGAGGGAGGGAGGGAGGCAGAGATGGAAAAGAAAGGGAGAGGGAAGCATGCTAGCTTGCTGCAAGCTGTATCATCACGTCGTAGCAATGGCCTACGCTGCTTTCACTGCAGACTTGCACAACGTTGCAGTGACGTAATGCAACATTTGTCATTGGCCTGTGTCAATCCTTAGTTACATTACTGGCATTTAGCAGACGTTCTTAGCAGACTAGTTGCAGTGTAGCCATTGGTGCGCGTGCATGCGTGCATATGTATTTATTGTGTGTAGACTAGTGCCTGTACATGCATGTGTGTATATATTAGGTATTATAACGGTTAGGGAACTGGGCTCATTATTTAAAGGGTTCAGTTCCAGCTGGGAAACTGCCATCGTACCCTGGAGCAAAAGTGCTTTACCTGAAGTGCTTAGTAAAATATCAGCTGTATAAATGGATTGTATGCAAAAAGGCAATCTGTATGTTTCTCTGAGTTGAGTGTGTGGAGTGTGTGAGTGTGTGGAGTGAGTGAGTGTGTGGAGTGAGTGAGTGTGTGGAGTGAGTGAGTGAGTGAGTGAGTGTGTGGAGTGAGTGAGTGTGTGGAGTGAGTGAGTGTGTGGAGTGAGTGTGTGGAGTGAGTGAGTGTGTGGAGTGAGTGAGTGTGTGGAGTGAGTGTGTGGAGTGAGTGTGTGGAGTGAGTGTGTGGAGTGAGTCTTAGGGATATTCTGGGTGTACCACACTAGCATACCATCATTGAAAAATGTATACAGGTTTGATAGCACGGCTGAAAGATAATGGCGTATTACCATGCTTGTAGTTCTAACAACTGTTCATAATTCACTGTCTTTACAACACCTTTATTATTGTGAACACTTAAGAATAGATGCTCTGGTAATGCTGCTATCTATATAATTCAATAAAAAAACTTGCTGCTACGGTTGGATGTCCTGTGTGAAGGACTGGACACAGTGTGGAGAATTGTAGGGACAGCTTATAAACTTCTGGTTTTATATGAAATGTGAGCCGTTGATATGCTTGCTTATTTCTGCATGAAATAAAACCCATTTTTGAGGTTTTATTGTGAGACTCACCGGTGGGTGGCGGTGACACGTCACTTCGAGTTCCGCTCCCCTCCATGCCGAACAGAAAGATTTGTACTTGGATCTCTGCACATCGCCTGCCTCAGGCTTCACCCTAGTGTAGGCCGCAAATTCCATTCCCAGTTATAACCTATGGCTGTAGGTTTATTCGTTTTTAGCGGGCTCCCATTTTTCTGATTGAAATCTCTCCATAGAGGTAGCTAGGTTACAATTATTTTACTAACATGTTGCAATATTCGATTGGTCGATTAGCGCAAATTGTATACTGCAGCTGCTGTGTAGTACTGTTTCCATAGAAACTATCACCAAAAGGGGGGGGGGGGGTCTCAGTGGGCCTGTGCATCTTGGGAGAATGATTGTAGATGATGTGAATGATTACTGCTCGGAAAGAAAAATCGACTCTCCCTCATTCCTCATCCACTCACTCTTGGTGTCAATACAACAAAACTCACAAACTTGCTTTGAAACGTTCACTTTGCTGCAGCACGGACCGAGTGTGAAGACTTGAGGTGTTGCTTTCTGTTGGCAGATTACCTCATCTTTGGGTTTTATAATGCGGTATAAAGTCAATGTCCTGCCACACTGGAGCCAGCATATTTTTAATTAACCACGTCTTGGGCCTCCGACTTGTCTTTTTAATCCTTTTTCATCCTCTAGCTAATAGGATCGCTTGTATAAACAGTAATTTGATCCCACTATATCACACGCGTTGTGTGCATCTTCATGTCACGTCCGTAAACGGTGACAGGGCTTTATTAAGAGATGCTTCTAAATAGCGCATTATGAATGCATGCGCCATAAAAATTGTGTGCTGTTTGGATGGTATTAAAATAACACTGTCGGTATGTTTATGTATCGCAGTATATTATCGGATATCAGCCCAACCCTGGTGTCTATGCGTGTGTGTGTGTGTAGAGTACACGTGAGTGTGACTGTGTGCATGCGAGTGTGCATGTAAATGTGTATGCATGTGTGCGTTTGTGTGTGCGCATGTGTTTACAGAAGTGTGTGTATGAGTATGCGTATATGTGTGTGTGTGCTTGTGAGTGCGTGCGTGCGTGTGTGTGACTCAGCGTTTTGAAGCTGTCTGGAAGGCAGAAAGACAGACAGTGAGCCACCGAGGCCGAGAGGGAAGAGGTGCGACAGAGAGGCTCATGGGAAGACTGATGAGTGGAGGTAACATTTATCAGTTTCTCCCACATTTCACAGGCTCCCCGGGAGCTTGTGTCTGTGTGTATGTCTGTGTCTGTCTGTCTGTCTGTATTGGTTTCTGGCAAGTAGTGATTGAAGATCCCTTTAGAAGGGCTCTCCCGCCTCCTGGATATCTTCGTTATGATAGGATATTATGCCATGACTGTCATGTCTCTGTCATTTGACTTTCTGTCTCTTTCTTGGTTGCCGTGGTTGTGGTTGCATTTATGTAAGAAGTGCAGAGACCTGGTGCTGCTCCCTGCTGTGTTCAGAGGGGGGGGGGCTCTTTCTCTTTGTCTCTTGAATCTACCTTTGTGTCTCTCCCTTTCTTTTTTTTCCACCTCTCCATCTCTTCTCTCAATCTCTTTTCGTTTCCATTTCTCACTCTCTCCCTCTCTTGCTCTCTCTCCCCCCCCCCCCCTCTCTCTCTCTGGCTCTACCTTACCCTTACTCTCCCCCTCCTGTTTCCTCCCCCGGTTCTCCTCGCTGGGATATCTCAGTGGTCAGGTCTGGTGGTTGCTCAGGCGTACCTGCAGGACCTGTCACTCAGGCTGCGGAGGCGGAGTGAAGCACAGGGGGGCGGGCCTGTGAGGGGGGAGAATGCCTCTATCAACACCCGCATAGCTAGAAGGAACTACCACACACACCCCCCAAAATATTTATCCACCCTTACCTGCAAGGTCTGGGGAATGAGTGATTTGATTGGCTGTCATATTTCGGAACTGTCATATTTTGAGACATGTATCCTGAGAGCCATTCAGAGAGATGGAAAGCAGCTTTGAGCGACAGGCTGAAAGGTTTGGTCTATTAAAGGGGACATGAAGCACGTGGTAGTGGCTCTGGTTCGTTAGCTTTTTTCTTTAATTTAGATATGACCGTGCGTTCAAATCTCAAATCGACCCGTATTTGCTGGAAAAATAATTTAAATGTATCTTTTTTTCCCCCCACTAGGGCGCAGCCATTTTAGAACAATTGCGGTTGTGACATCACTACGTTGGTTGGTCTCGGCTGCTCAATGTATTACAATGGGAAAATAGCTGACTTTCAGTGAGCTCAACGATGTATCGTGAGGAAAAAATCAAACAAAAAATGCACAGATGGTTCTTTTGTATTGCCCCGAGATGCTCAAATGAGTATTACCAAAAAAAACTTGATCTGCGTGGTGAGGAGATAGAGAGAGCGAACGAGCGATATAGGTAGCTTACAGTTTAGCTTTTTTGAATATTCTAGTTATAGTAGCGTATTTATTTTTGGTATATATATTTTTTATAGTTGGCTTGATGCACACAGAGCATCAACCCTTGTTTTTTGATCTAGCTTAGCAAGTAGCTATCTAGTTTATTTTTATTTTTTTAAATACATAGACTACTTTATTAAAAATATATAGTATAAAGCATATGAAAACTGCATATCTGACAGGGACGTGGAGAGCTACTCTGCATTGCATGCATGGTGTGGATATTACCTGTATTTTTATGTTAAAACAAAACTGAATTTTACGTTCTGACGTAAGTAAAGTATCAATTATTTACTTTGTTCACACTGTGCCCTTGCTGGCCTGTTTATGTTGAATATTTTTTGTAAACTGTTATTCGTGCTGCAGGACACCGTTCAGTGTGAGCTGCAGTGCTGACTATGCATGAGAGCAGTTATTTACATTTAGTTGGTTAATGAAGTCACTTTTAAAAAGTATTTTTGAATTTATGTTTTAGGGTATATTATTGCTGTATGTGGTATTTTCTGCAGAAAGGGGGGATTTTGGTCAAAAAGTTGAGCCAGGACTTGTAGTATATGCATGCTACACTTTTAGCTTGGCAACGTACGTCCCTAACAGAGTGGAATAAAGCAGCCGCTGTGAGTGCCTTTTAGAGTAGAAATTAGCTTTTGGCTACTAGTGGGGGAAAAAAAATAGCTGGGGCGTGGTTTGATACCTGGAGCTCAGCCTCTATATTATTACCTTATCACGCCCAGATTTAGGCATTTTTCGAATTTCAAAAAGGGTCTGGGGTCTAGCAAACCCAGCCTGTTTTGTTACCCTTTAAGGTAAAAAGCTAACGAACCAGAGCTTCATGTCCCCTTAAAGGGAATATGGGACATGCATTTTCTAATGCTAGCACGCTGGTGCCCAAATACCAGTTGAGGCAATGTGCAGCAAGCAGAGGTGTCTTAAGTTAGCTCTGGCTTGTGTTGCAGTCATTCAACTTATTATCATTAATTTTCAGCTTCCAGGGATTCATTTTTAATAATGAGTTTTCATTGATCATAATTCCATATGACAGCATGGTTGCATTCCCGCTCCAAGCACCCCTATGATGTGTTCTGTGTGGACACACCCACTTATTTTTGTGGGTATCACTTTGCTTTTTACTTTCAGCAAACTTACATAGAAACCTAAATCTTGAAAAAATAGATAAGTCAAGGAGCATGACATAGTCTTGTCTCCAATGATGATGGCGAATGTTGAGGACGCTATATCTGTGAATGAGGTCAAGCCCGTGTTCTGATCATGTGATCATGTTTTGACTCCAGTGCTGGAATGCTGCAGTGTTTATTGGTGCGTTTCAGCACATGAGCGAATCATGCAAGTCACTGATTGGCTAAAGAGTCCGGGCATGTTTCCAAGGATACCACAAAAACTCATCGACACTGTTTGACACCCCTTCGCTAAAGCGACATAGACTGGTGTGGCTCGTCATGGATACTGTCGCCATACGCGTCAGCGGCGGCATCCCTTTCCAAGCGTGTGCTAGTAAGGGAAGATGATGGCGAGGCACCCGGTCCGGACGTACGCAGCTATGTCTGAGAGCCGTGGGGGTAAGGGAAACGAGGCCCCGTTCATCGATCGGTGTGCGCTGGTCTGCCCGCCCGGCACCACTTAGCTAATTATGTCCGCGCAGTCGAGGAGCGGCCGGGAAGCGGGGCCAGGAAGGCGGGTTTCGGGAATGGCCGGAATGCCAAAGCTTCTCAGCTTTTCAGCATTTTATCACTTTTTTTGCAGCTGTTTATATTCCGTTAATGGTCTTACCATTGGCATTTCAGTAATTACCCGTGTTGCCTAAAGCAGTTTGTATTGCTTTTGTTTCATGGGATGTCTGTTTGTGTGTGACCTTGCTTTGACCTTGCTCAAGGGTACAGCCGCAGTGCCAATTGTGGGGTTTGAACCTGCAAGCCTCAGATGTGGAGACCCCGTCGGCCACCTCACCGCTTTCACCGCAGTTTGCAGAAGAAAGGCATTTAAAGGTCGCGGCGTCCTCTATAAGTGTGAAGCATTACGTGCTCATTTGATCCGTGTGGGGGAAAACCCAATAAACAACCAGTCGTTTTGGTACCAACCCTGAGAAAACGTCGGGGACTAGTACGAGGATGCTGCTCAAACTTGGAACAGTGAGAGATGTGCATCGCAGCGCTTTTTAAGGCGGAACATTTGGCTTGTCTGAGGCCGGGATGTGTCGTCATCATGTTGGCCGAACCTGGGCATTGGATGGGAGGCCGCGGTGTTTTCGATGTGCTCCTTTCTCTGAAAAGACGCTTGGGCGTTTATGTAAGCTGTCGCGCAGATCTCTGTGTGACAAAGCTCGCTGCTGCTTTGCCTAGCAGAGCAATTTCAACTTCTGAGATAAAGGGCTATAAAGAGAACCAGTATTTATTTGGGGGGGAAAAAAAGGAATGGGCCAGCTTTACACAAGACGGCACTCAGTCCTGCTTCTTACAAAATGGCTTCTGTACTCTCTTTTGCACCTGCTTAACCTATAGTCATTTAAATTGCCAGGAGGTGTGCATTTGCTTTATACAATAATCGCAGCCCTTGACAATGAATGGTTTTAAAGTGGACCTGACAATTCTAGCAAACCGAATTGGTTGAAAATTGAACACGTTCCCATATTTAAAAAACACAATTATCGGTGGTGTAGCGGTAAAAGCACAGACTTTCAGTTTGTGCGGTTGCGCCCCGAGGATCGGGGGTTCGATCCCCCGGTCCTGCCAGATCCGAGTGCGGCCGGTGCCTTGAGGGAGTGGCAATTGGCGGCTGCTTCCGGGGTGGGGGGAGGGACTCAGAGAGAATTATCGCGCATAAGACAGCCCTGGGCAAGTTGGAATCCCGGTCAGGAGCTTGAGGAGTCGTGCCCTGAAGAGGACGTGGCGCCCTCTTTCCTATTACCGGCTGACGGGGTTGTAGCGGCGATTCTCTAGCGGTAGCTACATGGGGGGAATTGAATTACATAGGGTCCAGTTGGACACCAAATTGGGAGAAAAAGGGAAAATCGGGGCAGAAAAAATAACACTTTACTGACATACCAAAAGCAATTATCTAAATTAAAGTTTGATGCAGAGTATGAATCTTTATACTTTGAAGTCGACGGTCCTTGCTTTAAGTCACCAGGAATGGACGTTTGCGGTACGTCTTCATACCACAAGGTCTGCGTGACGCTGTGGCATTTATTAGCTCAGATGCCGACGCTTGATCAAAACATCACGCAAAGTTGGTGCATGGTGGTAACAAAACCGCACGTTGTTCGGAAGTGTCCGCAAAGCTAATTAGCCAAAACGTGTGCTAACACGGTGAGATTGAGCACTAAAGGGCTCCAGGTGTACTTTGGATGTCAGCTGCTCGGGAAGAGACCTTCTAATTGGCTTTCTCAAAATGGCGCAGGGCTGTACGTTAACTTTTTTTTCACATAGCACAGAGGTTGATAGTTTTGTAGCACAGGCCAAAAACTTGTAGCACGAGTATAAAACGTCTCTAAAATCTCTAAAAACAACCACAAGTAATGCAGTTCGTCACTTAAACAGGTATGTGACTGGCAAAGGACATGAATGTTGCATACAGGGCACACAAAATCCAAACCTTAACAAGAAATGTTTTCAGACAAATTTTTTTTAATTTATTTGCCCATAATGGTAAATTGGGAGGGGGACTTTAATTTTAACGAAGTTGTGGAGGGGGACTTTAATTTGATCCCTGTGTGTGCGTCTGTCTGTCTGTGTGTCACACATGTATGTACCAGAGCACACCACCAGAGGGGCGCTATTACAATACATTTCCCCATAGCCAAGTACATTTTGCTTTGTACATAAAAAACTATGCTTGATGTCTCCGCATAGTGGCATTTCTACTCAGCAGACCGTCGACTTTCTAAATCCACAGAGTTCAGAGCTTAAGGTGTTTAGTAGCTCTTTGTGGAAAATGTAGAATGTATATGCATTTTCCCATTAAAGATATACTACTTTAATTTGATTTAATACTTGAAAATACCTCTTAATTTTGTCATCATCCCGGTGTCCCAGATGGATAGCGAGCTCGACTCGCTGAGGAAAAGGTGATTGTTCGCTAGGAATTGTGGGATTTGGTGTTGGATGTATGGACTCTACGCAGACGGGCACATGGTTTTTAATCGCACGCTAGACTACAACTACCAAAGAGAATATCGAGGCGCATCGATTCACTTCACACAAACCCTCACTTCACATGCGAAATAAAAAATATTTTTTTCTATTGCACGGGTGCTACTGCAGTAAATTAATTTATCGCACAGACCGATTTTTTCGTAGCATGTGTGACATATATGTCGCACTGTACAGCCCTGTGGTGGTTCTGTTGGATTCAGATAACGGGGTTCACGGAGCAGAACTTTCTCGACGAGGGTGGGGGTGGCGGAACGGAATGCCTTCACTTCGCCTGTCGCAACTTCCGCTGCTGGAATGCAGTCCGTCCGGTTGCGACATGGGCGGGACATGGCGGCTGGAATGCAGCGGCAGGGAGTGGACTGACTTTCTGGGTGCTGAAATGGCCCGGCCCGGCGGAATGGACCGGATGAGAGGGTCATCACGCAGTTATAATGAAACTGTTCCTCACAGGCATACAGCTGTGTTAGAGCAGCGCTTGGCTTCCAGTGAGTCTTCATAAACCAGCACACAAACACACACACACACATGCACAGCTTCTTGGAATGCTAGTGAGAAACCAAAAACAAACACACACTTGCACATTCACACACATTAACACAAACACACATAGACTCTTGGTATGTCAGTAAAAACAAACAGGAACAGACACACACACACACACACACACACACACACTAATCTCTGGGTGCTGCTCACACTTCCTGTTGTGTTGCGTTCAGGAGATTCCCTTCATTTTGCGGGAGGCAGCTGGGAGATTGTGCAACGCTGAGTGAGGGAGAGGAGTTATCCGAGCAGACATTCCGACCACGCTGCAGAACGGGGGGGAGAGAGAGGGCAGCGCAGATGTGGGAAATCTCCAGGGTCAAAAGCCAGTTCTGGAAAAAGCAGCTCAGTCTTGTTTAGGGCTCTCTTTCCTCCCTCTGCGTGTCACAGCGACAGACGCTGGGTCTCGCCGATTTGGTTCAAATCTCAAATTGTCTTGTGAAGGGGCTTTGTGGGAAAATGTTGGGCCCGTCTGTGTTTATCTACAAGGGGCTCAGTAACGTATGTCTCTGAGGGAATCCCCCCCCCCCCCACCCCACACACACACTCACACACGCATATACACACACACACACACGCCGCCCCCTTCGAGGAGCTCAAATTGAGGCTCTTGGGTCGCACTGTCCCATATCAGTGAGCTTCTGCTCTAAATCTCCCTGTTCCTGTTTGTTTTTGTTTGTATATTCTTTACTGTGCGTGGATGTGTTTATTAGGCCTGTCTTCCAGGGCTTGCATTTCATGTGCGGCATTGAATTTGGTGTAGGACTGGTCTTGCCAGGCAGGCAAGAGAGGGCCAAAAAGAGGGGGGGGGGGGGGACTCGCTCCGCTCCGCAGAAAGGGAAAATCTCTGGGCTTTCCCCTCGAGGTGAAGTATGGTCTGTGCCTTCGTCGCCAAACGCCGCCGCCGCCGCTGTGACAGACGTGAGCATGTAACTGGGGCGGGGGGGGGGTCGGCAGTGTGAAATCGGCGTAATTGTCATAATCAGAAGTCTTCATGTGTCTGCGACTGTGCCGTGGGAGGCGAGCGCGGAGCACAGCCTCATTCCGCCTGTAGTCTCACTTCGGATCAGGCAGGTGGCCTTATGCCAGTCGCCAACGGTTACGCTTCACTGATGAGCTGTGGCTTAACATTGTTTCATTGGAGGCGAGGCCTTTTGCCTTCTCTCTCTCTCTCTCTCTCTCTCTCTTTCTCCCTGCATATCTCTCTTTCTTTTCCTCCCTGCATATCTCTCTCTCAAATGCAAATTCACAAATGCTGTATTGGCATGATACATCCCATGTTGCCAAACCACAGAAAAATACTATTGAACACATGAACAAAGATCTAGACATACAGTGTACAGACAAATATATGCAAATACACTCGCTGGTTTTTCCTTTGTTTATGTAAGCTGTAACATAATTTGCCGCTAGTGTAATACATTTTCTGTGTTCCCCTAATACAAACCCCAATTCCAAAAAAGTTGGGACAGTATGTAAAATGCACATACAAGCAGAAGGCAATGATTTGTAAATACTGTTTTACATATATTTAATTGAAAGCAGTGCAAAGAAAAGATAATGTTTTACCTGAATGTTTTACCTTCCTTTTTGTAAATATACACTAATTCCGAATTTGATGGCTGCGACACGTTCCAAAAAAGTTGGGAAAGGGGTAAAACAAGTGGGAAGTTAAAAAATAAATAAAAAAACACCTGTTTGGAAGATTCCACAGGTAAACAGGTGATGCTATCATGACTGGGTATAAAAGGATATGAAAAGAGTCTTGATATTTTATTTATTTTCAGGTACTCTTACAAACGATACTATAACCTCTGCATTTGAATTCATTGATATGGGAATTGGGGGGTGAGACTAGATTAAGCTGTAAATGTCACTGGAATAGAACGAAACCCATGGTTGGTTAAATGTCTAAGTCATCAAGGGTCTGCGGTATCAAACGAGCCCCAAACCATCACTCTGCTGCCGGATATGCAGTAGATATGGATGGGTCACTTGAAGGGTTGTTTCCCCTGACTTATTTTTCCATAGAGTTCAATAGGAAAATGAGTCAGGAGAAACAACCCTTAAAGTGTTCCATCCATATCTACTGCATATCTGGCAGCAGAGTGATGGTTTGAGGATAATTTGATACCTCAGACCCTTGATGACTTACAGCCATTTAGCCAACACACTCCATGCTGTCCAAACCTTTTTGGAATTGGGGTTTGTAAATAGGGGAGCTTTTGGTTGGTAATTTAAAGTTCTGTATTGATGTCATACGTTTATTTTAGGGTATAAATTCCCCCTTTGTACTGGTACCTTCCACATGCTGTGAGGTACGGCTCTGTCTCTACCACTCCCTGACTGCAGTGTGTCTCTCTCTCTTTCTCTACATTTCTCTCCCTTTCTCTGCATCTCTTTCTCATATCTCCCCCCTCCCCCTTCCATGTATGTGTTGCCGAAGCATAATGATTTCCCCTTGTGGCCTGACAGACAAGGCCCCTTCACCAAGGGGCAATGCATGATGGGAGTTGTAGTTTCAGGTGGTGCGTCTCTGTTATGAGCGAGATGGAGGAGGGGAGGCACTGCAGCGCCGTCCTCCCAACAGGTCTGAATGGCGGTGAACGGGACAAACCAGTTCCAGAGCAGAGGCCCGTGGCATTTGCTGATCTGAGATCCCTCCGGGCGCTAGGGCCGTCTGGCAGAGGCTGAGGGGTGAAGGAAGGAATTTCGCCTGCCGGGACAGGCGTGTTCCACGTTATTCCGAAACCAAACCGGCTCTGACCCAAGATAACTGAACACAGCCTTCAACAACAAACCGCCGTGTTGGTATTTGAGGAGTTTTGCCGTTGAGTGACACGTGTCCCAGCCACATTCCAACTTTCTCAGTGACACTGAAGCACACTTCCAACGTCGCCAAGCGTGTTTTTAAAGGCACATACACTGTGATATTAGCCCTTTTATGTCTGTGTTATGATTGATTATCATTTATTTGCTTTACAGACACCCTTATCCAGAGCACCTTACACAGTTTACACTTCTGTCCTCCATTCATACAGCTGGATGTTTACTGAAGAAATTATGCTACGGTCATGTTACCCCTTCCAAGGGTTCACTCAGGGTTGCCAGAGTTTAGGTGCGTCGTTTCATCCGCCGTAATGTAGGGTTTTTTAAAAAGATTAATTGGGTCGGTTTCAGAGGGGGAAAAAAATGCATGAGTCAGTGGTAGAAAGGAGGCATGTCAGACAATAGGTGATTTTTGAAAGAGCATGAACAGACTTTCCCCCCCCTCACCCCTGTAAGGACCACAGAAAAACCATAACGTAATTTTACACCTGACAAAAAGAAAAGGAGTAGATCCAGTGCTGCTTGGTGAGAGAACGAGGTGTCTTCAGTCATGGCTGCTGTGAGCCCCACCATTTCTGGTGAAGCGCTAGTTCCAGAGAGGCTTCCTCATCCAAAAACATAACACTGAGGCGGGGTTTGAGAAACACTGGGGCGGGGTTTGAAAAACATTTTTTGGGGATGGTGAGTCTGGCAACACGGGACACAGCGTTTCACGCGCTTAACCATCCTGCAGCCGCTCTGCTGTGATGTAAAGCTTCTCGCTAACGACCCCCCGTAGCCGCCATGTTTAATTTATCGCCCGGACTGGCGCAGGAGTCGTCTCCGGTAGCCCGCCGTCAGGATACCGAATGGCGCATTGGCGCATGACGTCAGCTTGAGCTCAGTGGGAGCTTTTTGTAAAGACCCACGGTGACTAGCGCCAGCCGCGCAATCGCGACGGTGGATTTTATATTTTATAAGTTGATGATTTGTTTTCCCATTAGGAGTTAGCTCGCCGGCCTCATTTAAATGTGAGAGAGACTTGTGAGGTGAAGGAAGAAAGAGAATCCACCGCAGAGATGAAATGAGGCCCTGTGGATCACCCTTCCTCTTAATGGATAACAAACAGCAGCTCCTGGTTACAGTTAACATGTGGCGGTGGATTACTGCAGTTAGGCACACCGTGGAACTGTGGAGTCTCGTGTCGGTTTGCAGCTGCCTGGGTGTTGGGGGGGTGTGGACGTTGACAGATTTTTATACTAAAGAGAGGAGACAATTTAAAAGTGATAGACAAGGTCATGTCTTGTCTCAAGCTGTGTGTGTGTGTGTGTGTGTGTGTGTGAGAGTGAGAAAAGACCTCAACCACCAAATTACGGACCACAGAACCGTATGTTCAAAGCAGCTGCATACCTACCTCCCATCAGTACCTGTGTGTGAGACGTGTAACACTGTACGTGCAGAGCTGACCCCCCCTCGGGGAAGGAGTCATTCTCCCCTAAATAAGCGCTTCGGTTTCACAACTGAGAGAGAAAGAGGTGGAATGTGAGGGCCGGTGCACCGGAGGTCACGAGTGGGGCCCTCTCCCCCGTGCCGCGGTGGGGTCACTGCTTCGAGAAGCCGACTCTGGGAGGGGGGGGCGGAGTCTCGTCAGACAGTTGCCCCGCCCCTTTGCACCGTCACCCCACCACGTTCGCCTGAAGCTAATCTGTAGCGCATAAAGAACATGGGTAGGAAGGAAATGTGGGTAGTTTACTGCTGGACGAGAGAGAAATGTAATCTCTTTAGCAGGTTGACAGATAAGGCTCTTTTTCACTGTATGGCAGTTTAAGCCACGTTAAGCTGCTTAATTAGACGTAATCTATAGGCCTCAGTGTGAGGCGTAACTGATGAAGTTAAAGAGGCAAATCTCATCCCACAGTGTACAATTGCACATGATTCAAGAGATGAGCGGGTGGGATGCTTTTTCATAACCGGGTTGCAGACACGGAAGAACAGATGAGTTGTCATCTTTTCGAACTTAAATAGGAGAAGGTGTCTGGCAAATTTAGGTTCTTGAGACGGTACAGAGACTGTAAAACCCTGGTGCGGTAGAGTGGCTGACGAAGCTCTCTTACAGCTGATAGGCTACCATGTGTGTGCAGTGATTACTGACACCGTTATGTGACTGGGTGGTATTACTGGAGCATTCCTCATGGGTACTAATGGGTTATTTCTGCCGTCGTCCATATAAAACTTGAGTAACGGATTTTTTTTTTTTAACGAAATCATTTATTGGATTAAGATTAAGATCGATCTGAAGATCAGTTGTCGAAGACCTCTGGTATTTCGTTGCCACAGCTAACCCTGGGACAATGTGTGGGTCTCATTCGGGCTCAGTGTGGTCGTCCTGGCTCCGCAGGAAACTGTGGGATTAGTAATTGATTGGGATTGTTGGCGGTTTAAGGGATGCAGGAGAATGTGTCCCCCACAGGGTAGGGCGACAGGTGGGGAGTTGTTGGTTTCAATCCAAGCTGTGCCTCATTCTCAGGATGGGGAGAGTCCTTCTCAGGCTTTTATCAGCTTGTCTATATGCATAGAGTCCGCACTGAGCATGTGCAGGAGGGCCTTCAATCAAATGCCCTCAAAGGTTGTTCCTGCCAATCAAAGGGGTTGGAGTCTATACATTTCGGTGTCATAAATGAGGACGTGTGGTGTTATGAATGAAGAATGTTTTGAGCCCTGGAACCTGGATGTGGCAGTGGACTGGAATCTTGGGATTGTTTCCGAGTGCTCGGTGGAGGACTGGAGCACGTTTGAGGTCTACGTGAGACATTTCACCCCCAAGTGATGAGCTAAAAACAAGTATGCAGCACTGTCCTGGGTGGACATGTCATTCTCCACTTTCTGCTTCAGTAGTATTTGTTTAAGCTTCAGTTATGGTTTTGCAGTATATTATACACTGCCTGGCCAAAAAAAAAAGTTGCCGTTGCACCCGTCATGCATAGTGCCCACTGTAAAGCCTCTGGAGGCAGTGTTATCATCTGGGGTTGCTTCAATTGGTCAGGTCTAGGCTCAGCAACGTTATGCAGCAATAAAATGAAGTCAGCCGAGTACCTGAATGTACTGAATGACCAGGTTATCATATTCCAGGACGACAATGCCAAGATTCATCTGGCTGAAATTGTGAAAGAGTGGTTCAGGGAGCACGAGGAATCATTTTCACGCATGAATTGGCCACCAATTGGTCCTGACCTTAACCCCGATGCGATGTGCTGGAGAAGACTTTACGGAGTGGTTCGACTCTTCTGTCGTCAATACAAGATCTCGGCCAAAAATGAATGAAACTCTGGACGGAAATAAATGTTGTGCCGTTGCACAAGGTTGTCGAAACAATGCCACGACGAATGTGCGCCGTAATCAAAGCTAAAGGCGGTCCAACTAAATATTAGTGTGTGCCATTTTTTTGGCCAGGCAGTGTACGAGTGGATTTGTTGTATTGCAGCACATTTAGTTATTAGCTAGCTCTATGGGCTGCTATACAGCCATGAGCTCCCTCCGTGTTGCAGTGGGACACGGCTTATCCTCGTCAGTACTTTGCCTTGGTGAAGCCAGTATTAGAAGTAGTCCAAATATACGGCTGGAACCCTTAAAGTTTGAGGCCGTTTGATTAAGCTGGCCTATATTTTGTTTCCGTTTTATTCTTAGTCATGGGAGCGTATGAGTCTGCTCTATGTATGTAGTTATCTCCTCCTGCCCATGGGCTTCACTACGTAGTGCCTTGTTCCCTCCGTTTTTCTGTTGGGTGGAGTCTAAAGTGACAGGCCGTCTATCAAGTGCAGTCCCCGCCCTTTTTTTCTCTTCACTGTGGCGGAGGTGCCCCGGGGTGCATCCCAATACTCTAAAAATGCACCATCCCTTCCTCCACTACCACCTCCTCTACTCTGTGCCCCGGAAACGGATCTTTGTGTTTAATTATGTAATGGTTACATATTAATTAATGCCTCGACGCAAACCGCAATGTCAGGTACATTGTATACTGTACATACTGAAAATACTTGTACTTGAAACGTTCAGACAGTTTTGCATACTTCTGGGTAAGAGAGGAGTGGTAGTGGGGAGTGAAGAGTATTGGGACGCAGCCCAGGTCTGCATGGTTGTGTGCTGGTGGCACGGACAAGATGGCCGCCGCCTCAGAAAAGATGGCCTGCGGGAGTGCGTCCCGCTTCAGTGAATTGATCTTTCAAGTGACAAGTGTGCACGGTGTCGGTCGCTCCGAAAAAGGACGTCTGCTTAGCTAAGCTGCCGTGCGCACTATTCACGCGAGTCAGGGCTAAAATTAACTCCTTTATCTGAGCCTGCTCCAGTGTTGGTGTGATTCAGCTTTAATTGAATGAACAGGGTCCCTCGGCCCCTTATGTGTAATAGTAGGATACCGGTCCATTAGCGAGCCTGTGGATTAGCCTTTGTCGTTTTCACTGGAACACACACACGCCGCTGTACAGGGGCATGATGCGGTGCTACTGTATCTGTCACACCACAGGAAAGGGAGATAGTAGGACTGTACCAAGTGGCTTTCCTCTCGGGGGGGTGAATGGAAGAGGACGAACACACCCTTATCCCCCCAGAAAGCCGTAAGAATGGGTCAGTCTCTCTTTAGAAATGCTGAGGTGGACAGAAGCCATATCTTCTTCTAACAGAGAACTCCGGGGAGCCCGCCTTCGTGGACGGAATGAATGAGACCGAGTGTCTCTGTGTGATGCATGCGGAGAAGCTGGCAATATTTCACAGGTCCCCTTCACATCCACGCACACCTTTTTCAGGGCTGATAATATTCTACGGCTTTGACCGTCACGTCGGGGGGGTGTTCGGGGGCGATGCGAGGGGAACAGAGGAAGGTGTAATGAGTCGAGGGCTTTTTATGCACCTCTCTTGAATCAAAGAGCCGATTGGGCGTAGGCGGTAACGTCTGGTGCGCCCGGCTCTTGAGTTTCGCTTCTTTTCACCAAGGTGAGGACGCGGGGGATACCGCGCGCCTCTGTGAAATTTCGCCGAGCGTGTTCCACGTAGGCGCCGCCGCCCGCAGAGTGGAGTTAGGCTCCTCTCCCCTCTCCCTCCACGTCCCGCGTTCTTCACAGACTCTGGCGGATAGTGCGTTTGCGCGCTTGGCTTTGACGGATGCGGCGTTTTAAAGTCCAAAAGCTGGCGGGTTTACCTGCGCTCGCTGCCGCTCTTAACGTTCCCCCCCCCCCCCCCCCCCCCCCCCCCCGGTGCCGCGAACTGAGAGGCCCGCTGTCAGCCACTGGAATAGGCGTGCTGCCCTGCGGGTGCAGAGAGCGTATCTTTCTTCCCGTGACCTGTATCGTAAACATGTGTTGCGAACATGGCTCGCCAGCCTCCCCGATTCCTGGCTATATAAACTGAGGGGTCGAGGGTTGTATGGAGGGATGGATGGAGGGAGGGAGGTAGAGAGGAATGGATGTAAGAATGGACGGATGGAGGGATAGATGGAGGGAGAGAGGCAGGAGGGAGGGATGGATGGATAGATGATGGATGAGTGAACAGAAAGGGAGATGGAACAAGGAAGGAGAGACGAGAGCAGAGAGAACAAAGGATCCAGAAGAAGCAAGTAGGGATTGGGATAAGAGGAGTATCGGAGAGGGAAAAGTAGAAGGTTGTAGTAAAGGATGGCAGAAAGAGAGTAGAGAGACAGCCAACCACTCCCCGAAAAAGAGGGGACAGTGGGTCCCAGTACCGGGAACCCCCCACATCCCACGAATCCACTGTCTCTTGTAAAGAGCCACTTAAAACCCGCTACAAATCCCGCGCGCAGAGCTAAGTGTCGTTCACGCAAGCACCCCAGCCCCTGCCAAGCGCGAATCCCCGTCTCTCAATCCCTTCTCCTGTGCCGCGCACTGCATCCTGTTTGTTCCCATTCACACACGCGCTTTAAGGGAAAACAATCTGAATTCAGTTTCGCGTTCGGTTCATCGAAAAAAAACGGCATCATTCACTCCGACGTGAATGCTCGCCTTGTTGTTCTTTTCCCCCTGACAGCCGTTGTGTCTGTGAATGCCTTGTGCCTGTGAATGCCTGTGTCGCCAGCTGTACTGATGCCTTTGCACTCTTTCACATTAAAATCTGTTTTTGTCACATTGGTGGAAAAAGTGGAATTTTTAAATTTATTTACTTGGTAGCAGGAGAAATGACATTATCATAAACGCTACCGGTCGCGGTCACGGCGATGGATTGTTAGTAGTGGAATAAGCGGTAGTCTTAATGAGGGTTAGTTTATTATGGGGTTGTGCTGGCTAGACGGCGTGGTAATGTGGGTTTGAGGGGAGGGGCTTCCATGGGGCTCCTCATTGGTTAATGGGCTCAGCATTGGACCACTGAAGTTCCAGGGATTCGGTGGTTGTTGGAGCAGACAACAGCAAACCTGTTTGTTTTAAGAGTTTGTTGCTCAACTTTTAATGTATAGCTTATCTCAAATGGCCCTTTCCCTCAGCCTTGCAATGTGACTTGAGATGACAGAATGAGTTTGAGCTCTGTCGGTAATTATTCCCCCTCTTTCTTTCGGCTGAGAGAGAGAGAGAGAGGAAGGGAGATTAGACGGGTAGAGCTGAGAATGCAGTTGTGGGGTGGGTGGGTGGGTGGGGTGGGGGGGGGTGGGGGGGGCAGGGCGCGCAGGGCGGGGGGGCAGGGCGGGGGGGCAGGGCGCGCAGGGCGGGGCGCTCCTCAGCTTTGAGGGACAGTTTCACACAGAGGAGAGAAGCAGAAAGAAATAGAGGGAGCAGTGGAGGAGAGGAGGGGGCATGATAGATGGAGATACTGGTGAGGGATACGGACAGGTAGAGGGGGGGGGGGGGGGGGTACGGCATTGAGGGGCCGATTCATACGGAGGAGAGGAGAGGACAGGCAGAGGAGAAATATGAAGGAAGGGAGAGGATTGCATGAGTGAGAGATGCCACAGAGAGATATGGACAGGTAGAGATGGGAACGGGGGAGGGAGGGAGGATGGGGGGGTGAACACAGAGGGTTTGAAAGGGAGGGAGCTTCAGGAGAGATGGAAAGATAGAGAAACAGGTCTAAGAACTCGGGCATTTGATGCTGAGTGAGGGGAGATGGAGAGAATGAGACACAGAAAGGGGGAGATTAGGAAAAATGAAAAACCCAGCTAGAGTTTGTCAAAGAATACACACACTTTCGCACTCTCTCTCACATACACAGGCACACAGACAGTCTCGCACTCACACACGCATGCACACACGAACGGTCTGGGGTTTGGGGTACATTCAATGTCCATGGGTTGTATTTATAAATTGTATTAAATATTCACTTCAAACAATGATCAAATTTATATTAGGGCACACCCTTCATTCATTTAATACAAAAAGTCAGCAGGTTTCAATATACCTGAATTTACTGCTTTTTGTGCTGTCCAATTTGGCTAGTTTTGCTCTTCAAATGAACAATACAATACAACTTTTTGTAACGTGTTTTTATCATTATCTGTTCATAACATTTACTCCAGCACGAGTAAGGTGTTTAAAAAATATATTTTAACCACATACATACAATAGATTATCCGAGAAATCTCTGTCAACTTTTACCTATTGAAAATCCACCTCAACATCAGCTGTGGGTTTTCTCCAAATGACATGTGACCAACATCAAATGATGCCACTCCTTGCAGTTGCACATATTATATATTATATATAGACAGTATGGCGAGTTTCTTCAGTTTTTTACCAATATTGTGGTCTGAGCATAGAGTGGATTAATTATTTGTCAACAGTGTTAGCAACATTGCTTGTTTACCTGCTTTAAATGTTATTACATGTAATAATGTAATGAAAGGGTTTAAAACCGTGATTTATAAACGGTGTGACGTGTGAGGCTTGCGGTTGGTATTAAGAGGATAAAATGAAAGAAATGCCAACTGTGTTACGCACAAACAACGGCAGTAGATTGCAATTCTACTGTGTCCTGTCAACTGTGTTAGTCTTGTGTCAACTGTGTTGTGTGAATTTTGTGTCATGAATAACATAAATGTTACCTAAATATTTATTAAAATGATGGAGGGAACTTTCTAGAGAGGGAACTCTTGCATAATGATGTTTATAACTTAATTAATTGCAATTTGGAATTTGGAAACTATCCTTTCACATAACAGTTAACAACGTAATCAATCATATGTTGAATATTTAAAACATCTTCAGACCTTAAGCTTGGCAATTAGTGAATTTAGCTTATTAGAAGGGTGTATTATGGGAACAACCTATTTGATCTAGCAAAAACGCACAATTATTTCTGCACCTTTTTTGATGTGAAATGTACCCCTAATTATAGAATCAGTCACACACACACTCTCTCTCTCTCTCTCTCTCTCTCTCTCTCTCTCTCACACAGCTCAAAGTAAAGTGTTTCTTATCTTCCCCTCCAGAGACAGCCATGTGTGTGCATGTATAAATATGTACACGCGCACACGTGTGGCCCCAGCACATTATCTGTGCGTGTAGGGGCCTTGTGCACTTCCTTGTCACTTGAAAAGCTGTCACAGGTTTCCGTGGCGACCGAGAAATTGGGGTCTCAGTAGGGTGGCCTTTTTTATTGAATTTAATTTTTCTATGCCCTCCCAAGGCATTGTCTGCTCTGTGTGCGTGTGCGCTTGCATTTGTCCCTTTCTGTAGACCTATCTCGGTGTACAGATGCGCTTCCAAGTTTGAGTGAATGGCTGAGCAGAAAGGCCTTTTTAAATATGCATGTCGTGTCAGATGGGGCTTGGGGTGTGGGGGGTGGGGGGGCGGTTTTGTCAGTTTCTTGCGAGTTGCAGCTCAGTTTGAGTTGTAGAAATGATCGAACTCCACATGTAGATATGGTACCTGAAGGAGAATATTAGGCTTGGCATACATTTGCATGCATTTGTATGATTAATGAATGAGAGTATAAACAGGCAGGAGCCGCCTGGCAGTGAACAGGCGGGGTTCGATCCTTTGGCTTTGCGTCTCAGAAAAAATGCTTTCTGCATTTATATTATTATTATTTTTTTAATCTAGTGTTTTTAATCTGTGTGGAGAAATGAGAGGAAGAAGAAGAGAAAGGCCGAATGCTTCTTTGTAATTTTTCGCTTCCGGCTGGACTCTGTGCCCACGGTGACGGCATGCTTGTGGAAGCGGGCTCTGGCATAATGGACAAGACGTTTGCCGCCACAGCTTCTGCGGCGTTCTGGCAGCGGCGATGGTCGGCCCTGTCGTTGCCGGCCGGGCCGCGCAGTTGCAGGACGCGTCTCGCGATCGTCTCGCACCGTGCGCTCCTACTCTAATTGCAGGGATGGCGGCTGGATGATAGATGACTTTATGCTTCAGGGAGTTTGGTGGTCCTGGCCTCTCCTGTGTTTGTGTGAGTCTGAAGGCCTCTCACCTGTTTGACCTCACCTTAGCTCCCCTGTGCTCTGGGTATGCATTCATGGCACACCTGAGATGACGTGGGACATCTAGACCAAACTCTGCAGAGTAGAAATTACACTGTCGAGCACTGAGATGGCCAGCCATCGGCTGTGTCCTGGTATTCAGGCCCACCCCTCAACATTTTTGCAACGTTGCTGTAACATTGTGGGAACGGTGTGGCGGTGTCTCCTCTGTAGCTCCTTCCCTGTCCCAAGGCAAGCTGACCATAAATTCCTCACCCTCAGTAATCGCAGTGGACACTCAGGTGTGGCGGTATCGGTCCCTCCCTCTCACTTTCTCCTTCCCCCTTCTCCAAACGCTGCACTGTTCTCCCCGCCCTGAGCAGTCGGCGGATACAGGGCGAGTACAGGCAGATGCAGTGCGGCCTGTTTCCTCTGCGCCAGTGGCTGGTAACCGTGAGGCGTGGTGCCTTCCGGCTCATTCCTGGCGACATCATCTCACTCTCCTGCTGGGATTGGGAGCAACGTTTGTGAAAATGTTGGTTTGGCCGTTTCGCTCCATCTTCGCCCGTCCCAGATTTCTGCCCTGTGATGGGAAGTTGCCGGATACAAAATCAGGAAGGGGTGGGAGCAGGAATACTCCCGTTGGCTGTGCAGCTCAACCAGTAAAAGCCGCTCACTTTTTAGTGAGCCAGCAGTTTGACGGTCGTCCTGACAGGCCTAGTACACCGAAATGTGGAAAGGCGCCCTCTCATAAGCCCGGTCAGGCACAGAGAACAGTCCTCTAAACCGGGTAGAGCAGGAGGGAAAGGTTTTCAGCTCGCTACAGGAGAAACGGGTCGCTCATGTCGTTCCAGCTTGAGCCAAAAAGACAGGTGTGAGGAGCCCGAGGCGTTCCCGGCTCCAGAGCTGATCCCCACGCAAGATACTCCACCGCTCCGCTCGAGCAGCGGCGTGACTGGTCCTGTCCGACAGGACGCTCCAGTAATTCGACACTCCACCCCCCCCCCCCCCCCACTCTCTGAACCGCCCTCGGTTCTGCGGGCTCAGTACTGATGGACAGGTGACGGTCGGTTAAGACTCATTTAAGGTCATTTCTGCTGTCCCGATCTAGGTGGTCTCTCTGTTTGTTTTTCTACTATTGCGCAAGATCCTCCAAGGGCCAAACAAACCCTGCCAAATGTTGTTTTGTTAAGCTCCTCTCCATTTAGCTTAGTAGGTATCAAAGTGCACAAAATTATCTCAGGGGTTGCAAATGTCCTTTTCATTGTTCAGATGAATGCTACGTTTCCCCTCTCCGAGTCTTTGGACTCTTTGTAAGAGCGCGTGTTTGCTGGCTCAACCCTGGAACAGTTACGCTGCTCTCCGTATTGCCTTTGGGATATTGTTATTTATGAATAATTCTGTTGAGATGGACGTATATTCTTTCAACACCGCTCTACTCTGTCCAACACACACAGCTCAGTTCAATCGAGAGAGAGAGCGAGATGGTGAAGTGCATTCTGGGTCTTGTATGAGACTGATTGCTCTGGAGTTGTTTACAGGGCCACAGAAAAGATTTCATTTGAAAAACCGCCTGTCTGTGAAGGTGATGGACAGCCCAGGAATTTTTGCAAATGGGGTTAAATTATTCTACCCTAACCCAGAACTGAATACTGCTGACGACTGCTCCTCAGCGTGGGGTCAATGAATAACGTTGAAACGTTATCACCGTCCTACAGGGTTGCTAGAGTGTTGTGGGAAGGTTTTGTGCGTTGCCTGCTTAGCCAGTCATTAACCTGGGGTTTGATGCACTTATTGTTAGTCTTTCTAATGCTGCAGTCTTCCACAGTAGACTTGAGGTGAAAGCTTTAGAGACTAGTCTCTCATTCAGCAACATTCTTTTTTCTTTTTTTTGTTGCATTCATGCTCCTATGTGTAGCGGAGGCCAAGGTTTATCAGGCTTAATTCGTTTATTCATTTCTTCTCTGCCTTTCTCTCGCACACAAGATTTTATCTTGAGTTTTTTTTTTTTGCGCGTTCTTCCCTTTTTGTTTGACGGGGTCGAACGGACCCGTTCAAGGTCGATTGGTCAATCCGGCCTGCCGAGCCTGGAGGGATCGCACATTCTTTTTTTCCACTTTATCTTGGAGGAAAATCTAGAACTCGACTTCTCTTCAACTCCCCCACCGCCACCTCCGCCCAATCCTCAGTTCTGAAATCCCTGCCGAGATCTCTTAGATGGAGCGAACCCTCCCTGCTCCCTTGATGGGAGGCTAGACGCCAGCTTAATCCCCCCCCCCTGCCAAACCACCCACCCACACCCATGACAATCAGAAATAAATTGCTTTGGGAAACACTCATAAAGGAACAGACAGATGGACGTGCGCGATGCAGGGGATGCGATGACAGATTGATTAAAATGAGCAGATTGAAAGAAAAGTGCCTTGGTTAAGTCTCCAATCGCTCATTGTCTCTCTGTCTGTGCGACAACGGGATTATCGCGCATTAAGATTGCGGTCCGCAGCCCTCGTCGTGAGCCCGCGGTCGCCGTGCCGACGGCTAGTGCCAGGTCCGGCCGTCATATCTGGTGCAGTACCGTTCTTTTTGTTCCTCTGCAGTCCTTGTAAATGACCCAGTAATTATCATCATATTCTATTTGCCATTTTGCAAATATTCTCAAAGGGGCAAGCCCGCCCCACGCACGTCACTGTGTTTGTGTTGAACAGGCTCCGCGACATTTTCTTCCGGGGATGGGATGTCACAAAGATGACCCTCCCCAGTTCCAGTTCCAGAGCCTGGCCTGTGATTGGTGGAGGGAAGGGGGTCGGGCTTAGTCTGGGAGTTTCTGCAGCCTGAGAAACGGGGCTGGCAGTGAGAAGGTTGTTCCAGTCATGAGGCGGCAGCTAATCAAAGGAATTTCGGTGCAAGGCCTCGCTAACATCCCAGATTAGCCCTGCGAGGCTTGTAAAATCATGTTGCAATGAAACTGCCCACATAAACGGAAAACGTACCCCCCCCCACACCCTTCTTGGCTGGCTCCGTCTGGACCTGAGGCGGACGGGCGGACAACAGGACGGCGAGCAGCGGGATGCGACCGTTGCAGCGGCCGGGAGTGCCAGCGCTCGGGAGCGCGCGCAAGATGGCAATCTTTACTGCCGGCGCCAGCGTGCTGCAGCTGAGCGTAGAAGGAGGAGGAGGCGGAGGGCCCAGCCACCGCCCGTCACCTGTCACCCGCCGCGAATCAGATGGTGGTGCAGAGAAATGGCTCTTAATCTTAGTCTCTGGGAGGAGGAGCGGAGTGGTGACTGACGTTGTGGAACGGAGAAAGAAAACGGCGGCGGCGTGCCGCTCTCGGCTCTGGCGCTAATCTCGGCCCGCTCTTCAGGTTCAGAGCAAAGTGGGAATCTTCTAAAGTGCTGGTGGGGAAAGGAGGTTCTGAATCTGCCTCTTTTGGGCACAGGAAAGTACATCTGGCGACTTGGCCTGGGGTGGCATTTACCAGCCCCACCTCTCTTTCTGATTGGCCAGCATGAATACTTTACGACCAATCAAGTATCACAGCTGTGATGAGATATTTTGTCTTGTTGTACAGTAATGGGATCTAGTCTGGGTATTTGTCCAGTCAGCTTTCATTGCTATTTGTCCATAATGGGGATCAGAATAAACCTTACATTCCCAGAAACCATGAATGTATTTATGAATTTAATATTTTTATATCACTGGTAGTTTTAAAAGCAACCGGCTTCTAACTTTGCATGCAGAAAAAGCGTCCCCCCCAATCCAAGCCAATCACTTCCAGGGATATTTTTCTGTCCAGAAAAGGTGTCCGGTTTATGACGTAAAAAAACGTTTGGAATAAAAATCTTGATTTAAGTTTTCGTTGCTGTGGTGATGATTTAAACAAAAAAAAGAATAAATAAAGATTATATCTGAATGACAGTGCGGGTTCATGTGTCGCCAGCTTGGCTCTGCGCTCCCCTGGGAGTGAGTCACAGCCGGCTTATCGAAGAGCTGACAGGTGGGAGGGAGTGTTGCGCCTACCGTCTTTCTCAGCAATAAAAAGTGATTTAGGGGCCCGGCCGTGCCGGGCGGTCTTACCGCACTGTTCGTCTGAAAGGGAAAGCGTCGGGTTGGGAGGGGGTGTTTCGTTTCCTGCCATTGCACCGAGGGCAAGTCCGGGCACGTTCCGCCGTGCGAACGCAAACTCACCCCGAGTGGTCGCGCTGGGGTGGGGCGGGGCCACAGAGAACCGCTACCTGCCAACCTCCTCTCCCGTCGCATTGCGAACCTTCCGCTCGCGTTTGCGGCCCACTCCTCCTCTACGTGTCAAGCTTGTTTGTGTGGGGAAGCTTTTAAAAGCGCCATCGCTGTTGATTTTATTCGTCTGGTGAGCATGCCCACTCTAGCGGACGGCTCCGGGTTTGGCTGTAGCTGCAGAGTGGACTGCGTCTGCCTTTTAAACCCCCCATCAGAGAGTGCCTCATAATGTCGGAAGTGTACAGTCGGCCCTACCCATAAATCCAGAGTGCACGTGCACTCACACTTTCAGTACATGATTACTTGTATGATCCTATGCATGCACACACACACACACACGCATGCAAACGCGTACACACACGCATACAGACAGATGCAGACAAACACACACACGCACATATACTCAAACACACACACACACCCACACACTCCTCTTTATGGCTTTACACTTGTCATATCCTGCTTTAATTGGTTTCAGAATTCAGCAGTGCATGAAAACATTCTGACTCTTGGAGGAAATGGGTATCATTTAATTAAATTGCTCTTTATTTTAAGTGGAGACCAAAGTAGATGTTTGCAAGTTTTTCTTTGTGTCTGTGTGTGTGTGTATATATATATATATTTGTGTGTGTGCGTGTGTGTGTGTTGTGTGTGTGTGTGCATGTGTGTTGTGTGTGTGCGTGCATGTGTGTTGCGTGTGTGCGTGCATGTGTGTGTGTGCGTGCATGTGTGTTGTGTGTGTCTGTGCGTGCATACGTGTGTGTTTTTGTTTGTTTGTGTGTGTCTGTGTGTGAGTCGGTGCTGAGTGTGAGTGCAGAGCAGCTGAGCCAGCAGGTGTGTATTGCATAAGAGTGCGCTGTGTTTTGTGAGCTGTGAAGTTGTATCAGAAAGCTGAGGGTTGAGAGCCAGTGGGATGTGTTTGACGTTCTGGGCCCGAATGAGTGTTCTGTGTCTCCAGAAACATTGTGAGGATTTATAATACCAAAGAGGCCTTTAAAACCATTATCAAACACTCAGCATCAAACCTTGTGTTTGGTTAACGGCAGACAGACACAGGTGCATAAACACCCTGTTGGCACAGAGCACTGCATTATGGGTTATATAACAGGGCAGGTTTTGGGCCAGAAGGGCAGACGGGAAACGGCACAGAGAAAATAATACTTAGCAGGGGAGCCAATTTTGAGAAATGTAATAGACTAACCAAAATTTGAGCAATTAAAATTAAGAGGGTGGGTAATGAAAAAAGTTATTAAAGATTATTAAAGTATTATTTTAAACGGTGTATTACCATATATACACAGCCATTGCCTTCAGCCTGCACACCATTAATGCCTGCTCATCACACTGCTTGCTTCTCCCCTGATGTATTAAACTAATAATAGTTTAAAAAGTATATATGTATCCTTGGTAATTCTACTTTTGAATTGAATTATGCCAAAACTATCGCTCAACCGCTTGGAATCAAACTCCTAATGAAAAATATATGAATAATCCTCAGGTAAATTACAAGTAAATTTCTTCAGTAATAACTCACCTGCTCCGTAATAAATGCAGATGGAGGGGGAGGGGGGTGCTAATTCAGATGGAGGGAAATTACAGTTGAACTGTGCGGTCGGTACCAGCGTGTGTTATAGGCTCCAGTGGAGAGCGGCCGTCAGTTGATACAGATTTTGTCTGCAAGAGGTGAGGAGTTTTGGGGTGAAAAATAACGTGTGTGTGTGTGGGGGGGGGGGGGTTGTGATGGTAAGGTAGACCATGCCGTTTTATCACATGGTGGTTCTACCACTCAGTTACCTCTGTAGAGAGGTAAGAGATTGAGAAAAGATGAAACCCAAGATAATTAGCGAGAGGGGTGGGGGGGCATCTGTGAAAGTTTAGGTTGTTTGCGCTCACCGATGTGGACCGTGAACGTCTGTGCGCAGGGGGCCGGAACGTGAACCGCGGACTCAAGAGGAATAGAATTCTGCACTGGAACCAGAGGGCCACACAAACTAAGGATTCCGTCTGTCAATGCAGGTTTATTCTTGAGACCTCCTGCTGAAAGCCGATGCCATTATTTTCTGTGAAGTTGCAGGCGAGGAGGACTGGGGAAGGATCTTTAAATCTTGGGAATACGCGTCGGCTTTATGCTGAGTTGGCACGAAAGAGAATGATATATGGGTGCGGAACGTTGCGGAGCGCCGTCGGAATCTCGACCAATGAAGAGCCCCGTTAAAAATTATCTCTGTTCCCCTTGCATGGAAAGGGGCTGACGGAAGTTTGATTGGGAACCAAACTCCATCTGTTAAAGTGTAATTACCATGACTTGACATTCCTCCAATGGAGGGTGGCGGGAGACATCTGTCTCCGATAGCAACCGGTCAGACTGCAGTGAAGCGCCCCCCCCCCCCCCAGAATCGGTGTGCAGAAGAGGACGGATATTCTCTAACTGCTTTGAAAGAAGACGATCTCTCCTAATTGCGGACTTTAACAAGTCTGCACTTGCCAAAGATGACAAAGCCCTGAAAGGTTTTCACTTTTTTGGCATTGTTGAGGCCCCGCTTAATCGATGAGAAAGCAAAATAGTTTTATTTTTATTGTTGTTTATTATTATAGTGCTGGGAAAACGAGAGGACCCGGTCGTGTCTGAAATCGTAGAAGTGTACGTGCTCCTCCTCGGACCTTGTTGGTGCTCTTGGGCGATTGGTGTGCCTGAACACGTCTATCGCCGTTAACGCGGCGCAGTAAAAAACATGTTTTTTTTCCTCCTGTGCTTCCGCTGGCTGCTGTCGTGAGTAGCCCCAGCCAGCGGGCTAAAACTGGTACAAACAGATCCGGGGTGTCCAGTCTTGTCCGCAAAGGGCCGGTGTGGGGCCAGGATTTCATTTAATCTGCCCATCCCTAAACCACCCCATTAAAATAATTAACTAAAATTAACTAACAGTAGAATCAGGATTCTTAGTGCTGCGCTAAAGCGAAAGCCTGCTCTCGCTCCGGCCCTATCCGGGTAAGATTGGACATAAATAGAGGGTGCGCCCTGTCGGCATGTGCCCATATACAAATTTCATAGTATGATTATCTTGGCAAAACATTTTCACGATATACACTATTATCTTGGTAATTATTATAAGTTGAGGGGTTTAAAACATAATTCAAGTGACTTCAAATTTTTTAAATAATACTAAGTCTATACCAATCAGAAAACATCTGTTTCTAAAACGTTTTATTGCTAAACGTATGTAAAAACATTTTGGCCATGCCAATAACCAAATAACGGAATTCAGAGGTAAATATATATATATATTTTCAATAAAATAAGTGCAACTTATTGAAGTAAATGTAAGCATTTTGACTGGGGCAAAGCTCCGTTGTTTCTGGTAACATTATCTCCTGCTGCGGCGATGTTTGACCTCCGCCTTCTGCCATGGTTCTTCCTTTATGTCGCTGTGTCTACTGAGTGTCAGAGAATAAGAAGTGCTCCTCCTGTGGCCGTAGCCGGTTATTACGCTTCTACTTCAGTTTTATAGGCGCTTGATCAATGCTCTGGTGTAACAAGACAGGTTATTTATTTTATTTTGGTTATGCCGGTGATATAAATGTATGACTATTAAATAACTGTTAATATACAGAGATATATAGTTATATCGATTATCATCCCATTCATAGTGCCTGGGGTACCTACCCTGGATTAGCTATTTTCATAAAAACAGGGTTTGGGCCGATGGGCTCCAGCGGCTGATCCAGAGTTTGCTCACCAAGGCTGTTCCAAACGGGAGCCATTTTGTGTGGGTGTGAGTACTGTTGAGGGGCAGTTGAGCTTGGGGGCAGAGTCTGTCTCGAACAGCGTTTAGGGTTGAGTTGGCTGATGTGGGATTAGCGCCGCTCTCAGAGCCCCCCGCGGTTACGGCCTTGTAATCGGAGACCTAACACGGCGGCTTCGCCTCGCCTCGCTGGAGCGGCGCCCCAAACACCTGCGCCGTCACCTTAATTAACCAACCAATTAATTTTCACAATTAGCAGCTGGAGGAGAGTCGGACGGAAGATGCTCGTTGTTGAAGCAGTTGTGTGTGTGCATGTGTCCGTGTGTCCGTGAGAGAGAAAGGGGCAGGGAGATGTGTGTGTGAGTGAGAGTGTATGTTAGAGAGAGAACAAGGGGGAGGGAGACAGTGTGTGTGTGTGAGACAGGGAGGGAGAGAGAGAGAAATGGAGATTGTGCTCGAGGGAGAGCGAGAGAGACGCAGCGTGTTGGTAAAGCAGAGAGATACTGAGAGAGACTGTGAGAGAGAGAGAAGAGCTGTGTGTGTGTGTGTGTGTGTGTGTGTGTGTGTGTGTGTGTGTGTGTGTGTGTGTGTGTGTGTGTGTGTGTGTGACAAAGAGCTGGCAGAATGGCCCTCAGTTCCAGCCGGAGCGGCGTATATAAATCCTGTCCCTGTCTGACTGTGCCTCTGTGGGGCTGACAGGGAAAGTGGGGCGGGGGGTGGGGGTGAGGAGAGGAAGGATTCAGTCCCAGGGCAGATCCACAGGGCTTTGTGCTGGCTTTGAGAAAAGCCAGCGTTTTCTCCCTCCAGAAACGCTGACTGCACAAGTGCAGCACAGCGGTGCTCGAGGAGCCGTTCAGATCGCTGGTCTTTAACTGCCCTTTCAACGGCTTCTTTGTTTTAATTTTAACCTTTTAATTTTTGCCAGTAAGTACTACTTTCTTTTGCAAAATAAGTAACCAGAAAAGAGGAGGAGAAATGAAGGGAGAGAGAGGAGTGAATGAGCGCCTTTTTATGTGCGCTAGAAATCATTCTCTACTTGCTTTCTCACCAGAGGGGCCTATAAAGCTCTATCAAACATGCGTAAGAGCTGCGTCGGTTAAACAGCCGATATCACCGTGGGTTTTACCTGTACGACGTATTCGTGGTGAACAATCTGATGTTGTACAGACCCGTCTTAATAACACGCGTTTAACCTTTTCTTTTTGTAAAACTGGGAAACTCAGGAAGGGCGGGCACTAATTGGCGTTGCTGGGAGACGTGTGTGGAATTATAAGAGTAGAGCGAGGTATGATGAGAATGGCGTATGGTAATGTCAGCTCAAGGTTACGTGGGACAGGAAGTTGGGCTGTGAGGCCTCGTGCTAGGGCGTGTCGGTGATGTGGGGGGTAGGTTTATCTGGCCGAATGCGCTGTTATGCGTGTCGGTTGCTTTTGCATTAATACCTGTCATCAGGCGTGTCCCTGGCTGTTTTATATTTAGCCTCTTTATCACACAGGCTCTTGGGTGCCATGGAGCGGTTAACGCTGCCCCCGCTCTTTTCCATGCCCCGCCCCTTTTCCCACCCCCTGGCCTGTCTCATCCAGGAAACTGAACTTCAGTTTGAAACTACTTTTTACTCTTTCTCTCTCATTCTCTCTCCCTCTCTGTCTTCTCTTTCTTTCCAGCTGACTCTGTGGACTTCCTTTTCTTCCATCTCCATCTCCCTCTCTCTCTTTCTCTCTCCCCTCTGATTTTCTCCCTCTCCCAGATAGGAGGGGTTGCTGTAGTTCCTGATCCAAAGGGTCACACAAGTCTGTGTGCGCAACAAGGCATTTCTTGTATGTGTATATCCGTGCATGTTTATGTATCATTGTGTGTGTGTGTGTGTGTGTGTGTGTGTGTGTGTGTGTGTGTGTGTGTGTGTGTGTGTGCGCTTTGGTTACAAGTAGTCCTCTCTGTCACCAGGTGACTTTCCTAGCTTCAGATTGTAAATTGATTTAGTCCTAAACTTTCCCCTTTCTGATAGTGTTAAGTTAAAAAAATATATATACATTTTTTTAAAAACACCTCTTAAAACTATAAGAAAATATTCTATGAGTAACATGTTGGGAAATCAAAAGCAAGGGCTACCTTTGCTGTTAATTTCTAAACAGGATGTATGTACAGCAATATATCCTGTAACATGAGACTCCCTAAAATGTCTGGCGGGCTTTGGGGCCTGATGTCTGAATGCACTATTATTTGTGTCCGGTTTGTGCGTTTGTTTTTATCGCTCTCACACGGGGTTTTGATCCAGTTTGGTTTTTTTGGGACAGATAAAAACATTGAAACATGTCCCAGTTTTTTCCTCCGCGCCTCACATTAGAAGATTTAACACGAGCGGCGAAGGGATTAGCTGCTGTGACTCTCCTCTGGATCTCCGGCATGATCCAGCCCCGTTTTTGGCTTTCCCGGCATCCCATGTGTAGCGCTTATATAAGAACGTCAAGTTGTACTCGCACTCAAACTGATCCTAGAAATGTGAAGGCGGGAGGGGCCCGTTTAATCTGGGGGCGGTTGGGGAGGGGGTTGTAATCCGCCAGGAAATGACCATCCCGTCGAGATTACATCCTTATTATGAGGCACACTCTACGGTCAGCTTGTGTTAAATTTGGGTGGTGAACGTCTTAAGCGTGTTTGCGGAGGGGAGGTGTAGTGTGCGTCTGTGTAAACGTATGTGAACGGCTTACAGCTGCTGCATGCAAGGTTTGTGTGCGTGTGTGTGTGTGTGTGTGCTGTTTATTTGCATACAACAAAATCGGTTTGTGATCTAGCATTTCTCTGTGTTTGTGTGTGCTGTATCAGTGTATGATCTGACATTTTCTCTGTGTGTATTTGCGTGTGTGTGTATACTGGTCATTGTACTGAACCTAATAATGTGATCTTGTGTGATGCACAGCCAGGTAAAAGCATAGCTTTTTACTGTATATATTTATTTTTTTAAAGACCCTGAGTCGTCAGGTCTGAGGCCTGGTCTCTGGACGAGGAGAGCTCTCATTACAGTGCGGGGCTGCTGAATTTTTCATGCGCTTTCATAAGCCCTATACCTCCAGAGTCCCCTCCCGTTCATCTCCAACGCCGCTCCCAATCTCTCTGGCACAGGAAGTGGTTTCCGTGCAACCACCCCCCTCGCTCCCCCGGCTCCGTGCTAATGCAGCCCAGGTCTCGGGAGAAAGGGGAAGAAGCAGGAGGAGGAGAAAAACGGACAGAGAGAGAGAGAGAGAGGGCGCGAGAAAGAGAAAGAGAGAGAGGGCCTAGTGCTTTAGCGGTCGCGTTAGAGCCGATACAGTGAGAGGAATAGACGGGGTGAGAGCATCAGTCAAACTTAAGTGCGTTTCCTGCTCCTGGGCTTGATTTCTCATCGCCAGCGGAGCCGTCATCATCGTCATCATCATTTTATATAACTGTCGCATAGGAAACAGCAGGTTGTAAATGGAACAACAGCAGCAGCCCCAAAACCCGTATGATTGGCTTCCTCCATTTTTTCCTTCCTATTGGCTTCCTCCAAAAAAATATATTTTTTTGTTGTTTTTCTCCTTAGTGTGGAACACCCGGTCACGACATGATGTGACGGTCACGACGGTCAGGCTTTGTTTCCAGGCTGCGAGGCTCTTCGCTCTGCTCTGAGAGTGCTTTAGTGAGGCGTGCCACCAGAAAGCCCCGGTTCTTTTATTCCTGATTGGTTGTTTATATTCCCTAAATTTTTTTTTTTTGCACCTGGTCATTGGTGACATCTGCTTTGAACTGGCTGGCCCAGGGTACATGAGCCTTTGGGTTGGCCAGATTACCCATGTTGCATTTTGGGTGGAGATGACGTATGTTTTTACTGGCTTTACAGATGTGATTGATGCAAGCAGAGATGTGAGCAGTGAATGAAAAATGCTGCTAGATCTGTATCCTTTAAGCCCTTCTGTATTTGGTAAATTCTCAGCAGCAAACCACCAGAGTCTTGCGCGCTCTTTAAAACAGTCCTGAGTTTAAACCAAATCGGTCCCACAGCAACATGACGATGCCAGCGAAATGGAAAAGGCGTCGGAACGTCGCGTGACTTCCCGAGGGAGCCTCGGCGTGGGTGGCAAAGTGACCGTTGTGCCAGGTGGATGCAGCCGAGCTCTGTTGTGATTAAATGCACGGGATTGGGCTGGGCGTGGGCGTACAGGATACCAGCAGAAAGTCGCCGGCTTTGTCCATTACGCCCCATTACCTTGCAAGCACTCGTCTGTGTCTACATCATTTTCTTTGGTTACCGCCATTACTCAGAAAGCAAAAACTGGCGGCTGTGGTAGAGAATATTTGCTTAGCGCTCGCCTTGAGTTTCTGTCACTAAAAGCCTCGCTCCGCGGCACTTTGTCGGTAACTCTCGAATCGGCAATTAAGGGCCCGGCTTGGAGGCGCTCAGGCCGGGATGGAGTCGGGCGGAAGCTACGCCGCTGCCTCCGCGAACGGTTGGGACAGATGACCTCTGACCCTGAGGAAAATGTAGGAGGATCTAAATCTACAACGCAAAGTGTGCAAAAAGTGAAGGGGGTTGAATAATTTTGAGTGCAACTGTACGTACAATGTGTACTAAGAAGCCATGAAAAGCAATAATTGATCATTTAAAGACATAACTAATTATTCAAGTTTATATCCACCTCAGGCAGTGTGGTTTTGTCACTAATATACCTATTAAGCCCACCTGACAAAAAAGCTTCTTTTTTTTAAATTTAATTTAATTTTTAATTAAATGTAAAATTAACATACAACTATATTGTCAAATAAATAGTATAATGATATTATTAACTGCATTCAAAAATGTAAAATATGCATGGTTATCATGCATTATGCCTTTGCAATTAACTACTTAATGCAGCTACTATATTGAAAGTAATTCGCTAGATAGCTAAAACTTATATTTTGATTTAAAAATGTACAATATTTATTGTTCAAATAACCTTTAACCATAAACCTCAATCAAAACATTAGTCTTTTACCATATTGAGTGAGAATATGTGAAAAATCCAAAATTCTGGAGGTACCAAAAATGGTCACCAGGCACATGTGGATCCCTAATTCAATATCGGCAAATCTGATTGACATACATGTAACAAGCAAACAAGCAGATGTATTGCCAGAAACATTGTACAGCACAATTATTTAAAAAATAAATATATGTATATATATATATAATAAAACATTTTATTTGACTCCAAAGTTGCAAGTGGGCTTAATTGGAACATGTGCTTAATAGGTATTCAAATGCCTTCTGCCCACACGTGAACTATACAGGGAAAATCATCTTTGTGGCAAAGGCTTCTCTTTATACCCAAAGACTTCTCGATGGATTGTTCTGGATGGATTTATCTGTGTATTTTGTGGATTCTACCTCACAACAGTGTTTTCTTTGAAGGTAAACTTTCTGCTTATACATGCCATGCATAGGATTAATCCTTAAACCAATCACCCGTTTCTGATGGGATTTTTATCTTTAATATATTTGCGGATCAGAGCTTAAATGGCAGTCAGAATGATTCATATATTTATAAATTTATATCATCTTTCGTCCATGTCGCTGCTCTGTTGTTGGATCGTGCAACAGAACACTATTAGTCGATACGCCACATGGTGGCGATGATTGTTATTACACATAAAAAAGCCTTGATAATTATCGTTGCGGTATATCGGCCAACCCTAATTTTGTCTGCCAGCAGTGTTAGCCAAACCTCCAGGGTTACCCGTGCAGTAAAAATGAAGGGGCGAGCATTTCTGGAGGCCGGCCTAACGGCCATCCAGGTGAACCTTCCGTGCGACATTTCAGTGGGAAGTTGCATAATATCGATCGCAAAACTAATTACACAGAAAGCGGGGGATATGAGGCAGGCGTTCGGGGAAACACTCATGAATGAACCATGGGGGGGCCGAGCCCCAGCGTCTATCCCGTATTGATCCCCAAGCTGCCGGGCTGCACTTTGCGGCTCGCCTCGCGGTGCTGACAGTCCTGGCTGCGTTTTTTTGTAGGGTCCTCGATTGCATATTTCAGCTGTGATGTCCGCGAACGCACCAGGTGTTTCTTTTCCATTTTGACCGGTTGCTTAATATTTTCCCGCCTTTTTTAATTAAATTTTTTATCCTCCTTGTTTGACAGACCTGTGCTGCGGACCTTTCGTTTGGCACAAAATGGCACTTGTGTATTCCTCCTGGCTGAATTCCTGTCTTCTCCTTCGGCACGTGGCCAATTTTGGACTTAGGGCGGGCTCCATCAATGTATCATGCTGTCAGCGGATCTTGTTTGTACATGCACAATGACAAGCAGAAATAACATCTATGAGGTGCCTTTCTGGGCTGACTCAAGAGTTTTTTGCATTGTGGGGGGAAAAAAACTCCATTCTAATTGTTGTTTCAGATAGCTGAATCATTATACACGGAGCCTGCTTTTTATTTGACTTATTTATTTTTATAAATTTTATTTTTTGGAAATGGTCAGTAATGTCTTGTGATGTTTTTTTCCAAGTGTGAAAAGTATGGCGTCTGTCAGATACCATGTGTAGGTTAGGTGCTCCTAGGAGGGATTTTTCGCGTTTGATAACCGGTGTCTGTTTCCGGGATTTTAGGCTGCATTGGCGTAAACGCTCTGATTTTGTTGCTGCGCAGCGAATTTTCATCTTGGAAGTGCGTTTTAAGCAAGAGAGTCTAACTCCAGACTGTTGAATGATATGGAGCTGCGAGTTTATTACCTCGAGGTAAACGTGTCGATGTTGATTCTTTTCATTTGCATATGTAATTAGTGGTGGTACATCAGCCAACACAAGTGGCCCTTGTTTTCGATTCTGCCTGTGGAGAAACCCGGGAAAAGCGTTTTTTTTTTTTTTTTTTTGACTTAGTGGAAAGCAGCCAACGTGCAGCGCAATCTTTTAAAAGACAGCTGGGTTTCCCTTGTCGCCTAATTAATAACTCCAGCAAAGGACTACTTATCAAAGCCTTCATCTCGCAGTGTGTTTGTGGGTAGGAAAATCATCACGTGTTGAAGAATCACTGGGAGTGTGGCATCATCTTTGCCTGTTGGATGTCCTGCTTTGTAAAAAATCGGCTTGCAATACTAACGTTGTGTTCTGTTCTGCTATCTTCAAACCACAGTCTGCCAACCCCAGGTCTCAGTTGCCATTAAAATACCAATAAATGTGTTCGTTTGCTTTGATATTTCATAAGATAGTTTTTGAAAGAGTATTCCTTGTCAAAATAAAAGCTATTTAACAAATCTGTGAGTTATTTGTTTTGCGCCTTCGTTGAACACAGACCTTGGGAAAACCTTTTGACTTAAGAGCGACCGTTCCACATCACGTAGTGTTGATTTTTTTGTTCTCTTTCTGAATTATTTCTCTATCTTTTTTTTGTGTCTCCAGGGAAATACCCGGGCCGGACAGCTCTGAGACCATCCTCTGCTTCTGCTGTACAACATCGCCACCGGGGGAAAAAGATGGGTCGGGCTAGCGTGGTCTCGTGCCCTTTCGCCTGATCCCTGCCAGCACCCCCTCCTTCCCACATCCCACTTCCACGTGCCCTTTCCCCTCAATTTCCCCTCCTTCCTCACCCCACGCCTTCTTCTATTGGACACAAACTGCAAGCTGGAAAAATGGACTCAGAAATGAACAAAAGTCTAGATGTTGCCAAGAACATGTGAAAACAAAGGAAAAAGCTTTAACACAAACTTTAACAGGAAAACAATAAAAAAGAGACAAAAGTAAATAAACTGAAGATAAGCCAAAAAACAAAAAAAAACATATTTTTTGCAAGAATTAGAGACGGTTGCATGGAAACGTGCCCAGGCAGACTCATCTCCCGAGCTTTGAGGCACAGCAGGATGAATTCCCGCGTGCGATAATGATGGCGAAAAAACAAGATGCCCGGGCGCCCACCTACAACCTGGTTGTGGTGGGTCTGTCTGGGACGGAGAAAGAAAAGGGGCAATGCGGGGTGGGCAAGTCCTGCCTCTGCAACCGTTTCGTCCGTCCTAGCGCTGACGACTTCTACCTGGACCACACCTCAGTGCTGAGCACCAGCGACTTTGGTGGCCGGGTTGTCAACAACGACCACTTCCTGTTTTGGGGGGAGGCATCACGGGTGCTGGAGGAAGGGCCCGAGTGCCGGATGCACGTGGTGGAGCAGACCGAGTTCATCGACGACCAGACCTTCCAGCCGCACCGCAGCACCGCCCTCCAGCCCTACATAAAGAGGGCGGCCTCCACCAAGCTGGCCTCTGCAGAGAAGCTCATGTACTTCTGCACGGACCAGCTGGGCCTGGAGCAGGACTTTGAGCAGAAGCAGATGCCCGAGGGCAAGCTGATGGTGGACGGCTTCCTGCTCTGCATGGACGTGAGCCGGGGCATGAACCGCAACTTCGAGGATCAGATGAAGTTCGTCACCAATCTTTACAATCAGCTGGCTAAGACTAAGAAGCCTGTGGTGCTGGTGCTCACCAAATGCGATGAGGGCGTGGAACGCTACATCAAGGACTCACACACTTTCGCCCTGGCTAAGAAGAACCTGCAGGTGGTGGAGACCTCTGCCCGCTCCAACGTCAATGTGGAACTGGCCTTCATCACCCTGGTGCAGCTCATTGACAAGAGCCGGGGCAAGCCTAAGATCATCCCCTACTTTGAGGCACTTAAACAGCAAAGTCAGCAGATTGCCTCTGGTAAGGACCGCTACGAGTGGCTGGTCAGCCGCATTGTCACAAACCACAACGAGACGTGGCTCAACATCAGCCGCCGCATGCTTATCTCCCAAGAGTGCAAGGAGTACATCTACCTGGAGGGCACGACAAAGGCCAAGAAGCTATT
The DNA here is from genome assembly GCA_022702515.1 of Ilyophis sp. 1 JC-2022. Lineage (NCBI taxonomy): Eukaryota > Metazoa > Chordata > Actinopteri > Anguilliformes > Synaphobranchidae > Ilyophis > Ilyophis sp. 1 JC-2022. The sequence goes on along the minus strand of CM040402.1, from coordinate 80,752,881 downwards.
CCAGCAGCATGTGCACCGTCTTAAGCGGGAGCACATAGAGAGGAGGCGGAAGCTCTACCTGAGCACCCTGCCCCAGGCCCTTAACTCCTTGGTGCCCGACCTGGATGAAATCGACCACCTGAGTTGGTCTGGGGTGCAGAAAGTCCTAGAGACCAAGCGGGACTTCAGCCACTGGTTTGTGATGCTGGAGGACATACCATGGGAGACCACGCCCCACATCGACAACATGGAAGACGAGCGCATCCCGCAGGACCTGCTTGAGACCGATCCGGCGGAGATTGTCTACGACGCCCACCTAGAGCAACTGCGCAATGAGCGCAAGCGGGCAGAGATGCGCTGGGAGTTCAAGGAGAAGCTTGGTGCCTCGCCTTTCGTCACACCCGGCAAGCCCTGGGAGGAGGCGCGTAGCTTCATCATGAACGAGGACTTCTACCAGTGGCTTGAGGAGCCAGAATACCTTGATATCTACAACCGGCACCAGAAGGAGATCATCGACCGGGCTAAGGAGGACTTCCAGGAACTTCTGCTGGAATACTCTGAGCTGTTCTACGAGCTGGAGGTGGACGCTAAGCCCAGCAAGGAGAAGATGGGTGCTATTCAGGAGGTGCTGGGGGAGGAGCAGAGGTTCAAGGCCCTGCAGAAGCTCCAGGCGGAAAGGGATGCACTGGTGCTGAAGCACATCCACTTTGTCTATCACCCCACTAAGGAAACATGCCCCAACAGCCCACAGTGTGTTGACAGCAAGATTGAGCATCTCCTGGCATCCCGGTTTCCCACCCGGTACCCATTTTTTGATGGGAGCCAGAAGCCTGGTGAGGGAAAGGCAGACCGGATCAACCTGGTGATCCTGGGGAAGGACGGCCTAGCTAGGGAGCTGGCGAATGAGATCCGAGCGCTGTGCACAAATGACGACAGGTACGTGCTCGACGGGAAGATGTACGAGCTGGCGCTGCGGCCCATTGAGGGGAATGTGCGCCTGCCAGTCAACTTCTTCCACACGCCCACCTTCACCCCACATGGCTGTTTCTGTCTCTATAACTCCAAGGAGTCTCTGTCCTACGTTATGGAGAGTATTGAGAAGGTGCGGGAGTCCACCCTAGGCCGCAGGGACAACCACCTGGCCCAGCTCCCCATGTCGCTCCTCTTAGTCACAAAGCGGGGCGTGGGGTCAGTGGGAGACATCGGCGGGGAGACGGCCCACAGCCTGATCGTTCAGGGTCAGCAGGTGGCTAGCAAGTTGCAGTGCAGCTTTCTGGACCCAGCCTTGCCCGGTGTGGGCTACGGGCGCAACGTGAACGAGAAGCAGATCAACCTGGTTCTGAAGGGCCTGCTGGACTCTCGGAGGAGCTTGGGCAGCAGCTCCCCGCCCCTGCCCCCTCCACCCCCAGGCTTCAGAGACTCGCACCATCAACAGAGCCCCGAGGCCGACCTGCGCGTGGTCATGTGCCTGATGTGTGGTGACTCCTATGATGTAGAACAGCTCCTCTCGCCCTTCCTGCTGCCCCAGCACTGCCGGCCCACCTCAAGCCTAGCCAGCGGCACCTCTGTGCTGCTGGAGTTGCCGGTGGGTGGCCAGCGGCAGAGCATCGAGCTCTCCCTGCTTTCCTACCACTCATCCTTCTCCCTTCGCAAGAGCAGGCTGGTCCATGGCTATATCGCCGTGTATTCGGCCCGCCGTCGAGCCTCTCTGGAGACCCTCTGCGCTTTTCTGTGCGAGGTGCAAGACATAATCCCTGTACAACTGCTTGCGGTGACGGAGAGTCAGACGGAGCTGGCGGACTGCGAGACATCCCGAGAGCAGCTCGCCCAGGGGGAAGAGCTGGCGCACGAGCTTGAGGCCCGGTTGAGCAGCGTGGTGTGCGGGCACAGTGGGGTAGTAGGCGGCCCTCACCGGATAGACCACCTGCAGCCCTTTCTGAAGGATGTGGTGGAGAAACGCACCATTGTGGAGGCCACTCACATGTATGACCACGTGGCGGAGGCCTGTAGCACAAATGAAAGCGTCCATTCGCCCCGCTGTGGCTCACCGAGCCCCATCACTGCCCAGGTTGACTCTGAGGACGACGTGGAGCCCTCGCCCCCGTATCCCTCGCACGACGGCACTCTCACCTCCCACAGTTTCAAGCTGCCCGACCTGGATGCCAGCGACACCTTCTCCGTCATCTCCGAAATCAGCACCTTTGAGAGCAGGCTCAACAACAAGGTGCCACCCCAGGTGCGGCCTAAGCCCACTGTGACCTTTGACTTCCGCAAGGTGAACCTCAGCACTTATATGGACTCGGGTGTCAACCGGCGGTCCTTGCCCTCGGCGGTCACGTGGGCGCCGGGTGGGGACGCTGGCTACGACCCCTCAGACTATGCCGAGCCCATGGATGCCGTGGCCAAGCCCCGCCCCAGCGAGGAAGAGAACATATACTCTGTGCCACACGACAGCACGCAGGGCAAGATCATCACCATCCGTAACGCCAACAAGCCGCACTCCAATGGCGGGGGCAACGGCTCGGACAGCGAGGCGGACAGCAGCTCCCTGGAGCGTCGTCGCAAACTGTCTGCCCTGGGGGTGAAACCTCGCCTTTACCGTGACCGCTCCAAGCGCCTGGGGAAGTTCAGCAGCTTCCGCACCAGCTTCTCCATCGGCAGCGATGACGAGCTCGGGGGCCCACCCAAGATCAAGGAGGATGAGGGAGGCGCACACAAGGGGGACAACTCCCTCACCGAGGAGGGCGAGGACCCAAAGAGGAGGAACATCCTCAGGAGCCTGCGCCGGACTGGGAAGGTATGGGCATGCTATACTCTAATGCACCTCAGCACACTTGCATATGCGTTGGGGATTGCCACCATTCTTTCACAATCCTTTTTGACGGCAGACATTACATAACATTATATTACAATCCCTTAGCAGACACTCGTATCCAGAGCAACATACAGATTACTCTGTAGGAATACAAAATGTGATATCGCCAAGAAGGCACAGAGGCCTGTTAATAATCAATAAGTGTAATGTTAACCTAACAAACAGCAATTTGTATTGTAATCACAAAAGAAAATACCACTAGACAGATAAACTATCTTTACATAGCTATAACTATCACGTTATTCAATGGGAAATCCAAAGAAAGAAAGGGGAAAAGACAGGCTATTTAGAGGGCGTCAGTAGAGCCATGGTGCAGTCTGAAGAGTCGATTCTTCAGTCTGCATCAGCGGATGGGCAGGGTTTCTACTGTTCTTACTGCAGCTCGTTCCACCTCTGGGAGTCAGAACAGACAGACAGAAGACATGACCTGGATGTGCAGGTATGCAGGGGGAGGGGCCAGATGCCCAGAGGTAGCAGAACAGACAGGTCTGGTAGGTGTGTAGGGTCTGATCTTTTGAAGATATAAGGGAGCTGTCCCTTTATATATAATTTTTTAAAGTATTTTCATTATCAGTAGATAACAAAGTAGACACCCAGAGCACAGTACATAGAGTACCCTGCTTGATAAGATACCTTGACTTAGACAAATTACTGTTGATGACATAGATGAGGGGAACTCTTCTGTTTAATGCAAAAAGTATACATGCATCATGCTCCGCTACTCTTTACAACTGTGTACATGTGTAATTCCACATGTCAATGCAGTGTTCTCATCTTTTAAGCATAATTTGGAAAGTGAGTATAGAAAGCTATTTTCCTGGTTCCCATGCCTCAAGCTGGCATTCAGTGCAGAGTGTGTGTCAACAATGAATGTGAGATGCTGGTGAAAGATTTGGTGGGAATTGTATTACGATGCCAGGTCGGAAAGTTTTTTGCCGAGCACAGCAGAATTTCAAAAGTCAATGTTTAGGCCAAAAAAAAATAGAAAATTTAAATGATCAAGTTTTATTTGTTTAGATTACTACCACAAGTAACGCCATATAGATTTAAGTGTAGCAAAGCTTTTCCTTTAAAGTGGCAAAGTGATCAGAGCCCCACAATTTTTGAAAATCCTTGGACAAACTGCCCCAGATATAAATGCATCTGTTTCTGTTCACCTGGCAAAACAACAGTGTCTCTGTGCAAATTGGCGAGCTTGACGGTTTGTACACAATGCTCAGCACCAAAAGTCACTGGTGAATGGTATTCAGCATGTCAAACTGTTTTTCCCTTGTGCAGCAATGGAATGTAATCCTTTAAAATGTTACATTCATTCCTAATACGACATTGGCAAGTTCTTGAGAATATAAATCAGATTTGAGTGGGAACGCTGATTCAAGTAGTGCATGCGTGCGTGCGGATGTATGTATGTATGCAGGCGTGTATAGGAGTGTGTGTGTGTACCTGCACTGCTTTATGTAGCAAGACAGATTAGAGAAAATTCCGCTTTTAAGAGTGTGGTGTAAGAAGGCGTTGCTTCCTGAGATGCAATACAACACCATTTTCCACTGGAGTCAACATTTCAGCATAATCTGAATTTCATGGGTTTAAGGAGAAAAGTAAATTAATGTCAAAGCTGTGTCAAGTAATTTATTGATATGGATCTCATTTGTGAATGGAATTTAATGGATTTCAAGAAATGTTTTAAGCCCCTCAAATTTTACTCCTTATCTAACACACAGACTGCAAAAAAAACATGTCTTCCTGAATGTGTGGCTACCATTCCTCCACCCTTTCTATTCATGGTTTTACAGAACTCTGTACCAGAACCATCTATGAACAGAGATTGTTTTTTAATGCTGATCAATGGGACCAAAGGTATGGTTTAATGTAGCTGGTTACTGATTGGCTGTGTCATTTTGCTGCTCTCCTTCTTATTGGGTCACAGCTGAGGAGACAGCCCTGCAGCACCACCGATTGGCTCGGTCAGTAGCGTATTGTAGGGGTAGGAAACCCTGTTCCCGGAGAACAGATCCATTTCTGGATTTCACACCTACACCTCCTTCATTAATTAGCCCAATAGTTTACACGCTCTGACATTTTCACTGTGTCGATGCGGTTTGCTTTTTTGGGATTCAGGCCTGGTTTTTGCCCCGATTTCGAAAGTGCTATACAAATACAATTTTATTGAAATGTAATATTTCAAGTATTTATTAAATATCTTGTTTTTGATTGCCACAAATTATTATTTTCATTTTTCCTTTTTTTATGAACAAAAATAGTTTTTGTATTACTACATCAAGTTTACACACGAGTCATAAATGAGTGTGATTTAAAAAAGTAAAGACATACTTTAATAATTTTTTACAAATAATTATTTTCCAGTGATTTGGACCAAACAATAACACATTTAATATTTGAAATATGTTTATTTGTCACTTTGTCACACATAACACTGATATTGAACTGTAGTGTATCTGTAGTGTCCCAGCCACTGGGGATGCACAAGCTAGTGCATTCTTAGTGCCGGTCCAAAGCCCGGATAAATGGGGAGGGTTGAGTCAGAAAGGGCATCCGGCGTAAAACCTGGATCATAAATCAGATTCCCATACCGGATCGGTCGAGGCCCAGGTTACCAACAGCCACCGCCGGTACTGTTGGCCAGCAGTGCGCCGGTGGAAACTATGCTACTGTTGAGCGAAGGAGAAGGAGAGGGGGAGGCATGTCCGGAGGCATCGGGAGAGGAGGAAGGGTAGGAGTGTGGAGGTGAGAGTCGGCACTTTAAATGTTGGCACTATGACTGGTAAAGGGAGAGAGTTGGCTGATATGATGGAGAGAAGGAAGGTAGATATACTGTGTGTGCAAGAGACCAGGTGGAAGGGTAGTATGGCCAGGAGCATCGGAGGTGGTTTCAAACTGTTCTACCACGGTGTGGATGGGAGGAGAAATGGGGCAGGGATAATCCTGAGGGAAGAGTATGTCAAGGGTGTTTTGGAGGTGAAGAGAGTGTCGGACAGAGGTGTTGGACGCTAAGGAAGGAGAAAAGGACCTGTAACAATTGGCTAGAAAGAGGGACCAAGCTGGGAAGGATGTGCAGCAGGTTAGGGTGATAAAGGATAGAGATGGAAATGTACTGACAAGCGAGGAGAGTGTGTTGAGAAGATGGAAGGAGTACTATGAGGGGCTGATGAATGAAGAAAATGAGAGCGAGACAAGGTTGGATGGTGTGGGGATAGTGAATCAGGAAGTGCGGTGGATTAGCAAGGATGAAGTGAGGGCAGCTATGAAGAGGATGAAGAGTGGAAAGGCGGTTGGCCCAGATGACATACCTGTGGAGGTATGGAGATGTTTAGGAGAGAGGGCAGTGGAGTTTTTAATCTAGATTGTTTAACACAATCTTGGAAAGTCAGAGGATGCCTGAGGAGTGGAGGAGTACTGGTACAGATTCAAAAATAAGACTTGCTTGCATCAGATCAGCAGCTGTGTTGAGTTGTGAAATGTGTGGCAGGTGAATAGTTGTCCGCAGTAAATATGTTCATAAGTGCAAACATTTCCAAATATCAAAAGTTCCTATCAAATTTCGTAGTGAATACAGATGGGTCATTTTTGACCCGTGTGTAAAATTGATGTGGAAATACAAAACCTATGTTTGTTCATAAAGTAAGAAAGGAAAAATAAAAATCATGATTTGTGGTAATCAAAAACAAGATATTTAATGAATACCTGGATTATGAAATGATAAAATACATTTATTTCAAAGATATTGCAAAGAAACATGCATGAAATAACATAGGGAATGAATATGGGTAATTTTGACCCATGTTGTGCATTAGAAGGGTAGTCATACAAAAATGATTTTTATTCAAAAAGAAAGAAAGGAAAAATGAAAATAAGGATTTGTTATCAAAAACAAGTCAATTGAGGAATACCTGGAATACTGAATAATGAAATAAATTTATTGCAAAGATATAGAAAATAAAAACTCAGTCAGGTCACTTTTGACCCATGTTGTGCATCAAAGAGTTAAAAAGTTTGAATCTCATATTTGAACACGTGCAGTTGTTCAGTAAGTGGGTTACAGGTTCAGAAACCCCAGTGGGAACCCAGTCATAACTGATTGATAGTAGAGGGATGCAGTTGACTGTCCCATCTTTATTTGGAATTGGGGCTCTTAGTTTTTAAATCTACATAAATACCCTGTCATGGGTCAGCGGGCTCCTCCACGTGAGCAGTTGTCTGTCAGTGAGAGATCGAACTCTCTGGTCAACACTAGCTCTCCTGCAGTGTGGGAAACAGGCCACGGATTGGATGAGTGCGTGTGCTTTAGCGGTTATCCAAGAACTCCAAGGTTGGAGTGAAGACCTACAGGACGGTAGATCTCTAGCTGCTGAATGAGGTGTGCTTTGTTAGGGTTGGAGTGAAGACCTACAGGACGGTAGATCTCTAGCTGCTGAATGAGGTGTGCTTGTTTAGGGTTGGAGTGGAGTGAACACACGACGGACGATCTAGCTGCTGGCTGCTGAATGAGGTGTGGTTAGGGTTGGAAGAAGACCTAGGACTGTAGATGATCTCTAGCTGCTGAATGGTGTGTGCTGTAGGGGGTTTAGAAAGACGGTACAGGACGGAAGACTATCTCTAGCTTGCTGAGGTGTGTTGTTGTGAAGAGGTGGAGGAGTAGAGACACTACAGGAAGGTCTCTAGTGAGCTGTGAATGAGTGTGTGTTGACTCCAAGTGTTGTAGTGAAGACCTACAGGACGGTGGATCTCTAGCTGCTGAATGAGGTGTGCTTTGTTAGTGTTGGAGTGAAGACCTACAGGACGGTAGATCTCCAGGAACAGGGTTGGGGACCACTGATATAAATAAATGCAGGCAAAAGCAGTCGCTGGCAACCGATTAGTGTCCGGCCACCCTCTCTTCCTCACACCTGCAGATATTTTGTACCCAGGATTAAATCTGGACTTTTACCCGCGCTCTAATCGCCAGCTCCGAACCCGCTTTTCAGGCCTGACAGTTATTTATTGTTCAGTTTTCACGCTGAGTGGTTCCTGTCAGAAATCGCTGGCTTTAAAACAAAACAAAAAAAGAGCAACGAGTGCATTACTTAAGTGGGTTTTTGTCTTCGGTGTGAGCAACCACACCGGGGGCGGCTTGGTTTTTGGATGACCGGGCTGCGTCTTTCAGAACCCGGGACAGACCTTGATGCGCAGCTGGTGCCGGTCTGCGCAGGTCTACATTGCAATGGCCTCTTCTGCGGGCGACAGCGTCTCTCGGCGGCAGAGAGTATGGTAAACGCCACACTGCCAGCTCCCGGGACTTGCTTGGGCAAATCTATCTTTCGCCTTATGAATTGGCACTTCAGTTCCAGCCTAATGCTTCCCATCCATCCAGCTGTGGCTGCAATTCACTTCACCCTGAAAGCTGGGAACATTTAGCAAATGTTGTATGAGCACGCTGGGTAATTGGTGTTCTTATTTTTATTTTATTTTTTTAATATTTAGTTTATTTATTTATTTTTACTGATGCTAAATAAGCCCATGCAGTGTTTGTGTAAATTGTTAACAATCAGACTTGTCAGTCACAGCCAATTCGGCGGAACCGAGCTTTGCAGCAGACGTTTTCGCGCAAAAGCAGCGGGTTGCCCGTCTGCGATTGCGACTCGTTCGTATCCCAGCGCGGGGGGGAATGGGCGGTTTTGGCCCTCGAGGGCGGGAGGCCCGGAATGTTCTCTGCGCTTCAGGGTCTTTATTGCTTAATTGGAGCGGTTACGGGCCCCTGGGGTTGCGTTACCTGTTTTCAGATCCGAGGTCGAGATCAGCCGTTAATTAAAAGACGGCTGTAGGACCTATAAAAGTATGTGTGGCCCCCCTGGGGGCTAAGTGGTCTAACGGCAGCGATAAACGCTGTGGCCTTGGAGCCCCGCGTGTGCTTGAGCTCTTTCGCTCCTCAGATTTCTAAGGTCTTCAGCGTTTCCATGGGGCCTGCTACTCTGGTGCCGTACTGAGTGGGGCGTCCCTGGTACGGCGTAGTGCCGTTACTGAAATCTCAGTTCTCAAGGGCCGATTACTACTGGTTTTCCACCCTCCCTTTACCTGGGAGTCAGGTGTGAAGACTCAGTAGCCCTAATTGTTCAGTTAATTACCTGCTTGAAAAGAAAACCAGGGTCAGCTTTGGATTCGAAGGCCAGATTTGAGTATCCGAGTTTTTGGCCGCGTCCCCTCAGCGGCTTCACCGAATAAACGCCCTGAACGGTCCATCTGCAACGCACCCCTCTAAATCGCCTCGTCTGACCAGTGGAATGCTTTAAATTCCTGCGTCTCAGTTTGGTTCTAATGCCCCCAATAGCGCGGAACCAAGGAGCACATCCTGTGTGTGTGCGTGTCTGTGTGTGTGCAGAGTGCGGGTGGGGAGAGGGAGAGAGTAGGAGGGAATTCGGGTTTCTGTTTTCATTACAGCATGTTTTGTAATCAAGGCGCTTGTTTTCCCCCCTTTGGTTGAAGTGCTCTTGTTTTGTCTCTTGGCATTTTTTCTGGCAGCACATCATGTCTGCATGTAAGTTATATGAGGGAGAGGTCAGATTAACAAAGGGAGGAGAGAGCCATAAATACGGGGGCAGTGGGACTCGGCAGGGGGCCCCCCATTGAGCCGGAAGGAGGCCTCCACACGGAGGTCCCGCTAACAGTGTAGCGCTGTCGCACTGATAAAATTCTGTTAGAATGGCTGTTTGAGACCTTGTTCTGGGGTGGGCAGGTAGAGGGAGGGAACCGCAGATTAAGTGAGCGTAAGTGGGGAGCGGGGAAGGGGCACAACAACGACCAATGAAAATGATAGGAGGCAAGGGAAGGTGGGGCTGAGTGAGACCAGAGGCTTAGCCTCTTGCTAAATTAAGGTCGTGCAACTTTCTTCCCCTAAAGGAATTTTATAAAGTCGTGTCCGGGAAAATGTGGGGCACAACTCGGGAACTAACTTCTTCTCTCCTGTGGAGGTTCTTGGGGACACAACTATAGATCTGAAGGGGACTGTAGAGAGAGGTTTTTGGGGTTCGATTCACATTTTTTCAAAAAGTAACCAAACTATTCAGGCTGTAGATACAAAGAAAATTGACATTAAAGTTGGAAAATTGAGCATTTTTTCTTCTACTTTTTTCAATTTTATGTTGACTTCACAACTATTTCCTGTATAATTCACTAGCTTCCTTTATTAAACATGCTTATGGAGACCAGAGAGGAATAGAAAATAGAAAATTATTGTTTATTATATGAATGAAAGAAATCAAAGGCCAAGTGAGAACACTAGTGCACGTGAATGTCAAATACTTTTGGCCTTTATAGTCGAGGACATCAACCATACAACCCTACTTAACAAGGAATGTGAAATGTCTTATCTGTAGATAAGAAGTGTGTGTGTGCATGCATGCGCGCGTGCATGTGTTTTCTCCTGGAATGAATCCAAGAATGTAGAAAATCGACAACGTAAACGCCCACACAGGCTCCGAGCGTTCGACTCTACCTCGCGCCTCCTTTTCCTCTCCTGATCTCTGGTGAAGGCCCCGGCGAAAGCCGCTGATTTCTGCTGTTTTCTCAACATTCCAGAAAGCGCGGCCGAAGCCCCGGCACTCCATCTCCAAGCCCCTGGAGAGCAACTATTTCGGGACCCCCCTGGTCAGCGTGGTGTCCCCCGACAGGCCAATCCCACTCTTCATTGACAAGTGCATCCGCTACATTGAGGCTACAGGTAGGCCCAGCGACCCCTGCCCTGCTCTCTGTTCACCTGTGTGTTCCTGCCTGTATCCCAGATTACCCTGGTATGAGGTGTGTCTGTCTGTCTGTGTCTGTCTGTGCATGTCTGTGCATGTGCTTGTGTGTGCGTGTGCGCGTGTGTCTGTGTCCCTGTGTGTATGTGTTTTTGGGGGGTGGGGGGACAAGGAGGGTAGAATTATGCTCACCTCCACATCTGGCCTCCACGGGTCAAGGAATGACCGATGTAGAGGAAGCCATTTTTTTTTTTTAAATAACCCCCACAGCACGGTTCAAAAGTGTAGGACAAAAGGAAAGATTATTCCTGCTTAATTTGGGAGGTCCCTGAGCCTCCTGTTCTCTCCCCCTCCTCTTTTCCTGTCCATTTTCTCCCCTCTTCTTTCTCCCTCTCGGCTCTGAGGAGCAGATGCCAGTCTGACAGTGTGCAGTACGCGCATAAAGTATTTATTTCTCGCTTCCACCTTTTAATCCACAGCTGTCTTTTGATTGGTTACCCTCCGGTGGGATTTTTCTGAGGTCAGATGAGTGGAGCTCTGAAGTCTCTGGCCAGTTGGATAATAACGAGACGGCAACTGTCTTTGTTTGCTTCCGTCTCCTCTTCAGATGGTCCCCAGCGACGGGATTTTCTCTGTTGCCTAGTGGCAGGGACCCTTCAGTAGGGGAGGGAGCGCGGCTGCTGTACAGCAGGCGGCCATGTTGGCTCTGCTTTAGAGGACAGAGATTCCGGGTGTCTCTCTGTTGTGTTTATTATGGCTCTTACAACGTGTACAAGCTCTCAGTCCAAATAGACGGCAGCATTGCATCGTAAACAGGCATTTGTTGTGATTATCGTGCTATAAATATGGGGATTGTTTACGAGGCGGCTGCATGACGTTGCCAGGGGGATTGAGCGTCCCGTCCAAGACCTCTACGCCCCCCCACTCACGCCCTGCCAACCTGCTTCTATGACTGTCTGTCTGCTCCAGTGTTATCAGATAGAAGGGCATTCATGCCCCTTCCTGTCCATGATCAAATCCTCAGATCGGGAGCGCCGGGCGGATGGGGGGGAGGGGCAGGTACGGAACACAGGTCACTTGACTTTCCTCACACATCCATAGTCAAGTCAAGTAAAAAAATCTGATCAGTGTATTCTGATTGGCTGCTCTTATCTCAGTATCTTGGCCTGTGTTTCTGATTTGGTGCCCTACACAGACAGATGCTTGTGTGTGCGGTAGGGGGGCGTTGTGTGCGGTAGACTGGAGCGAGTAGGGGTTAGGGAACGGATAGGTTCTAATGCATTACATTACATTACAGTCATTTAGCAGACGCTTTTATCCAAAGCGACATACAGTAAGTGCATACAGAAACGTCATCGAAGTAACTACGGAACAGATGAGATAAAGCACATCCTTCCCATAAAGTAGCAGCTATCCCTAGTAATGAACATTGAATGCAGTTCACAGTAAACTGGGTAAATCAGCTCTACTACAATTCTATTCTAAATATTATAAACTTCAATACACAGTTAAACAAGAACAAGTACCATGAGAGGTCCAAGATAAGTATCAGTCCAGGTGGAGTCTGAAAAGGTGTGTTTTCAGGCCACGATGGAACGCAGGCAGGGTTGGCATAGAATGTAGGGGAATGGGAAGTGCGTTCCACCATTGGGGAGCTAGGGTGGAAAAGCTCAGCAGTCGGGACGAGCGAGCGCCATTGACACGGAGGGGGGGGAAGTGCGAGTTGCCCTGCTGTGGTCGAGCATGAACATAGTTCTGGATCAAGTCCTGCATGTAGACGGTGCCTGTCCTATTGGCTGTAGTGTAGGCCAGGGTCAGAACTTTGAACCTGATCCAGGCTGCAACTGGCAGCCAGTGGAGTGACCTCAACAGGGGGGTGACGTGAAAATTTCGGGAGGTTGAACACAAGCCGGGCAGCTGCGTTCTGGATCAGTTGAAGAGGCAGGATGGCGCAGGCTGGTAGGCTTGCGAGCAGGGAGTTGCAGTAGTCCAGGCGTGAGGTGACCATAGTCTGGACCAGAAGCTGGGTGGAGTAGGTGGTCAGGTACGGTCGAATCCTCCTGATGTTGTACAGGAGGAACCTGCAGGACCGTGCCGTCGTCCTGATGTGGTCTTTGAAGTCCAGCTGGTCGTCCAGGACCACCCCCAGGTTCTTTGCAGAGCGGGAGGCAGCCACCATGGTCCCGTCAACGGTGATGGAGAGGTCAAGTAGTGGGGAGGTCTTGTATGGCATGAAGAGGATGCCCAGCAGAACGCTGGTTTTATATCTGTGTAGGGCAGGGTACTCAATCTCAGCCACAATCTCAGAATAATTGCTCTTCATTAATAAAGGGCAGTGTTAGGAGCGATATGGAAAGTTCTATACTACATTTAATAATATACCCTCAAACCCATTTACTAAACAAAGCACTTGATCCTCAAACTCCCTCTTGCACCTACTATTGAACTTAATGTTGTAGTTTTATATAATGACTACTTCTATCATTTGTGACACTGATATCGTCTCTGGTCTTTGCCTGAACCCTTGTGTATGTGCCTTTGTAAGTTGATCTGGTTATGAGAGTCTGCTAAATGTAGAGTTTTAATGCAGGAATTCACCTTGTGTGGAATAAGCAGTTCTGTGCATTTGTGTGTCCGCGTGCGTGTCTGTTCATGAGTGTGTGTGTGTGTGTGTGTGTGTGTGTGTCACTGCTTGTGGGCATGAGAGAGAGATCATGAGCTGCGTGTTTACGTTTTAGCGTGTTTCTGCATTCTTCTGTAATCTCTGCTCTGATTAAGCCGACTTCCCTTTCAAGGATTAACGTTCTCCACCCCCCTCCCCCATTCCCAAACGTCTTCCACATATCTCTGTGCGGCAGGAAAGTCAGGATGTCAGGCTGTAAAACAACCCTAGGCCTCCCCAGCCCCCGACAACCAACCCCCACCCCCTCCGTCCAACCAACTATGGACAGATCACTGTACCGCAGAAATAATGTGCCATATGTCTCAACATCTAGCCTGCCAGGGGGGAAGCTAAACCCACAGGTTAGGGCAGGGACACCATGTGACAGGTGAAATACCTGCACACGCTCAGTAAGCAGCAGCAGCAGGCGCACTGGTGGAACTCGCTCTGCGAAAACGTGACAGGTGTTGTGTGCAGCCGTCTCCAGAGTCTCTCCTCTTTATCTCTACTGTTCTCTCTTTCTCTTCCTCTCAGAATCTCTCGTTCTGACGGTGGTTTTTTAAAAAATCCTCCGGTATCTCTCCTCTCGTCCCTCTCCCGCCCTGTCCCTTCTTCCTCCTTTTAGGTCTGCCCTTCGCTGCCTCTCCTTTCTCCTTATCTCTCTCTCTCTCTTACCTCTTTGTGCTCCTCCTCCTGTACACAGTACCATTGGGATGCCAGGCTCCTTGCTGTAATTTTCCGCGTGACGGCTCCCTCATTGAGATCGATATCAGGGTGCAGGAAATTAGAACAATCTTTTGGGCTCGGCTCTGCTTCCGCGCTTGTTGTGAGCAACGCGTCGGCCCAACAGCCCGGAGACAGATTTGACGATAACGCCCCATCGCCGCTCGCGAAACTCAGCACAACGAGACCTGGCAGCGCAAAAGCAAGCAGGCGGGCGGGTGGGCACAGGGGTCCTCTCTTTCAGGGGCTTTTACTCAGAAAAGCATCACGGTCACTGCTTTATGATGTCATAAACACATGACTTTATAAAGTCGCAGGAGGATTTGATGCTATACTCAGGTTAGGTAAGGTAAAGGCTTGTTGTGGCTTAAAAGACTTGTTTTAAAGGTTGTTTTTCTGAATGCCCAATATACCTCCCTGGCACAACTTGGCGTGCAGTCATTACTGGAGGTTTATTTTCACTCATCTTACAAGCCAAAAAAAACAGTTTGTTCTCCCCAGTTCACAAGAACAATAAATTGTCTAACTGACAATTGTCTTCACTTAAAAAGCATGACAGTGTTCAGAATAACACACGTTAAAAAGGGCCCTGGATCAATATCCACAAAAAAAAATGGGATTGAAATCGATATCTGCATTTTTTTTATTGTTATATTTCGCTGTACTTAAGACCGTGGTGGGGCAGGGATAAATTACCTGTGAACTAGACTTCTCAAGCGAGCTTTCGCAAGATTCTGCTGCATTCCTGTTTTGATATATATCCTTCCCCTCCTCTTTGTGTCCTATAACAGAAATACAGTGTACGTAAAGCATTGTGTGGTGTTGTGTCCCGTCCTGTTTCATGGTCCCTTCCTTCCTCTCTCTGCCGGTCTTCCCTCTTCCTCTCGGTGGGAGTGTGAACGTACAGTTTTTCATCTCGGCTCTCGAGCTCGTCCACACGGAGAACGCATTTGAGCGTGTTTGGGCACGCACCCTTATCTATGTGGGCACGGAGTGGCTAAAAAGGCTGGCGCTCGTGGCAAAAAGACAAGGCGCTGGCAACCTTTGGAAATGGTGGCGGTAGCTGACGGCCACACCCTCACCCCCCTTTCTGTGACTGGTGTCAGATTTAGTGAGTCCAAGACCACGCTAGGAACAGCTGGAAATTGGGCATTTATGTTGCACGTTGTATACAAGGCAAATAAAGTGTGTATAGGTTGACTAAGGTGCCGTTTCCCTTTATAGTACCGTACTTGGCATTATTTGCTTAATTTCTTTCATTAGCAGGCACACAGAGTGGCTAAAAAAAGCTTGCATGATTTTTTTCTGTTGTATTTATACAGATGAATATTTAACGAAGCGATTCAGGTTAAATTCCCCGCCCAGGGTATGCCAACGGCTGCATCCTACCTGGGATTTGAACCTGCAACCTCTTGAGTTACACGACCAGTTCCCCAAACATAGCGACACGCTTTATTCGTTTCTACATGTCAGCGGTGGCACTGAGCCAGAAATGTTTTGCTTTAAATGATTCACTCAGTCACTCAACACAGATCGTCTGTTTGGAAGCACGTAGTCAGACAGGCAAAATGTGAGGCGGGGGTTAAGGATCCAGTCAGGAACGAGGTCAGGAAGCTTAAAAAAAAATAAAAAAAAGGGATTCTCACAGGAAATAGGCTTATTTTCTTTGTCCTAGCTATAAGAAAAGGAGCGAGAGAAAAGTAAACATTTGTGTTTGATTAAAAAAAAAAATATATATATATAAATGTTTAAATGAGCTTGTTGCACACTAGAGACAGATCTTTTTGTATAATGATGCTGTTGGGTTTGAATTCAAATCAAAGGTTTTTCAGCAATTTAGGAAAGTGGTGAGAAAGAGGGATTGATTTGCGGTATGGTGTGGAGGGAGTGAAGGAGAAAAGGAGGAAGCAGGATGATGCAGCATTTGGGGGGGGGCGGGGGCTGCACTGGTCTTAGTGTAGTTTGGGTCTGCCCTTAAACCCAGTGTCTTTGCAGGAAATAATGGTGGCAGTCTGTCTGGGGTAGGATTAGGGTTAGTGTAGTTTGGGTTAGGGTTAGTATACTTTGTGTATGTGGCCTTACAGGAAATGGTGGCAGTCTGTCTGGGGTAGGGGTAGGGTTAGGGTTAGTGTAGTTTGGGTTAGGGTTAGTATACTTTGTGTATGTGGCCTTGCATTAAGTGGTGGCAGTCTGGTTGCTCTCACAGAAAAGCGGCCTGGGGCTGGTTGCCGTGGCGAGTGCTGTTTCTCATCTGTCGGTGGACGCATGGGAGCTGGTTTCAGCTTTGGCCCTGGCCGACCCCGCCCTCCTCTTAAATAATAGCGGTCCCCCAGGGCCGCGTGAGGGGAGGTTTGGCTCCCAGTCCAATTTCTGCTACTTATTATCCTGTTACTTTTCCTGTTAAGTTCGAGTCTTGCTTTGGGAACAAAATTCAAATTCAATGGCCTCTATTATGGGATTTGCCAATGTTGGTGGATTCAAATTTTAGATTTTTTTAGTAGCCTGTGCTACTTATTGTACCATTAAGCCCATTACGAGTTCAATGTGTGGTTTGGGAAAAATTCAAATGCAAATGCAGCAAATGGGGCTTTTCCCACCACTGGTCCTGGAACCAGGAACTGTGGCACTCTTCTCCTTCTGCTTTTTTCCCAATAATGCAAATGATTGACAGTTTCACATTATTTCAGCCTTTAGCCCATAACTAAGATGATTCTAACCTAGTAAACATAAACCAGGAGTAGTGGGTGTGATCACTGTGTCCATTGCCAGGCACAGCCAATCAGGTAAGAGCTAATGCACTTTTTTGAAAGAAAAGATGGCGGGCATCCAGCCTTCACAGTTCAGAAATGCAAATGGAGGCTTTGAGAGAAATAGCCTTTGAGAGAAATAGCCTATGTGCTTTTAGGCTGATTAAACTATCAAGCACTGAATCTTTGATTCATCATCTTATTAGTGCTCATAACTTGCTAGAATTTAAAAACAGCCAAAGAAAGGCCCAGGAAGTTCACTTTTGTTTACTGAGAACAGCAAAAGCACTTATCTCATCCATAAGTCACCTTGGCAGTGGGCGCTTTCATGTGAATGGGTTTATTTTACAGTTCCAAAGATCTATGGACACACACTTTATCTGAAAATAGATCAGAAAAATACTTTGTACTATCTTTGTATTGCTGTGTGTTATCAACCTGAGAGCAGATGTTTTTCTCTCACAAATGGCCATTTCCTTTGCTGCTCTCTGTACCGGGAGACAGTTCACTGTCTTGTTGAAGAAAATTGATTTTGGCCGATTGGCTGGGCCTGGCAGTGTAGGGGAGTAGGCCTGTATAAGGTCATGCAGAGCAAACAGGAAATGCAGAGTTTGTAGTTCCTGCTAGGTGGCGTTGGGTTGTCTCCCACACAGTGTTCCCGAAGCACCGGCTGCTGGATAAATGGCTGGCAACTGACTCGAGGCTGGCACACTACTTTTATCCCTGTTGTAAGACCCCCCCCCCCCCCCCCCAAAACCCAGTTGCCTGTGTCACTGCTCTATTTGCCTGCGCTGCTTTTGTTGCGCTATTGACATCGGTTTCAGTGGGCACAAAACATGTAATCACAATAGGCAGGATGTGCTAGTTTGATGCAGCTAACGCTTTAGATCAGACTGTCCAATCTTATACGAAAACGGCCGATGTAGATGCAGGTTTTTGTTTTAGCCACCTGATTCTATCAAGGCCTTGATTGAAGACCATGATCAGCTAATTAGTTGAATCGGGTGTCGTAGTGAAACAAAAACCTGCACCCACATTGGCCCTTTTAGGATAAGTTTGGGGAATCTTATCATAAAAAAAATTTTTGTTTTATGACTTTTTGTTTTGGGTATGGGTTAAATGAGTTTCAGAAGAACATACTGGCTGGCTGGTTAGAAAGGTTTCTTGTCAGCTAACACAAGCCGGTCAAGTATGCAAGGTTAGCAAGCTACAATCCTAGCTAAATACTATTTTGGGCCTACCCGTTTTGCTAGCTTGGCTAGTTAACATATGCTATGTGTTTTTGAAAAGCTTCACCTTTCTGATATAACTTCTGTACAGTGGCTGTCATAAATGGGTTTTGTGAAAGTGGATGGATGGCGTTTAATCTGCTCTCCTCACACGGACACCTGGAGCGTTCGGTAAAGGGCACCTCCCACCAGCAGCGGGCCTACAGGCCCCTGTGTGCCTCGTAGGAAAACCTGGCAATTTGTGTAGAGCAGTGGTCCCCAGCCCTGTTCCTGGAGATCTACCGTCCTGTAGGTTTTTACTCCAACCCTAACAAATCACACCTCGTTCAACAGCTAGAGATCTCATTGAGCTACCAAATTAGGGTTGAAATGAAAACTCCAGGAACAGGGTCGGGGACCACTGGTTCAGAGGGTTCGACAGTGGTGGTTTGTAGCCTACAGTTAGTTAAATATGTAGGGGTGTCCATTCTGATCTGAAAAGGGCCGGTGTGGGTGAATGTTTTTTTGTTTTAGCCCAGCACAAAGGCATCTAATTCAGCTAATTAACTGATCATGATCTTCAATGAAGACCTTGATAAGTTGAATGAGGTGTCGTAGTGCTGGGCTAAAACAAAAATCTGCACCCACACCGGCCCTTTTCACATCAGAACGGACATTTTTGGATATGATTGGACACCCCTGGTTTAGAGGGTTGCCAGTGGTGTCTCCTAGCCTATAGTTGGTTAAATGTGTAGAGGGTTTCAGGTGATAACTGTGGTATGCTGGGGCGGGCACCGCTCCCACCCTGAACACGGTCCAATCAGACTCGGGTCAGGAGACCGGTCAATTGTCTTTGATCCACTGGAGGCTCAACCAGACTAAATATTTGTTGTGCAGAAGGTGCAAGATAAATGGCTGTTTGTTTCTTTGGTATTAATTTCTTCTACAAGCACCTTGCTTTTCTCTCTTCTTTTTCCCCCAGGGGGAAAATGAGTTAGAAATTGATCTTTTCTTTGTGCCGGGTTAGTGGCTGGCGGACGGAGAGAGGCGAAGGCCGATCCCATTACTGGGCGCGGCCATTCGTTAACCGCCACCTCTGACTAAAGGGCTGCTTTTAACGCTCTCTGGACACTGGGCAGCTCCAGAAATACTGACACATTAAAACCTCCCTTCTTTCTCTCTCTCTCCATCCCTCCCTTTCTCCTCCTCTCTCCCTCAACCCCTCTCGCTTCTTCTCTCACTCGCTCCCTCTCTCTCTCGCGCTCCACCCCCCCCCCAGCATGCATATAAAAGCTTTTGTGGATAATTGATCTGGGGAAGGGGGGAATCGATGCAGCCTGCCTTGACAGCGCGCCTCCTCATTTCCGCGAACAGCTTGGTGTCTTTTTCTTTATCGACACCCAGCCGTCAGAGCCGCCGCCGTCGGCGGGTAAAGTCAGGGGTGAGTGTGCGCTCCTGGGGGGTGCACGAATCGGCAGTCTCAGCCGCTGAGCCGCGTAACCGCCGGAGCCCTGGGTCCGGTCATGCCCGCGGAGCTATGAGGTGGTCTTCGCGGTCTTGGGCACGGAGCCTTTTCGGTCGATTCAACCCGGACCCTTCTTCAGCATGCTGTGTTTGGGTTTAATCTCATTCCCTTCCACTTCCAGGCCTGTGCCTCGCCTTTAAGCCGCTGCATTAACGGGGGACGTGTTAAACGGGTTCGCCCTGCCGTACCCCTGACGTGTGCACCACTTTACAGGGTGATCGTAACCTTTTGTACCATGTTGACTTGGCTTGCTCCTGTACACACCCCCCTCCTTCTCCCCCTTTCCAAATAAACACGCTCCCCACGGCAGCAATTTAGAACTGGTACAAACGTACTAACATTTGGTTTCAAACGAAGGATATGGTTCATTAGATATTCATAAATGGCAGCTCTGGTTTTTAACATGCGTCTTTGAGTTTCTATGGACCCACACAGCAGATCCCCTGTGAGCTGTATCAGCTTGTGAAACGTCCACAGAAAACTCGGTGCGCGAGTCCTGTGAAGCGTTCTTTATGTGTCCGGCGTTTGTATTTGTGAAATCTGCTGTGTGCACATTAAATATCCCAATGTGAGTATTCTGCCAAAATGGGCAATAAAATGTGCAGCTCTAGAAAGCCCAAGATACTCACTGACACATCCACTGAAACCTGACCTCACTGTTCTCTGGTGCAGTTAGTTTTGCTTCATTGGGTCCTCACAATTACATCCTTACTGTTGGTTTGCGTGTCCTTCGCATGTCCCAGTGTGTTCCGTTGTGTCCTTGGCGCATTCCAGTGTATTTTAGTGTGGTACAGTGCGGTCCATTCAGTGTTTTCTTATAGTGTGTTCCACTGCGTCCTTACAATGTGTTCCAGTGTCTCGTTATGTTCTAGATTACAGTGTATTCCAGTGTGTAATTCCAGTGTTACTCCAGCGTGTAAGTACAGAGAGTCTCTCCTCTTGTCTCTCCAGGTTTGGGCACAGAAGGGATCTATCGAGTGAGCGGGAACAAGGCGGAGATGGAGAGCATGCAGAGACAGTTTGACCAGGGTGAGTCCACCACAACCGCACAACCTAACCCTAACCCAACTGCAACCCAACCCTAACCACAGACTGCCTTGAGTATGGCTTCAACGTTCCCGTGGAACCAATGTGGTTTTGGGTCCCGGATTGAAGGGAAACCAGAGCATGAATGTACAGCAAGTCGTTCCTCAGCGTGGGCGTGTGATGCGTGCTGCGCTGTGCTTTATTCAGTGTTCCATAGCGTTTGGGTTTATGTCATATTGTTGAATGTACCTGAGCTGTCCACTGAACTGTACATCAAATTGTCCCATCCCCCAAATAGGTAAGGGGAGTGGAGGTATAATAATAATATTCATAATAATAATATAGCACCTTTCAAGCAGTACAGCACAAAGTGCTTTACAGACAATTAAGAGGTAAAAAAAGAAATGTAGATAATGTGTGTAAAAGTATGATTATTCCATTTTGACAAGTAAAAGCCTTTCAACAGATCCATTCCTAACACTCGCATCGATTCCCGAGTTGCATTAGCTCTGCGGTTTCTGCGACTGGTCTGACCCTGACACGCGGGCTGCAGATGTCCGCGCGTGCGTTACGGGGCCCGTTCACACAGGCGTTACAGGGCAGACCTGCTTAATTAACTTGGGCCCAGTCTGCGGCTATCGATCCTGAGAGAGGTGGAACGAATATGCTTCTTTTCCGCTTCCTTGGAGTGTGGAGCAATCTGCAGGTCCACCTCCGGCCCCCGCTCAAACCTCACAGAGAGAGGGTGGGGGGGGGTGGGGTCAGTTAATTACCTCCAAATAGGTTTGGCTAATGAAGCATGGCCCCTCGCGCAGTTCCCAGTTAACGCCAGTCCGTGCTGCTTGCGGTGCGCACACCTGCCCGGACGCCAAACAAACCCGAGGGGATGTTCTGAACGCTGATAGAGGAGGACCCCAGCCCGATGGCGGTACAATTAGGGTGGACCCTTGACCCTGTGTGGGAGAGGGGAGGAGGAGGAGCAGGAGGAGGAGGAAGGAGACCCACAAACCCAGCTCAGAGAACTCTGCTCTCGGACTCCAGGGCTTTTTATTTTACTCCAGACGAACAGAAATTAATCGGGAGTGATTTTTTTAATTAAGTTCCTCTTTTTTACTTCTCAAACACTCGTCGAATCCCTCATTTTAATTTAAAACAAATTCTATCCAGGAGGACAGCCACAGTAATTACACTTGCGACAGTTTTTAACGAGGCCCTGCTGTTTCCTTCAGACCGGCGCCTTTCCCTGCTTTTCTCCTGCTCCGGCTAGATTTGCATGGAAATGCTATGAAACGGAGTGAATGTTAAACACGGTTTATAGGGATTAATCCCATTAATAATACATGAGGGATGCAAAGGGTAACCAGTGAACCGCTTTGGTCGCAGGGCTGCAAGGTCACGGACGTACAGTAATTGAAATACGTGATTTCCGCGTCCGTAAGCATGTATGTGTGTACTGTGTACTGTGTGTGTGTGTGTGTGTGTGTGTGCGCGCTACGTAATGGGGGAAGAATGGTGCGAATCGCAGCTTACGCTGGTTCTGCTGTGTAAATCCTCCTCTCTTTCAGCTTAGGCAGAGGAATGATTTCCTTGAAACTAAATGTCCTTTTTTTACCCAGAAGTAGGATTAAGTGGACGTTGTTCTTTATTATTATTATTTTTTTACGGCGGTTAACTGAAGTAGTTGCTGAGCAAGCTTACCTGCATCAGTCTTATGTTTTTGTTGTTATGAACAATATTTGATGTTTAACCATTTATCTGTTTATATGTATACACTACCGGTCAAAAGTTTCTCTCTGTTTTAGTACTGTTTTTAGTGTCATTTCAGCAGTTTAACTTTTGTAAATGACCTCAAATGGCTCAAGGTAAGAAGTAAATTGTCAGAAGTTCATAAAAAAAGCCATATTTGGCAAAATAAACAGGTGAACAAATTATTTCCATTTTCCAACAAGAGAAGGGAAAACTTGTTTGGGACAAATTGGACGGAAAGGTCAAGGAGAAGCAACCCACAAGTGCAGCACGTCTGTGGGAACTTCTCCTGCAGTGTTGGTGTGAGCTTTCAGAACCATATGACTGCCCTTCAAATGGCACGAATATGCTCAGAAATGATTACTGCAAAAGGTGGCTATTTTGATGAGTAAGATAAGATTTAGATAATTAAAAAAATTATAATAGCTGTTTATATAGGTGTTGTTATTATCTGTGATTGCTTGAAAATTGTGGGTGCACTAAAAATAGTGTGTGTGTATGTATATATAAAATAGACTGGGTGTATAATTACCACAAAAGGCCAAAATGCAATAAATGCATACAGAATTTGTACAGTTGTGTAAATATAAATGATTACACATGTAAACACACAGAAAAATGCCCCGTTTTTTGCGTACTATACGTGTCCCTGTCTCACAATGATGACATCACTGGGATTGGCGTTTACCGGCGGGTTTTGGGTGCGGTGTGCCGGTGTGGGGGCGGGTCCAAAGGGCTGCTGGCTGACACGCTCTCTCCCTGCAGATCACAACCTTGACCTGGTGGAGAAGGACTTCACTGTGAACACGGTGGCAGGCGCCATGAAGAGCTTCTTCTCCGAGCTTCCAGATCCGCTGGTGCCCTACGCCATGCAGGTGGAGCTGGTGGAGGCACACAGTAAGTGAGGGGGGCAGGCTGAGGATGGAGGGAGGATGAATGGAGGGGAAGAAGAAGCACAAGATGATTCCTGCCCTCGACATCTGATCCCGGGTCAGCGTACTCGGCTTTAACTGTAAACCTTGCCGTTGCGCTTAAAAGCCTCAACTGATCTGGGGTCAGTGTTTGGGTGGGTATGAAAACGGTGGGTGGAATAGCAGGTCTGCTGCATGACAGGTGTGTGTGGGGGTGGAATGGGTTGTGGGGTAGAACACAGAGGGGGTGCGCGGGGGGGGGGTTTTTTTGCAAAGACTATGCTTGTTTACCGATGCAAAATATGAACAAAGTGAGAAGTGGCATGTATGCTCAGCGCGTTACAATGAATGCGTTGTAAAATGCAAACTCACTCACTCGCTCTTGAAGTGTCAGGGCCGATACGGATCCGGCCCTCCTACTCCTCCCCCTGTTCTTCTGTTTCGGGGCGCTAACACTCCACTGCACAGGCTAGTAGTTTTGTCCGGAGTATAAAATTCGAGATGAGGATAAAACAAACGAGGGGAGAAATGCAGCCGTTGCCGCGTGGGCAAGGTGCAGGTCCTGAGGGAAGTACGATTGGTCAACTGCTGCCCCTCGAGGCGGGGGAGACTGACTGCTTGGTGCCGCTTGACGCTCCAAGCTTGGCAGGTTCTCATTGCTTGACATTTTGAAACTATGCTTCATTTACCGAAATGTCAAGTGTGTTGGTGCGAGCTCGTCATTAGTTTCTTTATCTGGTTGTTTTTGATGCAGCAGATGAGAATATGCACTGTTAGTTTCTCTGTTCATCCAAATGGTTTGAACTTGGGCTTGTCTGTGTAAAAATGGAAGCAAGCTGAACGGAGTCTTGAACCCGTTTGAGGTTTCGATTGTAAGTGATAAAGCTGTCAAGCAGATATTTGGATGTCTCTGTAGATTGTGAATCATTGGGTGTACTTTTAGATTTGTGTTCGCAAGTGGCCCACTAAAATTAAAAGAAAGAATGGTGAATCATTTGTTTTCTTAATATAGTTATGGCTGCTGTTTCGCAGTACGCTGACCAGCTGCAATTTTACACATTTTATTCAAATAAGGAAAATAATACTTGAGATTTCAGATAGAATACGTATTTTTAAGTTGATAACTTTTATGATTGATGAGTTTTGAAGTATTTTACAGAGGAACTATGTCAGCTGTGTAAAGGCTACATGAGATCCAGGTCATTTTATTCTTCTAGCATGTCTTTCTGTAGCAGAATATATTGCATGCACAATAGAAATTGTTATATTTTCATTTATACAACAATGAGATTCGAGTGAGTAACGTGATTGGCCGAGACGCGTTCCACCATTGCTGGTATTGAGTATAACCTCACAACAATTGCGTAGACGCGTTCTATAGAGTGTTGCCTAGGAAGCAGAAACGACAACAATAGCAACGGCAACAGGGTGCTACCAATTTGGCGCATCAGAAATAAAGTGGGTTAATCAAGTAATTTTTTTCATTACTTACTAAACGTTCATGGTAACATTGTTGTGTAAAAGCAATAGATCACTCGAGGATTCTTTCGTTATTGGATATAATAACGACCTTCGGTCTCGTTGCTGTGACGTCACCGCAGTGATTATATTTCCAATAACGCACTCCCTCTCGTGATCTATTGCTCAGTTATAACTACCGTATGTTGAGGCTGTAATTGTGTATGCCGATAGAACACTAGCGCTGATAGTGACTCCTCTGATTGATTGGCCGCCTGCAGTTTGATTGCACCACCTGTGCATGCAATGCGAAGGGAAGCCCTACGGACAGAAACCCTCCCTCTACCGGCGATGCTGGGCTGGGCAGCTCTGCTTCGCCCCACGGGACTCTTCGGAGAGCGGGTTTAACCGGGTCAACCCCCCGACATCGCACCGTACTCGGGGGCAATTCGCGAAGGTAGTCCAGATACGTGGCATTCAATTTTAAAAAATCAGAATAAATATCCGTACAAAAAAATGAATGGCGTAAAAACAGATCTGGTTGCTTTTGAACGGCTGAAACAAAAGGGGTCTTGCTGACTAACTAATTGGCGGCGTAGTCTGTTCAATTTGCTGCCGACAGGACGTTTTTTTAATTAGATTTAAAAGGGTGGTGTTATCTTTGGTGACACAACAATTTGTTTGTGAGGGCCAGCGAAGCTCGTTGCCGCGCAGCCGGCGGTAATAACCGTCCTCCGATTACAACTGTTTGCGACATCACACAAACCTGTACCGGGCCCAATTTGTGTTCTGACCCGCACATAAAGGCCTGTCGCTTTCCAGCATTAGATGTTTTACAGGTCGGCGGTAACTCTATCGGTTGATAGCCCGTGAATAGAATCGGGGAGGGGAAATTAAGCTTTGAAAACAATTACAGTTTTTTAGGCGCTGATTCACATGGAAGCGTATTGTCTGCCCCCATCGTCTCCTGGATTTGATATGGCAGGTAAATGGCGTGTGAGATATGGGTTCAGAACGTTCATAAACCTGTAGCCTGGCCTGGTTAGCCAATACACTGCAGTGTCGTTTCCCTTTCTTACTTTTGGAGTGGCTGGTATCAAATAGGTTACATTTAATAAAATAGTTCACTTTCGGTGTTTAAAAAAAATTAAAATAAATAAAAAATATTTCAGTTTTAATGTATATTTGTGATGGGCCCGGACAGTTTTATGTGCAAAGAAGGACCGATCAGTAGATACTGATGGAAGTTCCTGACCACCTGCTGGCTTTAAAAAGGCTGGTACATGGGAATTGAGGGGTGTCCTACAGCAAAACAAATACTTCAAGTAATGTTTCCAAGGAGCAGTCCTTATGCGCAGATTAGTTTTATATCATTTATTCATAATTATGAATGTAAAGATTTTATGTTCTTGAGTTGAAGGTGACGGGTGCCGTACAAAATGGTTCGGACTGAAAATAAACGTAATTCTTTGAGGAATAATCAGTTGATAGGCGCGTGTACGGCCTCTGTCACTGCACAAGCCGATACGGAGTGTTCCTGTACCGACCATTGTAAAGCCGGCAAGTTGTTACAAACCTCTGTAAATATCTAAACTATCCTTCCTCACACAAAAACCTGTGGGCCAATTGAAAACGTGCAGTAAAGCTGAAATGATATTAAAAAAACCCAGAAATAGAACAATGCCTTGAACTATATGTTTTTTGAACAAACCTATGCAAGCGCGTAAGGATACGTTCGGCCATCCAGCTTTTCCTCTTACCTCCAAACTAGGGAGTATCCGGCGCTGTGTCGGCGTCCGCTGGGGCGGGTGGGTTCAGGTTACGCAGCTTCCGTTAGTTTGCGGCAGCAGGGCCACTCCAGAGGATTCAAACCCGTCACCCTCCCCCTGGTTCAGAGTCTAACCCCGGGACCGCTCCGCCGCGGTACTGCCGTGTTTCCGCGCGTGTCGGACGGTGACATCAGTGTTTGTGACCGGCGAAGCGCACATCTGTCATCTGGGGTCACATGATGGAGAGGGAGAGCGAGCGGGCGAGCGAGGAATACAGGACTGTCTGTATGTGACGGATGATGTAAGCATGTTTGAGTCACTGACGCCATTGTTCAGCCTGCTCGGAATGAGGGAGCGAGGGAAAGTGTGTGTGTGTGTGTGTGTGTGTGTGTGTGTGTGTGTGTGTGTGTGTGTGTGTGTGCGTGTGCATGCACGCCTTTACCACTTCTATTTACATTTTCTTGATTTTTCATTTGCTTTGCTCTGTTTGTTTTTTATTATGCCTGCAGTGTTTTTTAATGTAGACATCTACATAACTTGATTGTTTAAACAGAGATTTGAAATGAGAAAGATTATCATTTTTATTCATCGACAGACTGAAAGAAACAATGGGAACTTTATGTGCGCAGTGGCTCAGTGCGGTGGCACAAACTGGGATGTAATTTTCCTCATCGAACATTGGTCCACCAGCCATGATCCAGCACTGAAGGGCAGGGCCAATGACAGGCCAGTGCACAGAGCAAGCGTGGAGCAAAACAACGGGTCTGATTGGACTGAAAGTCTTTCTTTTTAATCCAAAATGGCCTCATGAAATTGAGGCTTTGCTGGGCCATTTAGCATCATCTCTGCGGGTGACACAACCTGTTTGGTGGTTGTGGGGTCGGGCTAGACCACTTCCAGTGTGTGTGATATACAGGAAATAAGCTTTCAGGAAGTGACATCGTGTTCGTCATGGAGACCCAGCCCTCCTGCTTCCTGGTAAACATTTTCCCTAGGCCGAGCGGGACGTATGCTGTTTTGACAGCAGGTTCACACAGCGTAGCCGTGACTTTCAACACCCTCTACGCCCTTGCAGGTCCCTGTGCTGTGTGTGTTTACACAGTCCCAACGCACTGTGTCAGCGGAGAGAGGGGAGAGCTGTTTGTGTGTCTGTCTCTGTGTGTGCGTGTGTAATGAGTGTAGTGTGTGTGCAATATTAATGTGTGTAAGTGCCTCACACACTCTCTCCGGCTCTGCAGAGATTAACGACAGAGAGCAGAAGGTCCACACCATGAAGGACGTGCTGCGGAAGTTTCCGCGTGAGAACTATGATGTCTTCAGATACGTCATCAGCCACCTCCACAAGTGAGTGCGCTCGTGTCTGTCTGTGCTTGTGTGTGTGTGTGTGTGTGTGTGTGTGTGTGTGTGTACAGACGTCTGTAACTCTGTCCTTCCTCCCAGGGTGAGCCAGAATAACCGGGTGAACCTGATGACCTGTGAGAACCTGTCCATCTGCTTCTGGCCCACGCTGATGCGCCCTGACTTCACCACCATGGACGCTCTGACCGCCACCCGCACATACCAGACAATCATCGAGAGCTTCATCCACCAGTGTGCATTCTTCTTCTACAATCAGCCTCTCGTAGAGACGCCCAGCGGACTGTCCGGACTGCCCGCCTCCCCCACCACCATGTCCGGCGGGGGCTCCGCCTATTCCTGCTACGCCCCGCCCTCCACCTCCTCCCCCTTCACCTCTCTGCAGCAGTCCCCGCCCCACTCCCCGCCTCACACCCCCCAGTCCCCCTTACAGTCCCTGCTGCCCTCACTGCACCCTCACCACGCCCCCACCGAACCACAGACGCTGTGAGAGAGAGGGAGGGAGAGAGAAGGAGAGGGAGAGAAAGAAAGAAATTGTGAAGGAAAAAGGAAGAGGGATGGTTTTTTTGTTTTTTTTGCCACAATGCTGGACTTTACTCTTGCATACAGACACTTTTTTCCCCCCATTGGAGGTGGAGAGAGAGAGAGAGAGAGAGAGAGACAGACGAGGAGAAGGAACGAGGAGAATAAGAAGAAAGAGGAGGGAGGCGATGTTGAGGGGAAGGGAGGAAGAGCGAGGAGAGGAACACCCGAGCCACTTAACAAACTTGTTATTTGTCTTCCTGGACCCCCTTCTCTCACGTTCTCTCTTGGTTTCTGTTTCTCCCTCGTTGCTTCCTGTCCCCTGGTTCACCTGCCTTAGAAACAACCCACCGCCCTACACACAGACACACACATATACACGGACCCCTACACACCTACACGCACGCGCACACACACGCAGAAACTTTTGAGAACTCGAAGGTGATAGTTCGCACGCGTCCCTTGATGTTCCTCTTTCTTCCCGCTCACTGTGGTTCACAACGTTCTCGCTCTGTCGCCCCACCACGCCCCGGACTGCCGCATCGGGGTGGAGGACAGGCGGGGGTTTCTGCTCGTCGTGCGAGTCCGGTTTGTGCTGCGGCGTGCCTGGGATTACAGGCTCTAAACTGGACTCTTCGGTATGGACGTTTGGGCTAATGGGGGCAAATGTGTGCTTGGACCCGTTGATGAACTTTGAACTTTAAACTTTAACCACCACCCCCCCCCCCCGCCCCAGCTCCTCCATTTAGCTCTTCAGACCCTTGACTCCACCCCAAACCTGGCCCTTTTTGCATGGAGCGCAGGGCGTGGTCACAGCCAGTGTGGAGGATACTGTGGTACTGCAGGGTTGGGGAGGATGGATCGGGGACGGACTGCTCTTAACCGGGGATTTATTCAGGCTCTTCCGTTAATCTCTGCCCCCACCCCGACGGGGCCACGGAGCCCTGGACCTTCTCTGGGCGAGTCCCCGGAGCGATGCGTCTCCCATCACTTAATCTGCGGCCTGAAAGAATGGCTTTATTTTCATTTCTTCTTTTTGCCTCCCCGACACCCCCAATTAGCTTCCATCTGCTCCGCCCCGGCCTGTTTTTTTTTTCTTTCTGATGTTTGGAATTATGGGATGGATCAAGTTGACAGGGTTATCGATCGCTGCCCTTTCCGTTTTCCAAGCCTAGCAACGTGTTCAAGACCACGTGAACAAACGAGCAGGAAGTTCCGGCCTCCGAGGACTTCCTGGGTCAGGGACCCGTAGCTAGCTGGGGAGGGAGGGGGGTGTTTGGGACAGGGTACGGGTGTGAATCAGGGCATGCACTTTAATAGCCTCAGAACATTTACCGCGAGCGCTCTTGGAGAAGGAACGTGCCAGCCAAGACAAGCTCCAAAGCGTTACCCCCTGTCCCGATCCGCTGGGCTCGAGGGGTCTCCAACCCCTGTTCCTGTTGTGAATATTTAAAGCACAATGTTCTGGAGCTGGGTGAGAGGCCCGTCTCCTCTGTTTTTGATGAGCCAGCCGATGTGTGAGTGGATGTGTGTGTAGCCGCGGTCCGCGTGGGGCAGGGCAATCGGAGATTGGAGAGCCGGGCCACCGAAGCCGGCTTTGGGCTATGGACAGATAAGGAGATCCTGTTGATCTAAAGTGCATTGGCGGTGTTGTTCAGAGCGAACGGCGGAGGAGGGAGATAAAGCACTGAAAATACATCTGCAGGTGTGTGTGTGGGGGGGGTTTCCATTAACGGATTGTACTGGGAGCGCTGTGCCGATTAATTGAGGAGCCCGGTTTGGTCTGATTGAGGTTGCCATGGTGATTATGGAGGGAGGGGAGGAGCCACTGGATTGACGTCAGGAGAACGGGAAGAGGAAGGTGGAACACAGTGTAAAAGTTAAGTCGATGCGTTCCCTGCGCGTGATTTCTTTGTCAGGCCAAGCGCATGCAAAAGAGCGCCAAGTCAGTGATTAATGTTGATTACCTTTGCTAGCAGGGTGTGTGTTAGCAGGCTGTGCATCGCCTCCGTCGGGGTGTGTGGTACAGAATAGAGACTGGTGGGAGGGTGTGTGTTAGCAGGCTGTGCGTCTTCGTTGGGGTGTGTGGTACAGAATAGAGACTGGTGTGAGGGTGTGTGTTAGCAGACTGTGCGTCGTCTTCGTTGGGGTGTGTGGTACAGAATAGAGACTGGTGTGAGGGTGTGTGTTAGCAGGCTGTGCGTCTTCGTTGGGGTGTGTGGTACAGAATAGAGACTGGTGTGAGGGTGTGTGTTAGCAGGCTGTGCGTCGTCTTTGTTGCGGTGTGTGGTACAGAATAGAGATTGGTGTGAGGGTGTGTGTTAGCAGGCTGTGCGTCTTCGTTGGGGTGTGGTACAGAATAGAGACTGGTGGGAGGGTGTGTGTTAGCAGGCTGTGCGTCGTCTTCGTTGGGGTGTGTGGTACAGAATAGAGACTGGTGGGAGGGTGTGTGTTAGCAGGCTGTGCGTCGTCTTCGTTGGGGTGTGTGGTACAGAATAGAGACTGGTGTGAGGGAGTTCTGGCCGCTTCTCAGACTCATTCCGCAAGTATCTGCACAAACGGTGGCTTTCGTTCGTCTCTGCGCAGTCTGCTGGTCGCCTGTGACTCAGGTTACAGTCTGAAGCGGAAAGTCTCCGGAAATCCCACAATGCAATTCCAAAACTGGCACGGGCGTACAGGTCCCGTCGCATCTGCAGAAAAGGGCGAGCCTTTAAGGGCGGCGATGCTCAGGCTGCAGCTGGGAGGCGGAGGCCTTTGGGCAAACGTGTCAATGGGCGTTTCCACAGCAACCGGGTTCACACTCACCCTCTGCCTCATTTGGGCTCATTAGGCAAAGCGGCTCACCTGGGTGCTGCGAAAACGGTACCAGCAAGCGGTGCCGCCGCGATGTCAGGGGTTTCCCGCGGTGCCTCAGCGAGGGGGAGGAGTCACAGGTGTCTTAGCCTATGGGAAATGCCCTGTGGAAAGCGTGGAATTGATCGTCAGTAGTTCAACGATTAAAAACCCTTGGTTGGAAGGAGAGAGAGGAGCAATGGAATCGATTGGGGGAGGGTGACAGCCTGATCCGGCCCAGATTCTATAAAGGGGCACGCTGCCGTTTGATCCTAAAAGCCCCAATTAAAACTAACCCTGCAGCTTAGAGCAGGTTGGCAGCAGAATTCATGATGAGCGCAGTAGACTGTCGCCTGGATTACTCGGTGAAGGAAGCTCAATTGTAAAAGCGAAAAGAGAAAGCTACAACGAATGTCGGCCAGTTTAGATGGACTCCATTTCTGGGGTTAAACGCAGTCAACTGCTGGTTCTCTCTGCTTCTTGGCACAATGTGATTGTGTGTCTGTGTGTGTGTCAGGGATTGTGTGTGCGCACATGTGTGCGCCTGTATGCAAATGTGTGTGAGAGTGAGGAATTGTGTGTGTATCCCTAGCGTGAGCCTGCGGGTCCATTCACCTTTGCTGTCTCATTCTTCATTAAAAAAAAAGAAATGGTGCAGTTTCCCCAGCAGCCTTTGCTCAGACATTGCACAACCGTAGTGTGGAGGAGCTCACCGCTGCCACCTGCTGGTGAACATGTGCACCACAGCCTCCACTTCTTGCCATAAAGGAGCCACAGTATAGGCCACTCAAATCCAGCGGATATGTAGATATTCTCAACACTGCAGTATCCAGAAAGCATCGAATAGCGGTGAGCCATTAGATACAGTGACCTATTTTCCTCAAAAGTTTTTTTTTTTCTCCAAAAGACACCATGTTAAAAACACAGTAACCTGGCTTAAACTGTGCAGTGTAAATCATGGCAGAGCCTTACTGTCTGGTGCTGAAACTACAACAATGTTTTGTTGCTTAATTATTTTTGAATAGCCTGGTGTTTGGTTAACGATGCATAACAAGGGAGCTTGTTGTGACCTGGGACAGGTAGGACTGGAATCTGATCGGTTGTGCTGTCCACTGCTTGAGAGCATGATTTGATTCCACCACCATTACCATCCTGTTGTCCCACATATTTGGTAAACAAATGCAGATGAGAGAAAACCAGGTAAAAATTAATTCTGAAATGAGGCCTGTGGACTTTCCTCTTAAATTACTGAAAAAATTACACATTAAAATGAATGAGGTATGGATCAATAGGAATAACAAAAAAATATTCACATAATGCCCCTCAAATTAATTTAGTTTATTATTATACTGTCCAGCCTCTATCTATCATTATGGCTATTGCCTTTATAGGGGTGATTCACACCTCTCATGTTCCAGTATGAAGTTCTCCAGCAGCCAGATACTGCTGTCGTTGAATTCCATGATTTGATCCGGTCTTGACCGTGCTAGAACCCCCCCACCCTTTAGGGGCACAAAGGCCACTATAATAAATCTGTTTGAATAACATTCTGGAATTCAGGAATTCCCTTCCCGTAAAGCTGTGGAATTGTATCGGACTGAATGGAATGGGGAGTTTTATTCGGCAGTCTGCTGTTAGTCCCGTCAATCAGCAAGCTATCCCAGAATTCCGAGGCACTCGCGCCACGAAAAGCTGTTTCATTGATTTCTGGGAGTTTTCGTACAGTTAGCCCTACAATATAGAGGCATTTTTGGGAGATTTTCTATGGGATTTTCTGCTGGGGAACATTGGGAAATGGCACTTTTTCATTTTGTATTTAGGAAAAGATTCTGCCGTGGCTTCACCTGAAAATAAAGTTGGGAAACTTGTATGTGTGCGTGCGTATGCATCTGAAGACGGAAACATGGAAATCTGACATCTGTCAATCTGACCGGCTGGTCCCTTTGAACACGTCGAGTGTCCAGGGTTCGAGTCTCTTCACCGTCGCTGGTTCAAGCCAAACCCTGAGTTTGTCTTTTGTATCCAACCCGCCTTTCTGCAAAGGAGTCAAAATGGCTGCTCTTCTCTTCTCTGTGGGAACGGCGTCTGATTTTGGGCGAGGGTGAGATATGGAGCTTCACCCCGTCTGTGCACATATCTACCCATGCACTCGCAACCCCGCTTCAGACTCTCGGGGGGGGGGTTTCTGGGGCCGGTCCTGCCCGCCCGCCCGACCCCCGGCCCGGTAAATCAGCCCTCCGCCAGCGCGGTTCCTGTGTATACCACTCCCCGAACTGCAGGGTCCTTGTGGTTCTTACTTGAAGAAACTGTGCTTGCTTTCAAGCTGAAGAGAGAAGTCGCCTTTCGCTGTTATTTCCCTGACTATTTTTAAATATGGCTCTGAGCACAGTTTAATCTTTATTTTTGGGGGGCAGTGATATGTTGGGTTTGAAGGGAAGGGAAGGGGGGGGGGTGACATTTAGGAGATGTTGGGGCAAATTCTGGTACTTGTGTTTGAATGCGCGCTAAGCATTCTCTGTGTATATCAATGCATTAACACTAAACAGACTCAGTAGAGACGAAGACGGCGCTAAAAGGGGGAAGAAGGAGAAAATGATAAAAATGGAAAACAATTGTATTAAAAAAAAAATGTGACATTGGTTCAGCGATCTTATGTGGCTGCATCACTTCGTTTTTCTTTATTTTTGCAACAATGGTGACAGGTTGTCTGTTAAGTTAAATGAAAAAAAAAACAAGCAAACTATATTCAAATGGTTGTTTATTTGTATGTTAGGGGTCTAACACTTTGCCCTTTAGTCGATGGTGATAGAAAACATTTCTTTTAATGTTTTATTTTAATAATTAAAAAAAGACCATTTTTTAACAATTTTGTGAATGGTGTTGAGGCCAATTCAGTATAGTGCATGATTTAAGACCAAGCCAATGGGAGCGACCTGCTGCTCTCGATATTTAAAAAAAATACATAAAAAAATAAAATGATGAAAAAATAAAAATGAAAAAAAATAAATGAAGTAAAACAAAAAGATACATCAACAAAAAAAAATCATGTTATTTGCTAAAAGTATCGTACTTTGTCTCAATGGGAATGGTGTACAAACATTAAGGCCTTATGTGACCTGTATTATAGTTAATAAATCAATCTTGTAAAGTCTGCCTCCTGTCTGTCTTTTTGTTATCTTTTTAGTTTTTATGAAGAACGGGTGTGTTAGACTTGAACTGTTGCCCTTTGAAGAGTAGGTTTTTTGGAATGTTTTTCAATGTTCTAGAACTCCATTGATTTTCAGTTACCAGTGGTGATTGTTACGTCAGTATTAGAATGTTCAGTTACGAACATTCTAATCACATAATCTCCACAGCCAGAGGTAGATCTATTTAGTGCACTTGTTTGCCATATGTGTCTTAATTGCCCCATTGGTATAGCAGTCCTTTATTATACCTTGCTTCAAATGTGGGCCACACAAAAGGCACTTTCTCTCTTTCTGTGGTAATATGGTGGACAGAATGCACAAGAATGCTGATGGGGAGGGAAGTCCACCGCTAGATATGTTATTAAGTTAGTCCTGGACTTAAATTCCCGTTAGTATCTCCTGGTGGTAAGTTCCCCTGAAGCCAGTCCGTGCAGGCCTCATAATTTAATTATTATTTCACCAAAAAATGTTTATGTAACAAACTCAAAAATCCTTTGATTCAATAACTTGGGGCACCTCCCTTAGCAGCGATGACTTCCAACTAAATGTTTCCAATAGTTATTAATCAGTCTCATGGTCTTTGAGGAATTTCTGCCCTTTCCTCCTTACATATCTGCTTCGACTGTTTCAGATTTAAGGGCTGGCTGTCTTGCAAGAACAGCTCACTTTGGTTGGAAACCCAACATTTCTACTGGGTAGAGGTCTGGATTTTGTCTTGGCTCATCCAAAACGCCAAAGGGAATCCACTGTGATGCTTTTGCCCCCCTTACACCACGGAGTGTCCAAATAGCCTGCATCGGTGCAGATTTTTGCCCGGACGCAGGACGTGCGTGCCTAAATGATTGAATGTGGCTGACTGACTGACTGACTGACTGACCCCCCCGATGTTGAAAAGTGCATGCGTAAATTTCGAGTGCTGAAAAGCGCGTGCATAAATTTCGAGTTGAAAAGCGCATGCGTAAATTTCGAGTGTTGAAAAGTGCATGCGTAAATTTCGAGTTGAAAAGTGCATGCGTAAATTTCGAGTGTTGAAAAGCGCATGCGTAAATTTCGAGTGTTGAAAAGCGCATGCGTAAATTTCGAGTGTTGAAAAGTGCATGCGTAAATTGAGTGTTGAAAAGTGCATGCGTAAATTTTGAGTGGAAAAGCGCATGCGTAAATTTCCAGCAATTACGCAAAAAAGTTTGCGGTCTCCCCGTCCCCTTTTACTAGTATAATTGTAGCTCCCAAAAATCATGAATGAACAACTGGATATGTTTAAAGATACAGATCAATTGGCTGAAATGTATAATCTTTCTCATAGTCGTTATCACCCAGTCAATATTGTTTCACCAGCGGGAGGGGGACTTCATTGGTATTGAAATTTTACTCACGGTTTACTTCAGGAAAGTTAGACCAGATAGCTACACTCTCCCATGTTTTAAACTCAATGTCAGAGGAGCAACAACTAACGAAAAGTAAGCCGAGTTCAAAGCAGATTATTTTTTGACTGGTCCCGTCAAATACGCAACCTGTCGAGTGACAAATAAATACAGCAATTCATAGCATTTAGCCTCCTGTTCGTCAAATGGTACATCAACACGTTTTCTGCACAAAGGTACAAACAACGACATGCCTAAATTCTGCACAAAGTCCAAGATAACTTGTGGGCTAACTGTTAATGCTGATATATGTCTGAATTAACATTCTGTAGCCTTTAATGATCTCGGTGGATCGCTACTTCTAATTTATTTGAAGAAATCAGCAACATGGTTTGGTTGAGATTTAAATGACGTAAGTTTAGCTACCTAGATAATGACAAAGACACTTGAAAACAACAAAGCCATATGTTTACATTAAATAATATTGAAGTTGAGCGCGTCTAACAATACAAGTATCTAGGTATTTGGTTGGATTATGATCTTTCAGATCATTTATAACACCTTTGACAAAAAAAACTTAAACCTGAACTTGGCTTCCTTTTTAGGAATAAGTCTTGCCTGTCTATGGATACTTGGAAAAAGAATGCACAGGCTGCAACCAGTGTTAGCTTATGGTGACATTCTATATACAGGAGTACTAGAAAATAAGATATCAAGAGTCTTTTGATATTGTTGGGTCACAGACATCAGGAAGTCATGACATGCAAAGGATATGCGACCAAATATTAAAAGTGATTATAATTTATTCTACATTGCTAAACTGTCCAATATTTCTGGATGCCTGAAAATGGGGGGGGGGGAGACTATGTACTAAAAGGTTCTATAATTAATATAAACTGTTCATCTGATATGGATGAAAATAAACTCACAAAGCTGGCAGTCTGCACTTCAACCTCAATGTCATTGTATCCTTTCAAACTCAGTGTTAGAGTACAGAACCAAAATAACAAAAAATGTGTCACTGTCCAATGAATTATGGTGCTCACTGTATGTCTGCCCCCATGTCTGTTTTTAAAATCTCTGGATGCCATACATCACAGCGCGCTACGGGTTATCATGGTGATGGGTTCAGAATTCATCATTGTGACCTGTACCTACCTACCGCTCAGTGGTTTGGGTCTCTCTCGACCTGCCGAGGAAACGGCATGGTATTTTATTTGTTTATAAAACTTTACTTACAAAACCCCCTCTCTGCTTCACCAAGCTTCTTTCAATTAAAACCTCAAATTATTCAACTAGATCTCAGGGTTAGATCTCATTGGACATACCACATTTGAGTAGAAATGCCTTTTGTAGGCCGCCGCGGTAGTACAACGGTAAGAGCGCTGACTTTCACTTTCAAGTTGTGTACTCCTCTCCGAGGATCGGGGTTTCGCGCCCCCACCTGCCATTTTTTCCATGCGCCCCCCCGCGAGCAAGCAGCAGCTGCGGCTGCTGCCGGGTGGGGGGGGGGGGGGGAGAATCGGAGAGCAATAGCAAGGGGGCCCACCCCCATCAAAGCCAGGAGGGGGAGCCGGGCCCGAGGACGTGTAGACGTCGTGTCTCGCTCTCTAGCCTCCGGTGACGGGGGTTCGGTTCTCTAGCGGTTAGCGGGTGCTACTCTGGTGGTTGGGGGAATTGAAGGGGGAACAGGGGTGGAATTGTATATTGGGGGAAAATGGGGGGAAAAAAAAAAAAAAAAAAAAAAATAAAAAAAAGATGCCTTTTGTGTTTCAGCACCTTATATGTGGAACGAAATTCAAGAGTCATTAAAGCTGACCTCCTTGGGGTCTTTTGAATTTTTAAATGGTTCCGACTCCTACTTGAGAAATAATTGGAGGCAATCAGGATTGCTGACGGTGCTCTGGTGTCTTAACAGTTATTTACATTTCAATAGAAACACATAAAATGAATGCTACTAAAATGGGAAATACATAAATAGATAAATACCAGGAACATTGCAGCAAGGTTGTATTGGGGGAGGTTCGCAAAGCACCTGTAGTGGGTGGAAAAAGCAAGCAGCTGCGCTGCCGGGGAAACGGCAACATTATGACATCATTTATTGAACCTGCCCCTTTGTAATTTGTCTTCTGCTATAATTTAAGTTGGCTATTTCATTGCTCGGAGACAAATATTTCGACCACTTCAATAACCATGCAACTTAAAAAGCAATCATTTGAAATGGTCCAGTTCTGTTTATCGAGATGGTTGTTCCAAGTAATATTGAAGAAGCCCATTTGCTGATCATTCAACTGATGCCGCCCGTGGCTCTATGGATCCTTTTTTATTCATTATTAATCCTGTACTGTTATTTGTATGCCAAATTAAAATGAGTCCTTTGTGAATTGATGGGCAAGTTTCCAGTTAATGTTATTGAATCAGTGCTTGCTCAGCCTCAGAAAGGGATGTGAACAAAACTGAAAAAGCCAGCCTTTTACTTTTTTTGTGCATTACGAGATAACCTGTTTTTACTTACTCAGATGACAACAGATGATGCGCAGCTTCATATATAAACTAAAGCAGCTGGGAAAATGGATTGATATTTTTAATTGAAATTTTTAATTGAACTTTTTTATCTCTCACTGAGTGAGCGATAAAAAGATTTTCTGTACTTTTTAGGATCGTTGACTTGTCCCTTCAGAAAATCTTTTGTCCAACCAAAAAATATACTTGTCCCAGACAATAGGATGAGCCTTAAAGGGTAACTACACTCTAAATTATGTATTTTTTTTTAGCTGTAAACGTGTTTGTACGCCTACCTTATAATGGAACTTATTCATCCTTTCCGTTATTTCAACAATTCTGAAATATTGTATACAAGAAGAAATTGGTAGAAAAATGTCTTGGTGCTGCCCGCTAACGGTGGAAATTCTTTCTGCCCTCACCCCAATCGTGATGTCAGAGTGCCTCTTTTGAGGTACCTCTATGTCATATGGATAAGTGTTGCCGCCCACAACAGAAATAACCAGCACCTGATTGGCTGGACGCACTACTGTTCTTTGGTTTCGGCTCCACGTTTTTAAACCGGAACAAATGGCGGCCTGTTCAAACTCTTATTCCAACAGTCCGCTAAAATACATTTCTCAAATATTTGAGGCGAGAAACAGGCCATGCAGTTGCTGAATCTTGATTCATATTTGAGCAGCAACGTCTAGTTTGACAGTTTGATCATTAGTAGCTACATTGTTCATCCATTTATGCCCTGTACACCACCTGATTTCACTCATTTTATACCTCCTTGGTTCAGGAACAATGAAATCAGGTGGTGTAGTACCTGGAGTTGAGTAGCGCTGCTTTAGTCAATCACTAATTCATCTTGCACGTGTAGCATTTGCAGTTCTTGCACAATAAAAAGCACAAATTTTGCTCTGTATGTTTTCTTAGCAGATCTACCCCAATATTTCTTCCTTTAAATCAGTTCTCTGGTAGATTTGCTGTAATGTTTAGGATCATTGTCTTGCTTCAGCATCCATTTTCGGCGTGACTTCCACGCACACACAGATGTCCCGATGTTCTCCTCCAGATTATCTTGG
The DNA here is from genome assembly GCA_022702515.1 of Ilyophis sp. 1 JC-2022. NCBI lineage: Eukaryota > Metazoa > Chordata > Actinopteri > Anguilliformes > Synaphobranchidae > Ilyophis > Ilyophis sp. 1 JC-2022. The sequence continues at coordinate 80,713,691 of CM040402.1, read as the reverse complement.
TATAACTCTGAATTCATGGTTCCTTCAATAATGGTAAGTCTTCCAGATCCAGGGGCAGAAAACAGCCCAAAATCATGCCTCTCCCACAAATGTGATTGACAGCTGAAATAAGGTCATTTTCCCACTGGACAGTGTTGGGTTTTCACCAAATGTTCCTTTTTAGGTTGTGCTCAGATCAATTTCAGATGTCATCCATCCAGAGAACTTTGTTCAGAAAATCGACAGGATCATCCACGTCTTTTGCAAACTTCACACAAGCTCTTTTTGGAGAGCTAGGTGGTGGCAAGACCACCCATGAGCACCGTTGGCATGCAGCTTCCATTCTACTGAGGAGGTGTGAACAATAACATCAGCTGCAGCACGGGAGGCCTGCAGATGTTCGGTTGTGGCTCTGGGGTTATTTTTCATCTGTGTTTTGTCATGTCGCTTTGAGGGAGCGCTATGAAGGTCGTCTGCATCTATGTAGAGTCACCGTGATCTTACATGTTCTCCATCTGTAGGTTGTCTCACAAATATCGGATGTTGGTTTTCTATCTCTCGTCAGTCTGATGAGTACATACAACTCTTTCTGAGGTCCAATGAGGTCTCTCACCAAATGTACTTGTTCTTGCATGTGCACTGATTTTTACACATCTTACATACATGTATATGACATGCATCAATTCCTCTAAAGCAGGGCTCTCAAACACAAAATTCCGGAGGGCTGCTGTGTTGTTGCACTTAATTGCTTAATTTAAGTCATTGACTGGCTATAGAGTCTGCAAACCTTGTTTCGAAGGCCTAAATTGGCTGCTGGCTGAAAGGAAATCTCAAAAACCAGGACTGGAGTTTGAGACCCCTGCTATAAAGAACATTCAGAATGCGTAAATATAAATCCTTTATTTTTGGAAAGACTTCTTAAACAATTTCATATTTAAAATGTGAAATTTCTAGGATTACACTAGGGGGTTCACAAACCTTCAAGTGGTGGCTGTGATGCTATTGGCCGGGACTCCCACAGGGTGGCGTATAACTGGCCGAAGCGTTGCGCAGGGAGGGAGGCTGCCGCTCTGGTCGGACGAGTGCCTGCAGTCTCTGCATCATCGGCTGTGCAAATATTGCAGTCTTCCAGTGCAGCGACTACGGGGGTCCGGGGTAAAGAATGCGAGACCATTTGGCCATGTGCGAGTGAGCCCTGGGGTGCATTCAGATCCAAATTTTATACTTTCTTCCTGTCGTTCCCTTCCCTTGCTTCAAAGGGGGGAATCTCGAAGATTACAGAATTAAATATGGCAGCCACACCAACTGACATTTGGCTCAAATTTAAGAAAGGGGAGTAAGTAATTATAATCCCTCGCTCCCTCGTTTATTCTCCCTTCCACCAAGGTATAGCATGCAAGCTTCCAGCTAGAAGGGAATCCCATGATACAATTCTCCACACAGAAAAAGTGGGCGGTCACGTTTCAACTCTGGCGAATCACTTCCCATATTGAATGCGAGGACCGTTAGTTCAGTTAGACAGTTCTCAGTTACGTTTTGGTTTGTTTCTCCTGTTAAGTTTGCTTGCTGCGCTCACTTGAGGGGAAAGAGCAAAGGAAGGGAATGTGTTAATCGGATCAGAATGCAGCCTTGCTGAATTTAGAGGGAGTTACAGCAATGGGACAGACCTACAAATATGACTCTAAAAGTTCTAAATTGGAATTTGAGTGAAAATAAAATAAAAACATGGGCTCCCTGTATTAAAAAAAAAAGTAGTAACTGATATTTTAGAAATCGTCAATGTACCTACCCCGTACCCCCATACCATTACTTATACACCCCCAAACCTACCCCCAAACCTATCCCCTACCCTCTCCTCATTTTAATTGAAAGACTAATCCTCTGAGAGTGAGACACTTGAACTTTAACCTTTAAATTTGCCATGTTTGGGGGCTGGGTTCTGCTGTACATTTGATTTGATGCAGCTGTGGAGGCATGTCTGAATCATAGACCGTAGAGGCCTGAGTGACAGAACTGGAGCTTGGCTCATTAACGGCTGCTTTGTTTCCGTTGGGAACTAGGTGAATCCGGATTGGCCGATTTGCCATGTGACCATCCCGTGACCCACACTGTGGAGCCAAAGCCAATACCGTGACCGAGTATGACCCCTGTTCCCTGTCCCCCGTCTGTACCCCTGTCTATTATGTACCCTGTCCCTTCACTTTGCAAGCAGTGTGCGAAAAAAATCCCGCAAAAACTCTTTCCAAACTAGTGAAGTAGTTTGTAATATTTATTTTTTATTTTAATTGAGAATATCAATCAGTTTACATATGACAATTGCTACATGTAGATTATGAATGAAGATAAAAAATTAATTTAATTAAAAAATTAACAAAAATAAAAAGAGAGTAGTTTGTAATATGACCCGCTCTAGTACCATAGATATTCATTTATGCTCTTATGTCTTTTACGTTTTTACTTCCGGGTTACTGACGGACATTTTCTGATGAGTGCACCGTTCTGCGGATGAGTGTGCTCCTGAATTCTCTCAACAAAACCCTGGAAATAAGGGGCTCATCCTGGTATTTTAAGTGCCCCCATTTGTGAGAAAAAGCTGCCCACTGAAAAGCCTTTTGACAAAGTATACTCAAGGGTGTAGGGATCGTATTCAGTCACGGCCCAAGACTGAAGTTACTAAGCTGAACTGCGCTGTTCTGGACTACATCTGCTAATAATAATAATAATGCCTTGCATTTATATAGCACCTTTCTCACCAACCGGTGACTCAAAGCGCTTTACAATGATGAGGGGGAAACTCGTCTCTACCACCACCAATGTGTAGCACCCACCTGGGTGATGCAACGGCAGCCATTTTGCACCAGAATGCTCACCACACATCAGCTGAGGTGTCAAATGCTGTGTCTTTGCATTTAATATCTTGAGACCTGGCAGAAAAAAAGTTTAATTATTTTACATAATACAAGTGTCTTGGATGACAAAAATGTGTTTCAGTGAACATATTTTTAAAAATATTAAATATTAAAAAATTAATTATTTTAGTTTTATTGAATTTCCCATGCAGTGGACATCAGACTATTGAGGTTTTTGCATTTAACCTTCCTATTATGTTAGCATTTTACTGCAATTTGTGTTCAAGGGTAATTCCGTTGTTTTTTTTTTCAACTTGGACCTATTTTTAAGAACTATTTCCACTATGCTGATCAGTAATTATAATAATGTTGTCACATCTTTCTTTTTCGAGATTTGGTCGCCCAAAAAACAGCTCCACTCGGCTTTACAATGGAGTCCAATGGGCCATATTTAGATACTTAAATTTATTTCAAACAAGTCCAGTTTATCTGAACTTGTTATTTGAAAGTGAAAACCAGTGTGAAAGTTGATATTTATTTGCCAAAATTAAAATACATTTTGTTGCATGCTCTTTGAACTTGCAGAATTCCCCTTCCGTGCTTAACTATTCTGCATGCAAGAAAATGTATCGTTTACAGTGGCGTGTGGCTCACATTTATAAGCGAAAACCTGTTGCAAAGGGTGATCATTCATTAGTGTTAACATCATCTGCTCTTGGTCGGCTTGAGGTGCCATAGATTCTTCCACAAAGACTCTGCACCTCCCGCACAAGAACTTCAGTTTCCTCTTGGGAGAAACTTCTTTGGATGAGTATTATCCTCGTCTTCCAGTACAGTGGTAGACCTGGAACCACTGATAATATATTCAGCCTAATCCAGCACTGTGTGCTTCTTGCTGCTGGTCACGAAATACCAAAATTCAGTAGCCAGCCACGGCCGTGTGGAAAATAGAGCCTGAAATGTTGACTATCATAATATTTATATTCAGGAAGTCAAACTCAGTATGTGGCAGTTTCGACCTGTGTCACGCGACCCGCTTGATGGATACGCGACCAGCTTGCCGACAACGCACTTTCAATTTTGATGCTCCCTCTGCCCCGCCCAGCCAATCCAGTGTGTTAGAGGTCCATTGAATGCATATCATCTCATAAAGCTTCTCTTTGTAAGATTCAAGACAACCGTACCATCATCTGCTCCAGTTAAGCGGTTATTCTCTTTTGCGGGCACAGAAGGCAGCTCACAGCTGAATAGCTGATAAAACGAGATTATGCTGAAGAGCAACTACATTACATTACATTATAGGCATTTAGCAGACGCTCTTATCCAGAGCGACTTACACAGCATTTCTTTTGCATTTATACATAGTATCCATTAATACAGCTGGATATATACTGAAGCAATGCAGGTGAAGTACCTTGCTCAAGGGTACAACGGCAGTGTCCGACCTGGGAATCGAACCTGCAAACTTTCGGTTACAAACCTAGTTCCTTAACCATTATACCACACTGCCGCCTTATGGAACGATGGAATGGGAAAGATGGACAGTGACTTAACTGAATAGATGCAGAAACAATTGATTTATAATGTGGAAAGAAATAGTGAGTTGATCTTGAAACAGAAATGCTGCATGGTAGCTGAAGAGCTAAAACATGACAATTAAAAAAAATATATATTAATATGATGTGTTACACACTAATAGAGAAAGCAATGGCATAGCCGTAAGTACGAGTTAACAGATTTTGACTACGTAATGTATGAATTTAAACAGACCATTATTTTCTACAGCTGTATATGACAATATTTTTACATGGGAACTTTATTACTGAAGATAGTTTTATAATTTTACATCATTGTAATATTAAGTAATATTTGTAATATTAAACAATTTAATTATTCTTTACGTAAGGCCTCATATTTGCTTTCATACTATTTTGTTTTCTAATAGGCTAAAACTTAACTGAACAAAGTCAGTTTTGTACATTGGCAGAATTTCTGAAATATAGTTTTGTATTTTGGAAATACAAATGACGTCATTTAATTAAATACATTTTGTTAAACCAGTAATTTGTCATTTATTTTCACACATTTCATTGGAATGTATTTGTAATTTGTGACTAGATACATTTTCATGTATTTTTGCCCATCTCTGCTGGTAGGTCAATTCCGCAAGAGCATGGAAAAAAAATTATTTTAATTTTAATTTCGGCAAATAAATTTCAAGTTTCACACTGGTTTTCACTTCAAATAACAGGTTTAGATAAACTGTTAGTAAACTTGAAGTAAATTTAAGTATCTAAATATGCCCCATTGGACTCCATTGTAAAGCCGAGCGGAACCGTTCTTTGGACGATCAAATCTCGAAAAAGAAAGATGTGACAACAATATTATTATTACTGATCAGCATGGTGGAAATAGTTCTTAAAAATAGGTCCAAGTTGAGAAAAAAACTTGAATTACCCTTTAATGTGTTGTTACGGGTCAATATACAAAAAACATAAAAGTTCTAAATATCTTCCTTTTTTTACACATATTTCCTAATTATTTTGGATGTCTTAAAGGTGTCTGCTGAAAAAAATTAAATACAAATGCAAAAATAAAAAGTAATTTTGGGTCGTACAGACCCCAACATAATAGGAAGGTTAAAGGTTATTTTAAGAAATAAAAGGTTATTTTTCTTTGACATAATACAAGTGTCTTGGATGACATGTTGCCATGAAAATATTTTAAGAAATATTATTTTATTTTTGTTGAATGTCCCATGTAGTGGACATCCAAATATATTGTTCTTGAGATTAAGACCAGAGACTCATAGGGTCAAAAATTAATCGCTGGATCTTATCAACGCACAACATTACATGGAAGATGGTTCCTTTTCAACAATTTGTCTTTTTCAGATTCCTTAATCCTTTGTTGTGGTCAAAAACAGTCAACTGGTAAAGTTATCTTTGAGCTTTATAGTCCTCTTTGAGCCACATGATAGTCTATCTCACCAGTTTAAATACGGCCTACTAGTCACTGCTGTCACCTTAACAACAGTTAACCTGATAAGAGACAGACTAGGGTAAAATCATCATTTGCGATACTTAATCCCTTTAGACACCAATAAATTCCGTACGGATTACTGATCATTTAAAAAAAAACATAAAACATGTTCGTACAATTAAATGTTTCGGGCTGTAATGTATGGTTATTTATATAACTGTTTTTTCAAAAACATGTATCCATATCAGTAGCCTACTCTTAAAACATTTTCAAATGTAAAATGATGAACTCAAATGGTTTACGTGGAACGGCAAGTTGTAGAAAAATTCAGATGAAAATGCCATTTGACATCATTGCTAATGTTACTGTGCAGTCCAAAAAGTGTTAGGACAGCGACACACGTTTTTGTTTTGGCTCTGTACTCCAGCAGATTGGATTTGAAATGGACCAATGAGGTTAAAGTGCAGACTTTCAGCTTTAATTATAGTGTGTTTACATCCATATCAGGTGAACCATGTCACAATTGTAGCCCTTTTTATACTCTGTTCCCCCAATTTTAGGGGACCAAAAATAATTGGATGATTGGCTGCTCAGCTGTTTCCTTGGCAGGTGTCTTTCATTTTGTCATTACTTCACACAGAAGAGAATTAACAAACGGTCTAGAGTTGATTCTCGGTGTGACACTTTCATTTGGAGGACAAAATAAGTGTCAATGCCAGTAAAGCAAACCATCGTGAGACTAAAAAATCTGAGTAAATCAATCAGGCACATAGCCAAAATATTAGGTGTGTCAAAATCAATTGTTTTCTACATTGTTAAGAAGCAAGAATGTACTGGTGAGCTCAGAATTTTCAAACGACCTGGCAGACCACGGAAGACCAGTGTAGTGGATGACAGAAGAATACTTGGAATGGTGAAGAAAAACCTCTTTGAAACTGTTCAAGAACACTCTCCAGGATGTAGGCGTAGATGTGTTAAAGATTACCATCAAGGGAAGTCTACACCAGCATAACCTCAGAGGGTTCACCGCAAGATGCAAACCCTTGGAAAGCCTCAAGAATAGAAAGCTTGCAAAACAATTACATAAAAAAACCTGTAGAGTTCTGGAACAAAGTGTTCTGGGCATATGAGACAAGGATCAACCTGTACCAGAGTGATGGAATGAGGAGAGTGTAGAAATAAGAAACAGCTCATGATCCAAAGCATACCAGCTCATCTGTCAAACATGGTGGCCATGGTGTTATGGCTTGGGCATGTATGGCTGCCACTGGAACTGGCTCACTTGTGTTGATTGATGATGTCACTGCTGACTGCAGCAGGATGAATGCTGAAGTATACAGAAACATCTTGTCTGCTCAGATCCAAGTCAATGCATCAAAACTCATTGGACAGCGCTTCACCATGCAGCAGGACAATGATCCAAAACATACATACAGCCAAAAAGCAACCAAAAAGCAATCCAAAAAGTGGAATGTTCTTGACTGGCTAAGTCAATCACCTGGCCTCAATCCAATGACCATGCGTTTCACTTGCTGAAGACCAGACTGAAGGCAAAAAGCCCCCGAAACAAGCAAGAACTGAAGATGGCTGCAGTACAGGCATGGCGGAGCATCACCAGGGAATACACCAAGCACCTGGTGATGTCTATGGGACACAGACTTCAGGTAGTCATTGATTGCAAAGAATTTGCAACCAAATATTAAATATGATGACTTTATTTAAGTTAATTTTAATTTGTACAATTACTTTTGGTCCCAAAAAATGGGGGGGGGGGGGACACACAGTACTATGCACAAAAAGCTACAATTGATACTCAGTTCACCCGATATGGATGTGAACACCCTCAAATTAAAGCTGAAAATCAGCACTGAAACTAACCTCATAGTCACTGTGCTGGAGTACAGAGCTAAAACAACAACAAAAACATGTCACTGTGTAAATACTAGTTTGGACTGCACTGTATAGGGCAGTGTTCTCCCGAAAGAATGTAACCGAGCCAGTGCGCCACTCTTGTGTTCCCTCACTTGTGCCACCGTGTAACCAAAATAGAAGTCACCCGTATCTTTTTGAATCTTTGAACCCCGTATCTTTGAACTTACGTTCAGTCAGGCAGGCTCGGTTTGCTTCTGCAAAGCTCAGGAAGAGCAATGGGCATCTAATCAGAAAAAAAATCACCGCTTATTTTGTCAAGGCTGAATTTTTTTTTCTCTGGCCTTCGGTAGCTACGGGACTTTCGGTTTGGCACGTGCTGTGAACCAATTGCAATCTTATTGCCGTTACACTCCTACTGGGTATAAATATAGGCTACCCATTCAGCCCAGTCTGGACTTTTCACATATAGTTTTTTAAGTTTATAAATTAAATCTTAAAGTAAGAGATTTATCTTTCAGTTTCACTTTTAATATGTATTTTATTTTTTGTAGTTAATTTTTTTTTCTTTTTTAATTATCGGATTTTCAGACCCCCCTCTTAATATTCAGTGTCATTTTGGAGGTTGTTGATTAACACAATTTTGTTCGTTTATTTTAATAATACATAGATTATAAGAATAATGAAGTCTAAAAGACTTCCACTTCCATACACATTTATCATACTCCTTATTCCCTCCAAACTACGGTGTTTTTTATACGTTTATACCACTAGACGGCACTCTTGTCATACAAACAGATGTTAGTGAACCAAGTCTCATTGCCTCTGTACACGGAAAAATAGTTTAATTTGACGTTAATTGCTGTCCGCCGAGATTCCAAAGTTGTATTAAAATCAAATCACGTGCAAAAAGACGACGCTTGTCTTATCCTGGGTGTTAAATACAGCATTTGCATCAGAATACATTCAGTTCCACCCAGCCGTTAAACTAAAAATGCCTAATTTAAACAGTGAGTTAAAGAGTCAGTGAGTTGAAACGTCGTGTCCTGTTTTGCGTGTGTACTAAACACAATATAGCCTACAAAATACGAAAAGTTTTCTTGCAAGAAGATAAAGTTTTGCCAGTTTCCGTGTCTGCTCATGTTAAGTCATGGCACGTAGGCTACCTCCTTCCATCCGTGTCTTTTAGTCATCGCAGCTGTGAATGTTGAATTCAGATCCGCCGCCTCAGAACCCGGCAGTTTATCGCCATAGGTGGAGATGGTATGATCAGTACAATCCACTAGATCCTGTCTTGGGTCTGATCAGTGTCATCGATGATGTTCGGAAACCCAATTTCCCTCAAGGTTGGTATTGATTATTTGGTGTGTTGCGGTGGTATTTTACTATCGATAGTTACCTCGATTGATGAAGAGACCAGGGGGGCTATTGACCACCTGAAAGTGAGATGGGCATATTGATGTAGGCCTATGTGTGTATTTCGATGTAGGGGGAGGATCAATTGGACAGAGGTCTTGTGGTCAAAGAAAGACTCACTTGACCAAAATTTGCATTTCCAGTTGCAAGACTGCAGATCAAAAATGGCTAAACTAGTTGAATCTGAGTTTTTAGTCAACCTAAACTCTTGAAACGATGTTATTTATTTATTTGATACACACTGTAGAGATGTCAGGTTATTGGGGCGAAATAAAAATGGTTTGGAAATATATTTCTGAGGCACAGTAAAACAATACTTGGTGAGTAGAAACACTTCCTATGAAGTTGGCATGTCGTAAAGACAAAGGTGCGCTCAGCCTTTCGGCTTTCACAGTTAGTTCGGGTCACAAGCTCCCCTGCCTTTTAGTACACACCCTCAGAAGAAAGGTTTCCAAAAGGCTCCTCTGTGTCTCCATAGAGGAACCCTATCTAGTTTAAGGGTTCTTTGTCGGGCAAAATGGTTAAATCTGGGAGCTTTTACAGGTTTCACATCTGACATAGAGGATTCCATAAAGAACTAAGAAGGGTTCCCCTATGGAGACAAGCCAGAGAGTCCTTTCTTTTCTCCTGAGAGTGCAGTTCCTGAGTTATGGGTCATCTCTCTGCACCCACCAGCTGGCCTAGGACCAGCCCATCTACCCCTGATCTTCACCCCAATCCCTTTTTGTAAATTGTTGAAAGGGAGCAGACCCTTTTCTGAGTGTCTAGTTTGAGTGCTGATAGCAGCAAAAGGAGCACAGATTGTCCTGTGAACCATCACCTGCAGGCACTCTTTGGGGCGTATAAGAGCGCTTTAACACTCCTCTGTGATTGGAGCTCAGGTATTGGTTAATAAGAGACTTTCTCCATGTCTTTTACAAAATAATACTAGCTTTAGTTGTCCATTGGAGGACAATGTGGATTCGTGGTTTGACATCTGAACAGAAGATCGCAGGTTCTTATATCTTGTGAACCAATGCTGTTGTCATAAGGCTTCACCAGAGTTGTCGCCATAGATGCCTGCCTTGGATATTGACTATTGGCTCAATGCAGGGCCGGTTCTACGCATAGGCGACAAAAACGGTTGTCCGGAGCACCATCCATCTGGGGAGGTTAGCAAAAACGAAGAATAAATAAAAAAATAAATCACGCGTTGTGTCCATGATAGTCGGCAGCCAACCCCCCACTCTGCATCGCTAACTTCCAACCCACCCATCCACAGTATGCACTCTTAATGCGTGAAAAATAACTTTCCATCCAAAGACGACAATAAGCGATGTAGTATCGGTACGATTGTAAAAGCAATGCTTATTGTTAACGTGGTGCGCTAACTACTCCGTGTCTGAGGGCCAGTTGTCACCCTGTCCTGTCCTGCACCCAAGCAGTTCCCACGCTGGGGGTCAGAGGTCATGAGATGGGTAGAGGTGGGTCGAGAGATGACATTAAACAGAACTTGCTGTGCAAAGTACTTTCCATTAACATTCATGTAGCCCAACGAAACACTGCACCAATTGCAGCGTCTGCATTATTCACACCATAGCCTATACATATTTCAAAGACAGTTTTAATTCCACACTTGATTAAATTTGGCTATATTTTAATAAGCGGCTAGACATGTAAACAAATGTATTTCCTCGTTAAGCGGACTCAGGAAGTTTGGGACGTGCGCCAAGGATACCGCGTTGCCCTGACAACAGTAAATGCAGTGGCCATGTAGCTCACATGACAAGGTGACAGACCGAAACAGGTCCAGTGGTGTAGTGGTCAGTGGGCCGCTGGCCAGTAATCCTTGTACCTCATTAGCACTGTCTGTAGATTCCTGGCAGAAATGACTCAGCTATGTAACCCTTTAAGGTGGAAGTATCACATGTGATTAGAGTACTCTTATCTGAGCATTCTAATGTTGATGTAACAATCACTACTGGTAATAGAACGCAATGGAGTTCTAGGACATTGACTTAGAATTTTGAAGAAAAAAAAGATGTCCAAAAAACCTACTCTTCAAAGGGTTAAAAGCATGGACGAGTCAACAAGGATAATTGTCAACAGATTTTACCTCTTCTGTTGACAAGGAAGAATCCAGTGATTAGACATGCAAATATCCTATTTGTTTTTAGTCTGTTTAATGATATCGTTAGTCTGTGTTGTAAAATATCATAGAGTTATTCAGTTATTTTATTTTATCCCTGTAATTGATGAATGACAGCTGAAAAATTCAGAAAGACCTAGAGGAAAATTCACTTTGATCGATCATTGAAAGTCATAAATAAAATAGAAAAAGTGTGGAGTTAAGGAGGGCACATATTGGACGAATACATAGACGGACATTTTGCTTTGAGCCTGTGCGATGTTGTGTTGGGGCAGGTGAACGTTTCATAGCGTTTTTCACGACGTTTATATAACGTTTGTCGCACTGTGGAATTGTGTGTGTGCGGCACGTCCTGTCGATCGGCCCGGAAGGCCCCGGTGTGGAGGCCCCTCCATGCGTGTCTGACAGTATCAGGTTAGCCTCTCATTCTCCACCCCGGAGAATAGCGCTCAGATCCAGGCGTTTGAGCCCCAAAGCCTACCCATAATCCCTGGCATCGATCGCCCTGAGAATTTCCGCCGGCGCTCAGCAGGCAGCCGCCAGGAACGCGAGTGCTCTGGCTCCTCCCTGCGCTCCTTTTTCCCAAACTCCTCGCTACGCGGAAAAAGCCAAGGAGTGAGGCCGGTCAGCTGACGCCTGCCGCTTCCCGCCGGGCCCCAACCACAGCGCTATCCTTTCTGCCGCCCTGTTGCGGCCCGGGGTGGTCTACACTCTCTCCCGGCATATTGCTGTTTATGTGTGTGGCTGTTTGAATCCTCCATTCTTTTTTTGATAGTGCTGTATTTATAGGAGAGATGCTGGGGAAGGACATTGGTAATGGACTAAACACTAATTCCGCAGAATCCAACGCGCTAACAATGGCCGCAGGTTCTGTACCTGACCCACCAGTTGACTCCTCATCTTCTCTGCTTCATAACCAGCGGGATGCCAGTTGATAATGGGAGTTATTGGTTCGGCAGTAAAGTGCGGAACGCTCATTGTCGAAGTATCGTCTTTGGTTATGCCTCTTAATACATTTTCTGAAGATTCATAAATTTGGAATGCTTTTCAGTGGTTTTCAGATACTTGAGGTAAGAGTATCTGTGGTACTTCTCTCCTGTAGTTCATTCTGCATTGTGCTCTTTCACCTGTATCTATACAGGAAGTAGACCACATCTGTAATCCACACACTGTGGTGACGATGAAGAGGATTCTAAGGAAGGAGAAGCAGACAACAGGAGAGGTAGGGGGGGGGGTGACATGACCGCGCTCCGTCCAATGAGAAAATGGTCAGCACTAACTGCCGGGAATGTTACTGTTAATAGGGTTTACGGGATTCGTGAACAGACTGGTGGTCAGACAGCCAACCACAAGCTCTATCTCTCTCTCTCTCTCTCTCTCTCTCTCTCTCTCTCACACATACACAGACACACACACAAACATACACACACACCCACACACAGACACTCACAGACACACACACACACATACACAAACACACATGCACTCACTCTCACACAGACGCACACACACACACACACACACACACACACACACACACTCACTCACACATGATAGGGTGTCCAAGAATGTGTCAATATGGTTCTCACAAAAAGGATGTCTCTCCTGGAGATCAATTTTGTGCCTCTGGAAACTAAAATTAAAACTACTGTGAACGGCTCCTTTTTCAAGGTGAGCAGGATTCTTTCACAATGAGTTGTGTGTCTCCAGCGTTCAGCCACTGTTAGACTGTACTGATGCCATAACACTTGCCCTTTCCATCTATTTCTCTAAATTCATCTATTTTAGAATTATCAGTACCCCCCGTCCCTCAGCAAGCTAATGAGCCAGGGCCTTTATACGAGGGCCAGGTCGTTTCAGGAGCTACCCCGAGCCTTCCGACCTTTGACCCGCAGCAGCGCACCTCGACTGGCACGGGTCAGCTGCAGCTGTCAATCATGCTGTAGCGCTGGTGAAGCTCAGCGTGATACGGTAACCCAGGCGCATGCTGGCGAAATGCAGCGCAGCGCACCGCCATTTGAAGGCGACGCGGGCGCAAGCGTCGGCCATTCGCCAGTGTGGCCTGCGTCGTCTGAGAGGGGTGTTGGCTAGGCCTGGCTTTTCTGTGTAGCTCAGCTGTGTGAGACTGCTTTTTGGGTCCCTCACAGGCCACCGTATTTGCATCACTCCCGAAGGCCAGCACCTATGGCTGGGGCGGGTGAGAAAGGGGAAGAGAGGTTTAAGTTTAACAACTGATCTCTGAGCTTTAGGTGAGGAAAAGTGTGTGTGTGTGTGCATGTGAGTGAGTGTGTGTGTGCGCATGTGAGTGTGTGTATGTGTGTGTGCATGCATGTGAGTGAGTGTGTGTGTATGTGTGTGTGTGCGTGTGTTTGTGTGTGCCTGCATGTGTGAGTGTGTGTGTGTATGTATGTGTGTCTGTGTGTGTGTGTTTGTGTGTGCGTGCATGTGAGTGAATGTGTGTGTGTTTGTGTGTGCGTGTGTGCATGCGTGTCTGACTTTGTCTCTATTAGCAGTAGCAGCGATGCCCACCCTTCATCTCAAGCTCATATCTATGCAAAGACGGGGTCCTGCCAATCAGTCGCCCCGGTGACACAGGGGCTCCACCTCTCCAATTAGAACTGACAGGGCAGGATTAGGTGCAGGGCCGACGTATCACGACCCGCCGGCCTGTCAATCACGCCAGAGGCATCCGGAAGGCTGTTTACTGTCAGATCCCATCTCCGTCTGTCAGCCAGTCGGCCGTCGGGGGGAGGGGGCGGGGGGATCTGATTGGAATTAAACATGCCTCTCTACTGACTGCACTTTTAATTCATGAAAGGGACTAGTGGAAAGAGGGGAGAGGGAGGAAAGGAGGCTGATAGAGAGAGAATGAGAGAGAGAGAGAAAGAGAGAGAGAGAAGGAGAGAAGGGGGTGAGGCAAGGGAAGCATTTAGAACTCCAAGCAGGATTCACTTAAAAGTTGGCGAAGATGAATCCCTCCCTCAATCTGTCTGCTCACTCCGACCTCTGACCTCCGACTGTGGTGATCCCAAGGTGATTTTGGGCAGGACCCGTTCTTATCACCAGACGGTTGTATGTTTGAGTCCTGGCTGAGACACTAACTTTGTATCATTCAGCAACATTTTACCAAATGTATTTTAGCATACCCTGAAACGTATCAAGGGCTATTAATATAATTATTGGCTTGGATTTCAGTGTATTTATCCGCCATTATCATTTCCTGAAGTAAGTTTCTTGTCCAGTTTCCTAACAGCTATACCACCCTTCTGCTGTTGTGTAAAATATAAACCAAGCATGTCAGCGATATCATCTGAATCTTTTGACAAGAACGGAGACACAGGACTACAGGACGATATGTGCTAATTTGTAGCATTCACAGAAGAACAGAAAAGCAGGTTCGGCCTAGGATTGTACAGTTTTCACCTGCAGCAGTGGGGGGCATGGCTAATGATCAGGTGGTCTGATCGAGGGAGGAAGCCTGGTTACCCCCCCCCCCCTCCAGCCCCCATCCCAGTCCCTTATTTTACCACCTCCTCCCCCAGCCCCCTGAGACCTGACTGGCTGCCCCCCGTAATCCCGGACGAGCCCCCAACCAGACCCCCATCAGCGTGGGGATTAGAGCCTAATCATACTGAGGGCAGATCGGGGGGCGGGGCAGGGTGACTAAGGGGGTCTCCTGGCTGAGGCGCAATCTCACCAGGGACTGCCTGAATGACAGTCACACCCCCTACCTCTGCCCACCCCTATGAGATGGAGGGGAGGGGGGGGGGGCAAGGTGGTTAGGATCCGGAGGGAGACGCAGCGATTCAGCTGATGGGGTTTCAGGGGTTATTCCAAGGATGTGGGGGATATGCTTCAGTTTATTGTGCAACTCATCGTAGAAGCATGGGACTGTGCGTAAATCCAGATGGGATTGAGGGAACAGGTTAATTTTTAAATTGCGCCTCATACATTTTTCTCTTTTACAAAATAGTTTCATCTGTATTTTTACATTCGGAGCATGCGTTTGTACGTCAATCCATAGTGCGAGGGGGAAACAATATTTGAGTTAGTGTTAGTGACTGAAATCATAATTCTGCAATGTTTTTAACATATCGCCAGTGTAACCTCGGTGAATAGACAGCAGCACAAAGCGTGTGGATTGTTCCAGTCAGTGTTGTTGATGTGTATTAGAACAACAGAGACAGACTGTTCCAGGCGCATAAATGGAGGAACACCCTTATGTCAAAAAACGGACGCAAAGCACAAGTACGCCGCAATCAAGGCCAGCATTAATGCATTACAAGCACGTATGCGGCAGCAGCTAAGGATGTGCCTATTATATTAATGCCATTATCTGTTCACTGAGCAGTCGCCCTTGTCACGCGCATTTAACACTCTCTACATGTTGATATGTCTGGCAGAAACAATTATGGCACAATTCCTTGAGCCAATAAACTTGTATAATAGCACTGTCTCACCTACGAATCAGACAACCACGACCACCTGTCTACCAGCCCGACCGGAGAGGAACCGCATTTACGAAAGGTGTTCGGTCTGACCTTTAAGGATCGCGTTCGAAGAAGTGCTAAGACCGTTTGATTTCTATGTATTGTCACGAATTTGTTGCTCATGGAAATGCATTAAAAAACATTTTAAGATGGAAAAATGTCGTTATTACTTTTTAGAAAAGGAAAGGACTTGCTTAAAGGTGTTACCTACGGTTACGGAGAAATGAACACGGGCTTGGTTGAATATATATCAGTCTGTCGGAGAGGAGCTCTCTAAGCTCATAGCGGTAAGAGATACCGGAGGGGATATCCTTACCAACGAGACAGACGGCCGGACGTGCTGGGAAACGTGAACACGGGCTTGGGTACTGAGCAAAGTAACTCAAGGCTGTCTCACGCTGCGGAGGGGTTGTTAATACGCTGCTTCTCTTCTGCTGTTGTGCTGGAGTTTTTAACGAGGATCGAACGAGACGGTCTCACGCGCTCGGAGGTGGCAGCCGTTCATTTTGTCTCCCCGTCCCAAATCCAGACTTTGAGCAGATGCAGTATAGTTTTGCGACGGGGCCGCAGGCCAAAAGTTTTTATGAGGGGGTTCAGGGAACGTGAACGTTTTAGTTTCCTCATATCACCGGAAATCCAAATGGCGCCCGCCACAGATAGGCGCGTGTAGCTTTACCAAGAGGCGCAGGGCATGCCGAACATTCGGTTTCGATACGTCACTGCAGTCCTAAATCAAAACTGATTAGCTACAGCCTAGTATTGAAATATTCTTGTGTAGTATTGAGCTGCTGCAGGGGGGTGTGAAACATCTGTTTCCTTGGCTCCGTGAATCGAGACTTTGATTAGTTTGATTATACGCATGTGTAGTTGTATTTATTTATTTATTTATTTAATAAAGGGGTGAGGTCTGCCCTCCTTTAGTATTTCTTTTTTGTTCTATTCAGACGGGTGGAAAGCAGAGAGGGTGCCAGATAGAGATGGGACTTCAGCTGAGAAGACGCAGAGGTGGCGTGTTTTAATGCCGGGCACAGGGGAGGTCTAATATTCCTTTTCTCTGATGTCACCGCCGTTCCAAATCGAGACAGATTTATTTGATTGTCCGCGTGTGTCGGACGGTGTTGTGAGGTAAATTCAGCCCTCCCCCCCCCCCACATTCCTGAACGCGGCGTAGTAATTAACTGGGTTGGTGTGAAGGATGAAGGCTACCTGTATCTAATGGAGGAAAGAAAGGAGGGATGAGAGAGAACAAAGAGGAACAAAGGATTAGAGGGAGAAACGCAGTGGCTAATGCCTTTGTGCAGGAGGGAAAAAAGAGAGATAAGCAAGTCAGGCACATTCAAACATGGACAAGGATCTGGATGAACAATGAGCATAATCTCCCATTCTGTGTGTGCGCGTGTGAGTGTGCGCGTGTGTGTGTGTGCTTCTTTTCCCCCCTGCATGTATATGTCTAGGCATTTGTCTGCGTCTCTTTCTCCTTCAGGGTTAAGTAACGGCAAAGTAATTCTTCAATTAAAGTGGGCTAGATATTCAAAAGAGATTGCGAGGCCTGGCAATCGATGTCCAATTAGCAAGGCCTTTGGTGAGGCTTGGGGGAGGGAGTGGTGCTGGTGGAAGGGGAATGAGGGGGAGTGTTTGGGGGGCGGTGTTGGTCAGTGTGTGTGTGTGTGTGTGTGTGTGTTTTGGGGGGAATGGTGTTGGGGCAGTGTGTGTGTGTCTGTGTGTGAACGCGTGTGTTTGTATGTATCTATTTGAGTATCCCTACTCTAAAATAATCTGAGATTTTCAGCACATTGTCCTGTGACCGCCCATGAAGCCCAGATTACTTTTTTGGGTGGATCATCCGGGTGTTTGTTCATCTCCTTACAGTCCTGAGACAGTCCAGGGTCTGCTGGGGCCCACAGGCTCTGCTATGTTTTGGTGGGTCCCACTGGGTCTGATAGGGTCTGGTGGGGCCCGCTATGTCTTCTAGGTTCTGGTGGGGCCAACTGGGTTTGCTAGGTTCTGGAGAAATCACTTATTCTACTCGTTGCTGCTCTGCACTTAATTGATCAATTAAAGTAGCCGATTACAGTTTTCTAATCTCAGCTGGCTTCCTGGTTCTAAACTGTTTGTTGCTTTTGTGGTGAAAACAAGACTTTTTGCTTTCTGGAACCCGGGCTTGCCGCCCCTGGACTGAGGTCATGTGACAAACCTAAGTCCCCAAACCTGCACGGCTGAGAGTTTTGCAATACCTGCTGAGCGACCAGAGTTGCAGGTGTTTTCAGCCTCAGTCTGTGGGCCGGAAGCTTCCATGTGGCCTCGACGTCGACAAAGGATGCCACAGAAATCTAACCAAGCAGGCCGGCACCAGAAACATGGTAACGCTGCTGGACGCTGACTGAGTGCAGCGGTACTGTGTAAATACTGCTTTCTCTATCAGAACTCAACATTTAAAAACAGAATCCAGGAAGAATCGCCCGTAGCCATTGTAGCCCGCAGCTCGTCACAGACCATACACGTACGCTGCCAAGGGCAAACACCGTGGCAAGTTATAAAGAGTGGCAAGAACGTGGTGCCTGCGCCTAATAGAGTCCGCGTTTCTCCCTGGCGCTACACAAGGGCGACTTCCCGCCAAGGAAAGATAGTAGATAATCGCCATGCCGACGTATTTCAGCTAGTTTTTTAAATTTGCGAGCCCTCTTGTTTGAGTCGCCGTTTGGGAACATGCCACACAGTCCATCCCTCACTGCTGTGAGTTGGAGCGCCCCGGTCGATTGATGTCTGCGCACGTATCGCGTGGTTGGCTGTGAGGGGTTCGCTCGTGCAAGTCGGCCTTTATCGTTCTGAATCGTGATCGGCCCGGGATATTTTTGAGATACGTCCAGCGAACCAAAACAAGAATGCATTAATATAGAGAAACAAGGAAGTAGCTCCATATTTAAATAGCATATCACGTACGTATTTAAACGTGTTGTAAAGAAAGGCTGTCAAAACGTCAAGCGAATTATAGACCACTATGCAGTCTCACATGCACACTTGTAAGTCATTTCAATGGCTATAAATTAGTGTCAGTTGATGAATGAATATGAAATGTATATAGGTAGGACATTTTTTGTATCATTTATATTATGCTCGGAAGAATTGCCATTCTGTGATTTAACAAAATAAGGAAGATGAAATAGCACCACCCCTCCCCGATCAATACACTGCCTACTCAACATTCTAAAGGACAAAGGTCTATTGGACAGTCATACGTCAAATCAAAATCCTGCTCACTAACCCTTACAATAGAATTATTAGCATTTATTAATATTATTGATTTAATATATTTTCATTTGATCATTAAACATACGTGTAGCTCCACGGCAGCGCATGGATTAGTCGGAGATTACACAAAGTACACGTGAAACCACAAAAAAAGTCAAGACATTTTTGTTGTGATTTCAAGTTTAACTTGGTTTGTCGGTTTGTCATATTACATTAATAATGAGTCTTTATGATAAAAGGCTGAAATATGTTAAATATATTTGAAAACGTTTTCATTCACATTTTGTACTGTTTATTTTAAAGGAAGACACTGACTTAATTTGGAGACGCAAATTGTTTAATTCAGAAGCACCTGGACATATACATATATTTTGTTGAATGTTAAATTTAAATATTTAAACAAAAATTTGATTGAAATTATTGATAAAATGAATGTAAATATTTCAAAAACTTGAAACTGTGGTTTGTGTTCGTATTTCTAATTGACAAAAATCATTTTACTGATACCTTGGGAGTTTAAAGATTAAAATTCTATTGAATTTGAATACGACCGGTTTTTCAGCTGAAAAGCCTATTTGATACTTTGAGATCACTTTCAAGCGTTTATGAGGGTGAAGCTTAAATGCAGTACTTATCAACAGAATAGCAACATTATTAGCATTATCATCCTTTAGTCTTTATTTTACTTTGTTCGTCCCTGAGTCTGCTCACCCTTTATAAATGACTTATTAGGTTTTAATAACAGTCATCAAACAGCAGTCCGTGATTGAAAGTGTTCACGGTCTTGTGTTGCAGAACTGCCCCTGGCTCATTTGCAAGGTGTGTGTGAGGCCCGTGCTTTAAATGTTAGTAACATGTTAATAATGTATTAATTCATGATTAAGGGGGACTTCATATTAAGTGTAACCCACAGGACCTTCTCTATTATCACTATCCCAGACAGTCTGCAACCGCGCCCCTCCCCCTCTGTCTGGTATCTCCTCCCCCCATACTATGACATCATACGTGTTTGTAGCTTGGTGATCGTGGCGGGATTGGGAGGGTGGGGGAGGGTATAGAACAGGGATGGGGGGGGGGGGGAATTGTGGCGGGCGGTAACGTCAGGTCAGAGTGTTGACCTTTGCTGTCTGTGTCACAGTGTGTGACCTATGACCTCCCTGTGACTACTTTTTCTCTCTCCTGTTTACTCTCTCTTTCTCTCTCTAGACAGAGAGAGAGAGAGAGAGAGATATTGGTTGAGGGTCCATGAACACGGGGATAACGTATACAACGCGTTCATTTGAATTGAGATTTGAATGGAGCCGTGCGCTAGATTTGTCGTTCATTGAGTTCTTGTCCGCAAACTTTGTAAACTTTTGAGAGCTGAGAGAAACTCACTGACAAGGCATGTTAAAAAAAATTCAATTAAAAAAAAACATAAATGAACCATAACCCAAAGTAGTGAACAATGTATGGATTTATTTTGGTCTAGAGATTTTTCTTTATGTGATATCTACCACTGTCTGCAATGATGTTTAAATAGTTAAATTAAGTACACTTGTTTGTTTGAGTGTTTCTATTAATGATTTGAATAATATCAATGTTTAATACTTAAATATTTGCTCCATAAGAATACAATTTTACATTCATTAATTTATTAAGTCTCTTTTTGTTTTTCTGTTTTGTTGTTTTTCTGTTACTGTTGTTGCACAAGATATGACAAATGAGCCAAATAAACGTACATTATGTGTCAGAAGAATAGTCGAACCTGATATTTTCTTCTCAGCTTTCGCAGAGCAGCATCATTTCAGCTACAGACAGTTTGACATGAGCAGAAAGGCCTCGCACCTGTGTTTTTGTTGGTCTGCTGGAACCGTCAGCCCCCGTGCTGAAAAGCCCCGACATCGGCCTTCGGTTCTCTACATTACATTACAGGCATTTAGCAGACGCTCTTATCCAGAGCGACTTACACTTTTTAGCACTTCTTCTCACCTGCGTGCGTTCCCGCCTCCGGCCTGCCTCAGTAACCGCCGCCCGCGCTCCCCGCTCCGTGCTCGGCGCTCCGCGGCACGCACGCGAATCAAAGACTCACTCCTAGTTTACATTCCCTTCACTCACTCCCCATCCCTCTTCTGCCTCAGCCCTCTCTATTTCTTATCTATTTCCCATTCCCTCCTTCCCCCTGCTTTCCATCACGCACCCCCCTCCTCCTTCCCCAAATCCCCCCTCACTCCTTCTCTCTCTCTCTCTCTCTCTCTCCTTGTCCCCCTGTGGCACACCGTGTCGTGTCTCTAATTTATTTATAATTAGTGCTCTTTGTCAGATGCTGGGGGAATGTTAAAGAACAAGGCGCTCTGGTCTGGGTACAAATGGCCCAGTGTTGCTCCGGAACGCCGCCTCGGCTACACGCAGGACATCACCAAACTCCCTCTTCTCGCGTCCGTCCGTCTGTCCGTCCTCCGTCCGTCCTCCTCTCGAGATTTTATCAAATTCAATCAAACCAGAGTAAAGAGCACAGGGAGCAGGAGCCCATTAAAAAGGATGAGCTAATTCGCCTAGAGCCCTGTTTTTTTTTTAGATTATGTGTGATTACGTGGTCAAGCGGAAAATACTGGCGATACAGTCAGTGTGGATCGCAGAATTACACAGAGCAGTGATGGGCCTGACGAAGGGATTGAGCTTCTCGCGCGCCGGTGCCCTTACACGCTCAGTGTTAATTTCACTCTTAACAGAGCGTGTACGAGTCCGGTGGGGATCAAACCAACACAGGCAGAGTAAAATGAACTCCGTCAGACTTGACTTAAGACGGAAGGGTTTGGCTTCCCCGTTGGATATGGGAGTCCCGCAGGAGGAGAGCTGCTCACCTTTCCCTAAAGCGAGCGCTGAGGCAGTTCCAGGGGCCACAGCAGTAGTGTCTGTGTGACTCAGTGTATGGGGCGCTGACAGCACTGGGGGGAACTAGGCGGCTCGCGTCTCGGGATCGCCCTTGGGCCGGGGAACGCCGCTCTTCCCGAGCGGCCGTCTTTCTTTCCTCTTTCCGTTTTTCGCCCATCTCCCTCGTTTCTTCCATCTTCTTCCCCTCTCTCTCTCTCTCTCTACCTCATCTATTCATCGTTCCCTCGGCTTCTCTCCTCGGCCCAAGGCAGCGTTGTCCTGCAAGCTTTGATCTGCAAGACCAGGAGAAAATGGGTCAGAAAGTTCTACTGGAGACTGCAGCAGGACAAGGGCGGAATATCGAGTAGGCCAGCCCTCAGACGGAGAGAGAGAGAGAGAGAGAGAGAGAGAAAGGGGGGAGGAGGGATCGAGGCAGAGAACGGCTGAGAGAGAAACCCACGGAGAGGAAAAGATTAAAAGAAGGATAGCAGGAGCGCAACAGGAGGGAGGCGATAGAAGAGGGGGTGGGGGGGGAGAAAAACGTGGTAAGCATTTGATGTCTCATTTTTCGTAAAAAACATCCCCTAAATGAAACCGTGCCCCCCCCCTCCTAGATTTATCGCTCTGTATTCTCTCACCAAAAGGTGGGGATGACGGCTCAGATTTAATCCAGCCGCAATGCGTTTCGTTAACTTTGGATAGTTATAGGAACGATAGAATTATTCTTTCCATTTTACACGCGTCTGGGGGGTTCGGTAATTTCGCATGACATGATTCAAATTCGCGTGACAAATATAGACTCGTCGCACTTCTTGCTCAAAGGACGAATGGAAATAAAATTAAAAGACGGGAAAAGGCTGCAGATGGACTGGATGTGGGCTCAGGTGCACACTGGGAAGGGAACAGTGAGAAGAGCGACTCCCAACGCTCCCGTCTTTTAGCGAGCAGCGAACAAACGGCCCCCGATGCTCTGTTCAAGTATCTGTTCACCCCGTTCGCCTCCTCAAAATTAATAAAAGTGATCGCATTGATATTCTGAGTGGGTTATTAATATTTGCGGCCTTTTGCGTGCCTGATACTGGTATCTCTGTCTCGCCGGGGACAGGGGGGTGTGTGGGGTTGTTTGGGACTGGGGGTAGGGGGCAGTGTGGTCTCTCACATGGGACCCCAAGGGGGCGGGATCAGGCTTGGGGGTGGGGGGGTGGGGGGATTCAGAGATTGGGGATGGTACCTGGGGTTTGGGTTCTGGAATAATTGGGCCGAGGGGAGAGTGGCCTCATACAGTCAAACAAAGATGCACTTATGCACTGTGCGCACACACACACACACACACACACACACACAATTACTTTTTAGAATGCCAGATGTAGAGATGGGTGAAGGCTGGTGAGCTAAAGACAGATGGGTCATCAGAAAACTGAATTTCAGAAGAGAGAGAGAGAGAGAGAGAGAGAGACAGAGAGAGAGAGAGACAGACAGAGAGAGAGAGACAGGAGAGAGACAGACACAGAGAGACAGAGAGAGAGAGAGAAGGGGGCATTTCAGTAGACCCTAATATACGATAATATCACTTCTAATTTATTCTGTGACTTTTGAAAAAAGTGTGATATGTAGATAATGATGTATATAAATACTTCATTATTGATTTGTGTGTATACGTAACAACATTACAATATTTCTTTTCATCTATTCTGTGCATCGTTAAGAAAACAAATATTTTTGATATTAATATACATTTTTGTCAGACAACATATTTAAATTATTTGCACTTCTATATCATGTTGTACACATATTTGTATTATGATTTTACAATATATGCCAGAATCTGTCAAAATTCTATATATGAAAATGAAGTGGCATATAATCCATGATGCCTGTTTTTATTCCATTTCTTTCTTCAAATTTGGAATGCCCAGTAATATATTTTTAAAATGTGCATTCATATATATTTTTATTTATACATATTTATGTAGATTTAGATGGCTGGTGTTGTGATCAGGGAGATGTACAGACACAAGGCTGGTGTTGTGAGCACGGAGATGTACAGACACAAGGCTGGTGTTGTGAGCAGGGAGATATATAGACACAAGGCTGGTGTTTGAGCACGGAGATGTACAGACACAAGGCTGGTGTTGTGAGCACGGAGATGTACAGACACAAGGCTGGTGTTGTGAGCATGGAGATGTACAGACGCAAGGCTGGTGTTGTGAGCACGGAGATGTACAGACACAAGGCTGGTGTTGTGAGCACGGAGATGTACAGACACAAGGTTGGTGTTGTGAGCACGGAGATGTACAGACACAAGGCTGGCGTTGTGAGCACGGAGATGTACAGACACAAGGCTGGTGTTGTGAGCACGGAGATGTACAGACACAAGGCTGGTGTTGTGAGCAGGGAGATGTACAGACGCAAGGCTGGTGTTGTGAGCAGGGAGATATACAGACACAAGGTTGGTGTTGTGAGCACGAAGATGTACAGACACAAGGCTGGTGTTTGAGCACGGAGATGTACAGACACAAGGCTGGTGTTGTGAGCAGGGAGATGTACAGACACAAGGCTGGTGTTGTGAGCAGGGAGATGTACAGACACAAGGCTGGTGTTGTGAGCACGGAGATGTAAAGACACAAGGCTGGTGTTGTGAGCAGGGAGATATATAGACACAAGGCTGGTGTTGTGAGCACGGAGATGTACAGACGCAAGGCTGGTGTTGTGAGCAGGGAGATATACAGACACAAGGCTGGTGTTGTGAGCACGGAGATGTACAGACACAAGGCTGGTGTTTGAGTGAGGAGATGTACAGACACAAAGCTGGTGTTGTGAGCACGAAGATATACAGACACAAGGCTGGTGTTGTGAGCAGGGAGATATATAGACACAAGGCTGGTGTTGTGAGCACGGAGATGTACAGACACAAGGCTGGTGTTGTGAGCACGGAGATGTACAGACACAAGGCTGGTGTTGTGAGCAGGGAGATATATAGACACAAGGCTGGTGTTGTGAGCACGAAGATATACAGACACAAGGCTGGTGTTGTGAGCAGGGAGATATATAGACACAAGGCTGGTGTTGTGAGCACGAAGATATACAGACACAAGGCTGGTGTTGTGAGCAGGGAGATATATAGACACAAGGCTGGTGTTGTGAGCACGGAGATGTACAGACACAAGGCTGGTGTTGTGAGCACGGAGATGTACAGACACAAGGCTGGCGTTGTGAGCACGGAGATGTACAGACACAAGGCTGGTGTTGTGAGCAGGGAGATGTACAGACGCAAGGCTGGTGTTGTGAGCACAGAGATGTACAGACACAAGGCTGGTGTTGTGAGCACGGAGATGTACAGACACAAGGTTGGTGTTGTGAGCAGGGAGATATATAGACACAAGGCTGGTGTTGTGAGCAGGGAGATATATAGACACAAGGCTGGTGTTGTGAGCAGGGAGATATATAGACACAAGGCTGGTGTTGTGAGCACGGAGATGTACAGACACAAGGCTGGTGTTGTGAGCACGGAGATGTACAGACACAAGGCTGGTGTTTGAGCACGGAGATGTACAGACACAAGGCTGGTGTTGTGAGCAGGGAGATGTACAGACACAAGGCTGGTGTTGTGAGCACGGAGATGTAAAGACACAAGGCTGGTGTTGTGAGCACGGAGATGTACAGACGCAAGGCTGGTGTTGTGAGCAGGGAGATATACAGACACAAGGTTGGTGTTGTGAGCACGGAGATGTACAGACACAAGGCTGGTGTTTGAGCACGGAGATGTACAGACACAAGGCTGGTGTTGTGAGCACGGAGATGTACAGACACAAGGCTGGTGTTGTGAGCACGGAGATGTACAGACGCAAGGTTGGTGTTGTGAGCACGGAGATGTACAGACACAAGGCTGGTGTTGCGAGCACGGAGATGTACAGACACAAGGCTGGTGTTTGAGCACGGAGATGTAAAGACACAAGGCTGGTGTTGTGAGCACGGAGATGTACAGACACAAGGCTAGTGTTTGAGCACGGAGATGTACAGACACAAGGCTGGTGTTGTGAGCATGGAGATGTACAGACACAAGGCTGGTGTTGTGAGCACGGAGATGTACAGACACAAGGCTGGTGTTGTGAGCACGGAGATGTACAGATACAAGGCTTGTCGTCATGTTTCTGCTCTCCGTGCTCGTCTTCCAGGCCGCGTCCGGTGTCAAGCGCTCGTCGAAACTTCCCTCTCAGCTCCTCAAACATACGCTTAATTTCTTTATCTGGTTGATGCGCCGCTGAGTAGTGCTTTTGTCGGATTCTTTTCTTGGAAAGAGCAGCCGCTCTGACCTAATAACGTCAGTGTCTTTTGAGAAGGGAAGTCACCCGAATACATCGCGTCTTTATCACTTTGAACTCTTTCGGCAGGATCCCTCTTCAGCTCGTTCCTTTTACTCCGTCTTTCTCCCCAAATCACCCAGCAAACTTTTAAGAGCATTTTTAGCCAAACAAAATCTGAAATAAATGAACTTATGTGTCTATCTTAGTGCATTAGGTTCTATGATTTTCTCTCTCTATATATATATATATATATATATATGTGTGTGTGTGTGTGTGTGTGTTTGTGAGTGCCAAAACAATAAGAAGTTGAAATGAGAGCCACAGAGTAGATAGCCTATCAGTATTCAGAGGAGAGAGTGATGGAGAGAGAGAGAGGGGGAGAGCAATGTTTCAATATTCTGAGTAGTGTTTGAGGGCAAGGAGAAGAAGTGAAGGAGAGGGGGAGGAGGGAGGGAGGGAGGGAGGGAGAGAGGAAGAGAAGGAGATCGGCCGTAGAGAGGGAGATCTTGCATGTGTCTGGGTGAGTGTGTGTGTATTTGTCCGTGTTTGTGTCTGTCCTTACACGCACGCGGGTCTGGGTGTTTGTGTGTTTTTTGGTCTTGCGGATGAAACGGCCACTGTGCAGGGTTGCCCTTGAGTTTTTCAGGATACTTTATGCGTGCGTGTAGAAGTGCGGGACAAAGTGTGTGTGTGTGTGTGTGTGTGTGTTTCTGTCCGTCTGCGTGTGCGAGCACGCATGTACATGCCATGTGTGTAAGCTTGTGTGTTTCTGTGAAGGGGAAACGGTCTAGGACGTGTTTGGATGTGATGGAATCTTTTCCCTGTTTTTAGTCACATACCTCCTTCCCTCCCTCTCTCCGTCTTTCTCTCTCTCTCGCTCTCTCTCTTTTACTCTGCCTACTAATCAGCATTTGAAAGGCAGCTTTGACAGTGAGAAAGGGAGCGACTGAGGGGCAGGAGGAGGAGGAGGAGGAGGAGGGGGTAAACGACAGAGAGGGTGGGGGGGGGTGGGTTGAGAGTGCGAGGCGAGGTCTGTACAAGCATGCCTTTTATATTTACTAGCAATTGTGGCGAGAGGGAGGGAGAAGGGACGGACGGACAACTGGTGTGTGCCGCCTTCCTGGGAAGGAGTGAATAGAGGGAAGCTTTGCTAGCGGAGAGAGAGAGAGAGAGAGAGAGAGAGAGAAAATTTCACACACCGTTCCTCACGATCTAAGTGCATTTCTGAGGGGATGCTGAGCTGGGTGTTGGTAGGATAAGTGTGAAAGAGAGAGCGTAGGTTTTTTTTTTTTTCCTGGCAAGCAGGACGCGCATACACAAACGCGCACAGACACACGCACACACACACGCGCGCACGAACAGCCACAGACATGCAGCAGAGAGCTGGGCGTCCGGCTTGCGGTCGGCGTCTTTTGTGAGGATCCAAAGCTGACACCCCGAGAGAGAGAGAGAGTGGGGTCCGGAATCGGGGGGGGGGGTGGGCCGAAGAGTCAGGGCAGCACAGAAGGGTATCCGGGCAGGAGGCGGGGGAGAGGGGGGGGCATCCGGACCGGAGGGTGCAGTGCTGGAAATGCCCGTCAGGTAAGTTCATATCCGAATACGCCAACTTCCTCCTCTTCTTCAACACTCTCTCTCTCACACACACACACACACACGCACGTGCGCACAAGCTTAACAAAACTTCCTCAGCGTTCGGCATGTCCGGCGCGGCGGCGGCGGTTCTGATCGTTGTTTTTCGGGGACATTTCATCGCCCTGACATCCTGACATCGTCCCGAACATTTCAGAAACGTCGGCGTGACGTTTTCTTGCCCATCGCTGGAGGTCAGCTGGGTTAAAGAGTGTACTTCGCAGAGGGTAGTATAGAAATAGGACACATTGAAAGGGTGTGTGTGTGTGTGTTATTTTTTTTTGCGTGTGTTTGTGTGTGTATGTGTGTGTGTTTGCTGAGAGATTATTTAAATCAGACTGCAAGCTTGTTGTTGTTCTTTGAAAGAAGAGCATTTTTCATTCTTTAACAGATAAACGAAGGTGTAAGAGTTCTCTGAGATAAGTGCCGGGGAATTTGGGCCACGGAATATGTTTCTCTGCTTATCTTTATTTCTTTTGCTCTTCACTTGCTCTTGTTGCGTAGCGTGACGCAGTGTGCAGTCAGGTATGAGACACGGTCGTGCGTCTTAAACGGTACGATGCGAGTGCGCGTTTAGGTGCTTATGGGCTGGAGCACATAAGTGGGATTTTGATTGCCCGCATTTTCCTGTCATCCCCCCAAAAACGCCATTCGGGGACAGTGTGGTTTTGAGATTCCCCGCTGTCCCAGGTCTTTGAGATAACCCCACAGTCTGCGCTGGGTTGAGTTTGGTAGAGCGCTGGATATTTCTCACATTCCCTCTGTGAGGGTTATCAAGTTTTCCGGGAGAGCCTCAGTTGAACCGCTTTGGAATATGTTGGTATTTATTATTACGTGTCTTCTTGCTGTTCCGCTGATTTATGTCCAAAGACTTTGTAGGCTTTCCTAAGATCTTTTCTAGATTTCGGAATTTATGGCGGAGCAGTGCAAATTGCAGACAAATATGAATTGATCCTCGGATTCAACAAAGTCCCAAGATGGTTAAAATTTGTTTGTGCACACGTTTGAAAGAAGGATATGCTTGTGTGGTGTGGCTATGGTGTAAGATTTTTGAAGTCTGTGCATGAGCTGAGAGTGATGTGAATTTAAATTGAATAATAATAATAATAATATCTGCTTTATCTTACATATGATTTTTATAGAGGGTACTGGAAGCACTTTTCAAGTAAGAATTAAATCAAACTGGAAATAAAAGGTGGAACATAATTTTTTCAATTTATTGGCCTCAGAAAATAACCACAGTCCACAGTAGATTCCAGGCTGTACAATTTTCATATTTGAAGTGGAATATAATGTGATGTAATTTACCAAATGCATGCATTCATTTCCCTGCACAGTTTTTCTAGATTTGTTTGTTACATGTAATAATTTATTTGCTAAATTGTGACTTTGCCAGGAGATGATAAGTGGGATGTGCTATGATTAGGCTCTGTGATTGAATCATGAAGTTAATGGGTGGTTAACCCTTTAAGGTGTAAGAACACAAATATGTGATTATAATATTCTTAACTGAACATTCTAATGCAGATGTAATAATCACTACTGGTAATTTAACGCAGTGGAGTTCTAGAACACTGACTTAGAATAAGAATGAAAAAATAACAAAAAAAAACATTGCAAGAAAACCCGCTCTTCAAAGCAAGGTAAATTTGTTTTGTACAATCGAGTTAGTTAAAAAAATAATACTACAAATACTATGGGATTTAGATATGTCATTAATCTCTAATGGCAAATAAATGTATCATATTTTCATTCTTGTCATAGTTTTATATTAGATGTACACTTTCCCATAGTCCCCCACATAGAGTTTGTTGGAGTTCATGTGACTGTATAGGCTCTTAACTCTGCACACCAGCTATATCCTACATGTAACTGAACTGATGCAGAGAAAACCAGGTGTGAGTGAGATCAAACACTAGAAACGAGCAGCAAAGGACACACAAGCAATCCGCTCCAACGGGAAGACCTGCTCAACCCCGGACGAAAGTGACGCGACGTTCGTTTGTGTTCGCCCACCACCCCGTGATTCCCCGAAGGCACCTCTGTCAGCTGGTGGTTCAAGCCAAGCTGTGCCTGTTAGCAGATGAGGGTGCGGACCCTGCCGTTTGATGTTCGCGGCCCCTCAAAGGGTACCTGTGGGACGGGCGCGGCCCCGTGAGGAAGCATTTCTTCCTAACGCTTGTGTTTAAAGCGTTGGGTTCTTTTCAGCTGAAAGCAACCTAGTACTCATTTTCAACCCAGGCCAGAAAAGCTGAGAGAAAGGAGGTGTATCAGACAGTCAGACAGACAGACAGACAGATAGCAGCAGTGTCATGCACACAGACAGAGACAGTGACAGGTGGTGTGTGTCTCAGCAGTGAGCTTTTCTGTGTCACACTCTACTGATCTGATCTGTGGGCACCCTGTCCACCCAGCTAACCCTAACCAAGCTCCACTGAGCCTCCTTATATAACCCCTCTTCTACTTGCAGAGCTGTCTACATATTCACACACACACACACACACACGTACACACACACACACACACACCTGTATACATACACATATGGACACATAT
Organism: Ilyophis sp. 1 JC-2022; assembly: GCA_022702515.1. Taxonomy (NCBI): domain Eukaryota; kingdom Metazoa; phylum Chordata; class Actinopteri; order Anguilliformes; family Synaphobranchidae; genus Ilyophis; species Ilyophis sp. 1 JC-2022. The sequence goes on along the minus strand of CM040402.1, from coordinate 80,683,387 downwards.
TCACACACACACACACACACGTACACACATACAGGTGCACACACAGAAGCACCTGTATACATACACATATGGACACATATTCACACATTTACACACATACAGTGCATGCACTCTCAAAGCTTATATAATACAGTAATGGGGAATGACTGCCCGATGAACTCTGACATTTTCTGTATGTTAATCTGTGGAGGAGCTGTCAGCTGTGCTGCCCTCTGTTTGGGGTCTGGGGGCCTGGGGGCTAAAGAGGGAACGGGGGGGTGGGAGGGGGGTGTTTGTGGTCTTGGGGCACAGTCTTGCCGTGGGACAGGATGCCGTACATCTGGTTGAGATTTAGCTCATCTCAATCTGAATTCCCACTACATAACAGCCTGTGAGTTAGCACGTTAGCCTGTCTGTCTATCTGTCTTTTCCATTTCAGCTACCAAATTTATTTTTGTGTGGCACAGATGCACCCCAGTGCCCCTCCCTACGCCCCGTATGTATTGATTTAGGCATGGCGGGGGTAGCTGAGAACAGGTCAAGTGTATCCGTGGAGCAGAGGCACCGCACCGTCACAAATACCACCGCCTGTCATGAATCATCACCGTAGTCACATCGGACATTTTAGGAAAGAAATCGCTGCCCTTCTGTAGAGTCGAGATCACCCCATCGCGGTTTCTCTGGGGCAAGGCGGCGGCCTGCCACGATCGGGCCCTGACCAACTCCCCCGGTCCCCTACGTCCGGCACTCTTTTACGGCCAACTCCCCCGGTCCCCAACGTCCGGCACTCTTTTACGGCCAACTCCCCGGTCCCCAACGTCCGGCACTCTTTTACAACCAACTCCTCCAGTCCCCAACGTCCGGCACTCTTTTACGACTAACTTCCCCGATTCCCAACGTCCGGCACTCTTTTACGGCCAACTCCCCCGATCCCCTACGTCCGGCACTCTTTTACGGCCAACTCCCCCGATCCCCAACGTCCGGCACTCTTTTACAACCAACTCCTCCGGTCCCCAACGTCCGGCACTCTTTTACGGCTAACTTCCCCGATTCCCAACGTCCGGCACTTTTTTACGGCCAACTCCCCCGAGCCCCAACGTCCGGCACTCTTTTACGGCCAACTCCCCCGATCCCCAACGTCCGGCACTCTTTTACGGCCAACTCCCCGGTCCCCAACGTCCGGCACTTTTTTACGACCAACTCCCCCGGTCCCCAACATCCGGCACTCTTTTACGGCCAACTCTCCCGGTCCCCAACGTCCGGCACTCTTTTACGACCAACTCCCCCGGTCCCCAACGTCCGGCATTCTTTTACGGCCCTCTTTAAATATTCGTCTTCAGGGGAGGGACCGGTGTAATCAGCCGGCTTATCGATCCCATTAGATATTTAACGGCTCAGGTAGAGCGTGTACCAGACCCGGGCCCTGGAGAGCCACAGAACCTTGGCCCGGATGATTTGGAGTCCTCAAGGTCAGAATGGACCATGGCAGAATTTTGAGAACCCAGTAGCCTTGATTCCCTACGGCTGACATTGATGAGCCGGTTGCCGTTGATTGATCCAGAACTGGAGTCCAAAATGCACCATCTGACTTTCCAATACTCTGTTCAAATACATTTTTTTTATTTGGATGAGAAGTGGTAAAAATGCCCTGAGGGCATATTTTTGAACTTAACTTCAATAGAGAGGCTGGGGTTTGCATTTTAGAACTAACCTAAAGTGCTTATCCTCATTTAACCGCAAGAGATTTGAGAGTGAGAGAGAGAGAGAGAGAGACCAGATTGAGTGGATTATGGAGTAGGGAGAGAGATAAAGTGTGTTAATATTTAGAGTTATTAGTTCAAATTGTCTGTTCTAATACACGTTTATGTCTTTGAACTGGTGTGTGACTGTGGCACATCTTCCGATAACAGTATATTCTTTCACTCATCATAAAAATAATTAAATATTATTTAAAATTGTTTCCTTTTTTTGTATAACATAACAATATATTTCATATACAGTATGTTTTAGCAATTTGTGTGATATTTTGCCTTTTTTCCCAGTATATCACAGAAGACTGAGGGTCTGATTTACCTGAAAGACCTTTAGCGTGTGCAAAACATTTTAGGACACAAAACCAATAACATGACCAATGATTGGTCATGGTATTTGTTTTGCACCAATCATTGGTTGTGTTATTAGTTTTGCGTGTGTTAAAAGGTTTTTCACATGCTAAAGGTCTTAGTAAATCAGGCCCTTAGTATTTTTATAACTACAGAATGCTGAAAGACAATACATTAAAAAAAAGAAGTAATTTCAATATTTATAAAATAAAAAAATTAGATAGAATAGAATATCTGATGGATACTCGCAGAACAGTTTTCACATTAAAAATCCCGCGAATAGAAATGACTATCTTTTTCATCTCAGATCACTAGCAGTGAGAATGTTTATTTATTTGTTGACAGATCTGCTGAACCAAAAAAAACTATGAAACCTGAGTCAAATGATAACCGAGCTTCCAATTTATGTTGTGTATCATCATTCATATTGTATACCTTTTCATAACTGCATTTAATGCATGCACGCACACTGAGGCCACTGCCAAGATGGTGAATTTAAAAAAATATCTTTGCTGTCATCAACAGCAAATCTCCTGGCAAAAGATGCTAAAGATCCAGGTTCCTAGCACAAGGAAAAAGTACTTTTGTTTTGGCTCTAAATTGGTATATGGGGTAGCAGTACGGTACAATGATTACAGAACTGGACTTGTCACTCAGAGGCTCCAGGTTCCAGTCCCAGGTGGGGCACTGCCAGTTGTACCCGTGAACAAAGGTACTTAACCTAAATGCTTCAGTAAAGCATCCTGCTGTATAAATGGATTGCATGTAACAGTAGCTCTGGATGAGAGTGTTAGCACAATGGCTAAATGCAATATAATGTAATGTCCATGGAGCTCCACTGCAGGGTAGCTGGAGGAATCTCGTGTAGAGAACCACGGGGTGAATATCAGGTGTGATCCATGACAGAATGAACCTGCAGACAGTATCTCTAATGGCCCTCTCTCAGCATACAGCATACCCGTTGCTGCAGAGACAAACTTTGCACGGTAGAATACCAGAGTCATGAACTGACTGATAATATAAACACCACCTATGGGCCAGGAAGAGTCTAATCTTGTGACAGAAGTGGCAGCATTACTGCGAAAGCCGAGCGTAAGAACCCTCCGCGCTAAAATCTTAAAAGCTTAGAGTGAAGCAGAAAAGCTTTTTGATCACATAATTGGTAGCTTTTACAGTACAGTATCTACTTTAGCAGCATGCACAGTTTGTAAATAATTTTGGAAATGATAGCTACTTGCTGTGTTTCAGAGTCTGAAGCATTTTAGTTATTCTCAAGCTCTACTTTAGAGTCTGTTCTTCTGGGATTCCACTGAATACCAAGGCCTTAAAATTGAGAGTAGGGCAGTCAATGCTTGGACGACTGTGTTTGTGGTAGCTGGATAATGTTCCATCCAGATCCCCTGAATTAATTTGTTCAAGTCCCAGAATGCACTGAATTAAGGTATTTCTTGAGTACTTCCTGAGAGTAATATTATATATGGAGGTATGCTCTTAAAGGGGACCAATTATGCAAAACTAACTTTTCCAGTGCTTGTGCACATACATTTGGGTCTCTGATGGGCCTACTAACACACAAACTGTGAAATAAAACAACCCAGTAATTTTTTTGTCGGCTGCCTATTTGTGTAAACATGCGATTCTACAAGCAGTTCAAATTTTGCGTTGATTAACGCGTCATAAACCGGGTCATTAGTATAATACCGCCCCCCATCGAAGTATCTCCACCCAAGGCTTGAGAACTGTTTACGTGTGGTGCGCCCTCCTTCAGCCTCTAAAGAACAGGGTACGTATACAGTTATGTGGTAACACCAGCCTTTCCACTTTTTACTTAGCCTCTATCACCACATAGTATAATTACGAGCAAGTGAAGAGTTAATCAGCAAAACTGGCCATGTTAAATGTGCTGTGTCAGGGCACTTTTAATATTTCCAGCTACAATAGTAAGCGCTTCGACGTTTACAGCTCTCTAGCCAAGCCGCCTGGTTGCGTACGGAGTCCCGTAACGTTAACCCATATGACCGATACCATTCATTACCTACCGAACATAATCTAATGTAGATTTCGGTGTCACTGTAAAATACAATGCACAAGCTTCCGATTGTTAACATTATTTAACGACGGCTCAGTCAGTGACCGCCTACAGTTAGCAAGCCAGCTAACGTTAAACTCGGTCAATTTTCTAAAAGCAAAACTGTCTAATAAAGTGTGGTTGTATTTTACCCAAAATTATTCAGACGAATGCTTAAAAACAATAGCTTGCAGGGGGAGGGAGGGGGGAACACGTCAATAATGTCATATTTGTTGATCAATAGTTTACATTTGAAAGCATGGAGGGATGTATCTTCGACTACTTGAAAAGTAACGTTAGCCTACAGGCTAAGTATAATTTAAACAGTTAAGAGGTAATCGCTATATTGTATATGTTACATGTATTTGCCTTTGTAAAAAATACGTTCTTTAATGTCTTCGTTTGCTCTTTTTTATTTGTTTCTTCGGTGCTAAAGTGTAGTGTAGACAATTGTGATTCTGATTCCGGGTCAGTTAGCCAATCAACGCAGAGCATGTGAAAAAACCTGAACTGCCCACCCAAAACGGGATGTTCAGCTGCAAGAGTAAAAAACTCACTGGATTTATATATATTTTTAAATATATTGAAAAACTTTTTCCCTTAAAAAACCTTATCAACATGTTTGGTAGACCTTGTAGAATAATATAAAATTGACAAAAAATAGTATAATAGGGGACCTTTAAGTAAATGCTTAAGAATAATTCAGAAGTGAATAAATGATCTAAAAAGTAGTACTTGAGACTGGCACCAACTTACATCGACTTTTTGACGCCACTACGGCCCTGTGACAACTTATTTTGCACCACCTACACCTTGGCAATTAGCGGGCAAAACGCCAGGGCTTCTCTGCTTGGAGCCCCCACAGGAAAGCGGATAGACACGTCAGTCCGCGGTAATCTGAGAAAAACCTTACTCCTCCACGGCAGATGCACCGCCACGCGCGGTGTTCCAATGCGCTCGTTTCCCAGTCCGCCTTTTCCCGAGCCGGGTCCACGGGGAGGGGCGGAGCGCGCTAACGAACCTCTGACAGCTGGAGGCTCTAATTAACAATTCCCCTGCTGAACGCAAAACAGTAATTGAGCCAAACCGATGCCGCGCCTATGCAAATTATGGCGAGCGCGACACCCCATCAAGGGGGTGGCATTTCTGGACGGGCACAGAGTGGACCCCCACCCCCAACCCCCCAGAGGGGTCGGGGGCAGCCAGCAAACACGTAATGTTCTTAAAACGTTATTTCAATGACGTGGATGTGCCACAATGTTACAGAAAACTTGTGGCAACATTTTTGTCAGGGAGGGTGTCAAATTGAAAGAGAAAAACAGTTGCATTCTCTCTGTGACATTGTTTTTCCCTTCTTATCATTGAGGTAAGATAGATTAAAACATTTCACCCCCACATATAACGTATGCTTTCATTTACTTGAAGTTTAAAGAGTGAATCCGCTCGCATGCTGGCAAATATGAAATGTCTAATGGTTGACAAAGTGTGCTTATGTGCAAGATAACTTTTTCCAAAGTGTGTGATGCAGGAACGGTTGTTAGACTGAAACCAAGGTTATAAAGTTAATTGGACAATTACGGTGAAAGACACTGCCATTATTTCCTGTGCTGTGTCCATGGCGATAGAGACTGCAGACTGATTGAGGGGGAGATTAGATAAAAAGACATAGATTAGATGCAGAGATACCCATATGGGGACAGAATTGGCAGGTCAATGCCTTTCACAAGGGTGTGTGTGTGCTTTTGTGCGTGCATACGTGTGTGTGTGTGTGTTTATGTAATGACTGTTCTCAAACTGTCTTGGTTAAGTTAAAATCATAAAATGGGTAAAGCTTTAAAAAATGCAAACTAATCATCCAGTCTCGTGACACAGTTTGGGAGACATTAGTAATGTATAGCTAGAAGGGAGTCAGATGGTATTTTATATATGCAAATTAATCCAATAAATACATACATTTATTTATAAAAGAATCAATGGGCCTCATGCAACAAATGAATTCTTATGTGGCAGGTAATAACAGTTTACACAATATTATGGCATTCACCATTTTTCTCTTATTTTGGATTTTATTTGTAGGTAAGAACAAAATTTAGGAGTGGTCACGACTTGCCGTGTGAGCTACGCACTAAGCAAATAGGCCTAAATATTTAAGATAAAATACAAGTTTGAATTTATAAATTGCTCATGATAATCGCATTACTATCCTGTCATTTAGTTTTTTATTGTTAAAATTATATGATTTAAATATTTATTGTAGCCTGCGCATAAAGAAAAAGAAGACGATTCGGTTTTACACCATCATCAGTTCTCTTGAATGTATGTGCTCATGATTCATTAAGACTTGTCGTCTTTTTCCTTTTTTCTCTAAACCTTTTTTTTTGGCAAGATGCCAGTTTTAAGAATGCATCTACCAGATACAGGGGGCAGGACAGCTGGCCCTATATAGCATTTTGGGCGTGTTAATTATGCTAATATGCAATTCACGTGAACGTGCGTTCATTTTAGAACAGGTTCATTTACGCTGGTCTGTAAGAATATTTCTGGAGGTTAAGAGCATTTGGTGAATCCAACGTGTAATCTTCGTACAAACATCTCTCAACAACGAATATAAGAGAAAGTTAAGAGAGAAATAAGAGAATGTTCTTGCATGTGGCCCAATGTGTAAATGAATGCATATGTATCAAGGTATTTGCACACCTTCATCAGTTGGAGACATAACTATTTGTACTGAAGGAATAGGCATATATTAATGATCATACCATGGTCTGGGTGAATACTCGATTGTGATTTGTCAATGAGCGGTGGTTATTTCTGTTTATACCACAGTCGCGTTGAATTCTCATTTCTGATTGGCTGGAGCGTGTGCATTCATTTCCTATAAAGGAACACCTATAAAGTTGTTCCAACTAAGAGGCTTAATCACTGTTACAAATGAATATGCCGTCTATGTTATCTATTGCCAGAGCCATAGATGTGTCTCTTTTATGAATAGTAACCATAGCAACAGTTTATAACAGCTGATTAATAAAGCCGGTAACTAACAATAAATCTGCAGATTAAAAAGCTTGTATTCAGAAAATATCTTAGTTTACAACAACTTTAATTTACATAACAACAGTCCAAATAGGATAGTTCTTACATAAAATCTAATCTATTGATATACTGTCATATAAATAATGAAATAATTAATTTACGCTATATATGAGTGTGTTTATTTTTATGTTTGGAATACTGTTGTCTTTTATGTTGTGTTGTAGCATATGCACATACCACATGAGAAGCCACTTTTGTAAGGCAATAAAACCTGAATGTACTTGAATCTTGTGTGTAGGTGGGTTTGTAAACGCATGCTTGTGCGACCATGTGTATTTGCAAATGCATGCTTGTGAGACTGTGTGTATTTGTAAATGCGCGGTTGTGAGACCGTGCATATTGTTTTTTTGCCATGGACACGGTCTTGCAAGCACGCATTTACAAATATCTTTGCCATGCACATGGTTTACTTGGATGTGAGGAAGCACATGCTTCTGTGTGCTGTGTGATTTGTCAAACCAGGATGGTGAGATAACAAGTGCATGTGCACTGTGCATGTAGATGTGTGTGTATGTTTGGGAGTGTGTGTGTGTGTATGTTTGGGAGTGTGTGTGTGTGTATGTGTGTGTGTGTGTGTGTTTGTGGTGTGTGTACATGTGTGTGTGTGTGTTGTGTGTGTGTACATGTGTGTGTGTGTGTGTTTGTAGTGTGTGTCTGTGTTTGTAGTGTGTGTGTGTGTGTGTGTGTGTGTTTGTGGTGTGTGTACATGTGTGTGTGTGTGTTGTGTGTGTGTGCATGTGTGTGTGTGTGTTTGTTTGTAGTGTGTGTCTGTGTTTGTAGTGTGTGTGTGTGTGTCTGTGTGTGTTTGTAGTGTGTGTGTGTGTGTGTGTGTGTGTGTGTGTGTTTGTGGTGTGTGTCTGTGTTTGTAGTGTGTGTGTGTGTGTCTGTGTGTGTTTGTAGTGTGTGTGTGTGTGTGTGTGTGTGTGTGTGTCTGTACACATGGTGCCGGTTCTGCTGACCCAGGCCTGTAAAGAGGGCAGTGGCTGCCCGGAGCAGGACACTGGGGTGCTGGGGGCCACTCCAGCCCTTTAAATGTCACCAGGAGAGCAGAGGCGGGGTGGGATTTGGTGGGACGGGGTGGGGGCGGAGCATGGGCAAAACGGACCAGCTGGTAACCCTGTAGGAACTTGACAAGCTGGGGGGTGGGGGCTGCATGTGTGGGCATGACTGAAGGGTGGGGTATGACAACACAGACAAGCAGTGACTGATGGGACAGTGATGGAGAGTGACTCTCCCCCCTCCACAAAAACATACAGGTGAAGTAATTATGAGGGCAGAATGGGAGTGGCTGCATTGCCTGGGAAACCAAGCGGATGCATCGCCTGGGAAACCAAAAGGTCTAAAGGACTAAGTTAGTTTTCCCCGCTATCTACCATATAGTTTAATCACTCTGGCTTTCCGTTCTTACTTTTACCCTCTGTCTCTTATCATTTCTTTGCTCCATTATCTTTACATCCCTCTTCAGCATCCTGTCTTCTTTGCCTCTCAGTATGCATCTGACTCCGCCCCTCTCCTCTGCCCCATTGCAGGAGGTCTTGGTTTGACACAGCCCCGGCCAATCACAGCCTGCGTTAGGGGTGGCGGCCAGCGAGACCTGGGATGGCGGCCATGCCGTTCGTCAGTGAGGGGAAGTGTGTCAGCGTGGAGTGGGACTTCCTGCAGGGACTGCTGGCCAAACCGCCTACCCTACCATGGTGAGAGAGAGAAACGCACACACATACACCCTAACCCTAACCTGGTGAGAAAGGGAAACACACACAGACACACACACACCCTAAGCCTACCCTGGTGAGAGAGGAAAACACACACACCCTAAGCCTACCCTGGTGAGAGAGGGAAACACACACACACAGACACACACACACCCTAAGCCTACCCTGGTGAGAGAGGAAAACACACACACCCTAAGCCTACCCTGGTGAGAGAGGGAAACACACACACCCTAAGCCTACCCTGGTGAGAGAGGGAAACACACACACACACACACACACACCCTAAGCCTACCCTGGTGAGAGAGGAAAACACACACACCCTAAGCCTACCCTGGTGAGAGAGGGAAACACACACACACACACCCTAACCCTACCATGGTGAGAGAGGGAAACACACACACACACACACCCTAAGCCTACCCTGGTGAGAGAGGGAAACACACACACACACACCCTAACCCTAAGCCTACCCTGGTGAGAGAGGGAAACACACACACACATACATCCACATGCACACACACCCCATAACCCTAATCCTACCCAGGTGAGAGAGAGAAACACACACATCTCTGGTCGTTGGATTCACAGCTGATGTCACACACGCGGGGGAAACGCTGCTCCTTTGTTCTAAAAGAGACGTAAATTGTAGAGTCGCCGCGACAACATAATTCCACCACTCAGCTCCCATCGAAGGGCTCGATTGCCAATCAGAGTGATGAGCTACCTGGGCCTGCTGCTCCCTGACACTCTCATTGATTCCCTCAAACAGCAGCAGAAACAGAGATGCCGCTCAACCGAGATTGCAGGGATGGGATTACTAAAATGGCCCTACATGCTGAAAACAGTAGTCCGGTTGAACACGTCCAGCAGCCATGTTGGATTAGTTATTTCAAGGTGTATCTTGTAGAACTCAGCCGTCAGTGCTCGAGTAGCTGTACTGAAGCAATGTGTGTATGATTTATGAGTGCAGAAACCTCATTTCCTCCCATTGTACAACAATTTATAGTTAATATTATTATTACGACTGTGATTTTCAATGATAGATTTTGCATTCAAGTATTTGCATTTAATTCCAGCAGTCTTGTTTTTTTGAGGCCTTCTCTCTCTCTCTCTCTCTCTCTCTGTCTTTTCTAATTCCATCGCTCCTTGTCCTCCTCCTCCTCCAGCTTGCAGAACCTGAGGAAGGAGAAGTCTCGGAACGCGGCTCGCTCGCGACGCGGGAAGGAGAACTTTGAGTTCTTTGAGCTGGCTAAGATGTTGCCCCTGCCAGGCGCCATCACCAGTCAGCTGGACAAGGCCTCCGTCATCCGCCTCACCATCAGCTACCTGCACATGCGCCACTTCGCCAGCCAGGGAGATCCGCCATGGGCACCCCTGCTGGAGGGAGGACCCAACTGCATCAAGGGTACGGTGTCTTTTGTATCTACGTCCCACTTTCATGGATTTTGTTTGATTCAGAAAAAGGTAAAAGAATGATAGGTTTTCTGTGTTATTTTCTACGTTGTGAGATTTTGTTGTTTAGGTAAAGGAAAATCATGAGCCAACTTGGTCGGAATGGCCAGTTCTTGTCTGTCATGTTTTTAAGATCATTCGGTTATACGTTTGCCATGTTTGAATTGTTTCAACTGTTTCCATTGTCTACAGTCATTGGCTGTCATTGCAACTTGTGTAGTAATGAATTATTTCATATGCATTGGTGTTACTAATATTCATTTTGAACTTGAATGAAACGGGTGTTTTTTTTTGCCAGATTGCATTAGCCAGCAGGATACTTTTATTGCGTCGCACGTTGAACGCCACACGCGATATCCTCCATCGATAAGTAATTATGTTCCACTGCAGCGTAACCTCAAATCTCACCTGTCCACGAGGGTACGAACGCGTGAAAGGGGAGCACAGACAGAAGGCAGCCGAAAAAACACTCTGCACTCTGGGCTACGGGTTGGAACCACGGCCTGGCCAATGCGGTCGCTGCGTCCCTCGCGGGGGCGTCAGTTACTGATGTCGGCTCATCCTCGCTTCTCTTTTTCTTCTTAAAGAGCATTCCACGGAGTTCTGTCCGTGAAAACCTTTTGTAGGTGTCCGTTTGTTACTGGACCGTAAAAGTGACCTTTACAGTCAGAGATCATCGTCCTTCGCCGACACGCGGTGGTTTGGCAATGAGCTCGGCCTTCTGCGGGACGCGAAACATCGCCTTTAATGAGCCCAACGTGGGCTTGCTTTCGACAGCAAAACACAGTTTTTTATCATTTACCGATTTTGAGTGAACCTGTCCCATATCGGCCGCGTCCATCGTCCGCCATTTTTGACGGGCACAGGCTGGCCAACGCCTCAAGTCGGCGGCCGTCCCTTTTCACCAAGCGGTCTTCAGCCACGCGGCGGCCTCACACAAGGGAGACTGCGCAGGCAGACTGCGGCCCGGAGGAGGCGCTGTCGTGCCTGGGGTCACCCCACCAACCGAAACTCTTGCTCCCTACGGAATCTGCCAAAGTCAACTCGGCCACAGCCAATCGTTCAGGTCTCGGTTCGGGGTTTGGACTCGGTCACTGCGCCCGTGCCTCAGATATGCCGAATGGGTTGGTAGCTGGACATGCCCCTTCCCAAAGCGTCCCAAAACAGAACATTCTACCCCCCCTTCCAGGCACAGACTGTGTGAAAAACCACCTGCAGACAAATGATGAACAGTTCTTTTCTCATATCTAGTCCTGCGAAAACTCGACTGACTAAGAGAGACGTTTAGTGTGATGATTCACCCCTTTATTAATAAGCTTGTTGTTTCAATCACCAACAGCCAATGATTCAGTCGCCGCCAGACACTAAAAATACCTGCATACATCTCACCCTATGGCTGTTTCTGAGTGACACTGGAAAGTGAGGGGAGTTTTATGTAAAGAGTGGAAATTATCGGCATGATTTGTAATTCGGAAAATTAACTGCGTAATGAGCAGAACATAATCACGAGAATTGTTCAATTGCTATTATTATTATGGAAGGGAAACAATTCAGATGTGATTAGACTATGCACCTGTGCGTGTGTGATTATCATGTATGTGGTCTATCATGCGTGGGCGAGTGAGTACACGTGCGTACAGGTGTGTTATTCAATGACAGCTTTCTGCAGGTTGGTAATGTGGTTGGAAATACGTTTGAAGATGGACGAAAGGTGGGGTCAGTTATGTGTGAGGACGAGGCACAGGAAAGAGCTCCTAAGGCGTTCCCCCAGTCGACTGGTGCAACTTTAGTGCTATTCCTCAGTGTTGAACATATATTTAATTAAATAGAAAATTAATTTGTGCCTTTTCCTCATAGTTGGCACCCTTGCCCGGCACTGAGAGGGGCGGAGTTTACTCTACAGGCTCGGTTCGCGCCCGTCCCGTCCCGTTCCCCCACGCGGCACAAGAATAGATGCCTGACCGTTCGGTCATGTGACGTGTGCCAATCAGGGCTGCGGCCTGCGGGGATTCATATTTTTAATTGGATCGTGTCGATGCCACAAAACATCTTTGTCAAAGAGTCACGGATTTGTCCAATTTTTCAAGCTTAACTTTTTATTTCTCACATATTGTGATATTTGGGAAGTGAAAATATTTTTTTTTTAAATAGTATCTGATTATGAAATGAATAAACAATGGTTTTTTTTTGCGTTGCTGGTGCAAGCTTACGGGATAACTGTTGATAGTTGACTGGGCAATAATGCACGGCCATGTTGTTGCTATAATTACTCTGACATAAGTCGTCATGCAGCATATGACTGCACTGGCGTGCGTTAACATGTCGGTGGTACCAGGCAGTGCCATGCGTTCATGAATCTCACTTAAAACGGAACAAATTAATTGCACAATTTCTCAACTGGTGATGAAAAATAATCAATCAGCTGAAAAGTGCTATCAGCTGACATCCTTAATTGTACAAGCTCCCTGCAAACGCAGCCATAGATTATATAGGTGCACGTGTCAATTCGCATTTGAATCACTGTTTCACTCTCATTAGAGGCCATTGTTCACGTGAACATTTTCTGTCCTTTCTCGATGGCGGAAATCGATTGTGACCGCCATCACTCTTTGTCGTTTACCTTGGCTTTGTACGGGATCTCTCGACTGGATTTCCCCCGTGCAAAGTAAAAAAGTCTTAATCCTCATTGCGCTATATAATAATCCTCCTCTCATCCCTTGTATCAGCTCTGGAGAAGGTAATCATCTGCGTCAATTCCGGGAGAGGAAATTTTATACTGAACGTATTAGCGCTACAACGGGGTTCCATTCCACTGGTGGAATTCAGTGTGGCTGCAGCCCTTGGGGAATCTTGTAGCCTTGTTGTGGAATTCCCCCCCCCCCACCCCTACCCCCTCATTTCTCTGTGCTGTGGGGGGTTCAGTGTGAGCGATGGAAGGGGGTAGGGGGAGGTGGCTAGGTTGGAGTTTGGGGGGGGGGGGGGGGGGGGGTTAGCATGGCTTTTGTCTGCTTTGCACGTTTGAAAGCCAGTCTTGAAAAATGAATAGACAGAGGAAAATCAATTGCATGACCTTCACATGGCGAGAGATAGAGGGAGGGAGAGAGAGAGAGAGGGAGGGAGAGAGAGAGAGAGGGAGGGAGAGAGAGAGAGAGGGAGAGAGAGAGACATGCAGGGAGGGAGGGGGGAAAGGAGAGCGGGGGGGGGGGGCATGCAGGGGGGTAAGTAGAGGGGGGGGTGGAGTAGAACGGTACAGAGACACTTCATGGCGTTTTTGTTATGTGTGTGCGTGGTGAGGGGTAAACGCCTGCACATGCAACAGAGGCTGCCCCCGCCAGAAAACCACTCTTGTAATAAGACAGCGGCTAACATTTTTAAACGCATGAATGTAACATATTAATTGGAGCATTATGCATTTTTGATGGCCAGTACCACCACTGTTCATATTGGCTGTGACTATGACAGAATACACGCTTTCTGCTAGCAGAGTTAGTGGGGAGCAGCTCAATCACCATTAAGCAGGCAAAGTCATGCATTGTCCTGGACAATTAGCTGCCGATGACGTCCAGTGCGGGATGGCAACCGGAAGCAGGAAGTAACCCGATCCGTGCTGTGCCAATACAATCTTTCTGTCATAATGTGTATACTGCGTGACTCACGCTTTCCCATATCCAGGATAAAGCACAAAGGGTTATAATTGTACAGTCACACTGCTGAACATTTCCTAACGCACTTTAAGATGAGAATCTTCTTCAGGGAAACAAGGGTACGGTGACCGTTCCCACGGACTCAACACCGTAAGTCCTCTCTGGTTCAGGTTTAAAGTGGCTGCTTTGAATGCGACGTTGGGCTTTAATACTCAATACCGGCGACTCCCATCCCCAACTCCACAACTGCAGGTTCACTCAGTTCCATCCCGCCTTGTTGGTCAAAAACTTGTTGAATCCAAATAATCATGTCTGGCTTGTTTTGTTTTGGTTTGTTTTCATGCAGTTTTCTGGGAATGGAGAGATTGTAGCAGGTGCTTTGGTGAGGACCAGACGCGCCGTTGGGCTGTCAGATCGCCAGCGTCCGAACGGGACTCTCTGACACTCGCTCACACCGCGGCTGCATTGTCTAGCTTTCGCTCACCCGTAGTCGGAATGCCGAGCCTGTCTTTCTCTCTTTCTCTCCCTCTCTGCTGTCCTTTCGCTCGGCCCGGGCGGTCTTCTCTCCGTTTGTCTCCATCCCCCCGTTCTTTTACTTCCTCTCGCGGCATCCCTCTCTCCTTCCATCACCCCCCTCTCTGTCGCTTCCTCCTCTCCTCTTCTCTCATCCCTCTCTCTCTCTCTCTCTCCTTCACGTTTTCTCCTGCGTTTGCCTGGATAATTCCCCACGTTTAAATCAGCGAGGGCTTTTAAGGGACGTTAATTGCACTCAAATTATGTTCGACCGGAGAAGGAGAAGGAGAAGGAGTGAGAGAGAGAGAGAGAGGTAGAGAGGCAGGGAGGTATGGCAGGATGAAAGGATAATTGCAGAGAGAGGACACAGCGATTAGGGTCGCTCTCTTCCCGTCTCTCCATTTCAACCCCAGCCACTCTTACGGGCACGGGGGGGTGGGAGGTGTGTGTGTGTGGGGGGGTAGCTGTTGAATCTCTACCCCCAGTAAATGAGTTGCGAGGTAATCAAGCTATTATTCGCACAAGAAAAACGAATTGACAAAACTTATGGAGAAAAGCTCGCCATGCGAGCGTGATACGTCTGGTCTCCATAGTTACCTCCTAACTTGGTTAAAAGGTCGGCCAGTTGGGCGGGGGGGTGGGGGGTGTTGGGATTGGAGGGGGTGGGGGGGGGAAGGGTGGGCGTACTGAGACTTAATTATATATAGAACTGAAGCATAAAAAAATCACGCAAGCAATTTCCTTCTTTTTTTTTTACACGCTCAAAATGTCAAGGAAACCCAAAATTTGACCCCAGAGTCGCAATGTAATTAACTTAAAGGACGCCATTTCAGTCGCTTCTAAAATGATATCACCAGCAGAGCTGAAACGGTAAGTAGCTAATGGAAAGGAATTGGGGTTGATACTGAGCTTGCGGGGACCGGCACCTCCGCTATCCCATGAGCCTTTTCCCGTGAAGCTCTGGCCGACATTGCGCCACACACGCACAGTGGCTCTCGTTCTTATTCCCTCCCCTCTAACGTGAGCCCCTGTGCCAGGTGGCGTTTGAGTGCATTCAGCGTTCATACCCTGACCGCTGCGCTCGGTGGCTTGTTCCATCAGCTGGTGTCACCGCGGCAACTTCCTGCGCCCGGGCATCGCCGTTCACTGCGTTGGTCCGACGAGATGGTCCAGACTGACTGACCTCCGTGGGGAGGGTCTCCGATATTCGGGTGGGGGTAGGGAGTTTCCTCCACCCCCCGCCGTCGGGCCAGCCCACACGTGGCTCTGCTGGGGACCCCATCCCCATTTCCCGCCAGGGTCCCAAAGCGGACCCCCTTTCTGCTTTCAGCCCTCTGAATGGACGGGCTCATTAATATTCCGCCGCTGTCAGGCTGGGGGACCCCAGCGCACAATGGCAGCGGGGTTTTATCGCACAGCTGTCCGCTGTGTTTGTGTTCGCCCGCCCCCCACCTCCGCGGGCCAGGCCCTGCATTTACACGCATAGCCCAAAGCCGGAACACATAGAGCGCGCCTCCAATCCTGCCAAACAGTCCTGTTCCAGATAAAACGGGGGTGTCTTACTCCCTGTCCCGGAGGGCCACGGAGTCGGCAGGTTTTTGTGGAATCCTCTCATTTCAGTCAGCAGGAAATTTAGGTCATGAAAATAGGGTCTGTGGTCAAAAAATGCCTTATATTAATCGCTTAAGTTCTGAAACACCGAAACAGCAGACACAGCGGCCCTCCAGGAATGGCCACCCTTGGTGCAAAAACGGTACAAATGTTTTTTTTTTGTTTTTTTTCATCATTTTATTTTTTTAAATAAAAGTGGCAGCAATGGTCAACTGATCTTGTCCAGGCTGTGAAAGACTCCTGGGCTGCGTTTCCCAATAACGGTCAATCTTAGGGTTAAAGCACAACTGAACTTTGGTAGAACTTTGCGTTGTGTAGTTACCTGGCCATGATATGGTGGCGAACTGCGTTCGTTAGTTGCCCTGTGCTCCCCTGGGGTGATAATCCAGAATAGGGTATTTGTCGCTCTCCATTCACTTCTATAGGGCAGCTGAAACAGTTTCAAAATGACACTTCTAGCACGTATACGAACGCAAACGAAGCAGATTCTGTCAATACAAACAATAACCAGTCTTCCTATGTTTTAAAAAAAAAAATGAAATGGCCCTTTCTTGGCTTTTTCATATTTTATTTGGAACGTACAGTCAAGCCGGAAAGTCTGAACACCCCTTTCACATTCTCCACGTTTTATTACATCACAGACTTATACTACCATAGATTGAGTAATTTTTTTGTCTCAAAATAGCCCATAATGACAAAGTGAAAACATGTTTTTAGAAATTTTTGCAAATTTATTAAAAATCGAAAACTGAAATCTTTCATTTACATAAGTATTCATACCCTTTGCTTTAACATATTTTTAAAGTATCATATTTAATATTTGGTCACATGTCCTTTGCATGCTGTTACTTTCTGAAGTAAAGACTCTCGATATCTTATTTCCAGGTACTGTTACAAGCGATACTATAGGCTCTCTGCATTTGAATGGATCTCTATGGGAATTGGGGGGTGAGACTAGATTCAGCTGTAAATGACACTGGTTCAGTATGGAACACATGGCTGGCTAAATGGCTGTAAGTCATCAAGGGTCTGAGCTATCGAACGAGCCCCAAACCATCACTCTGCTGCCAGATATGGAGTAGATGTGGATGGATCACTGCAAGGGTTATTTCTCCTGACTCATTTTCCTATAGAACTCTATGGGGGAAAAAGTCAGGAGAAACAATCCTTAAAGGGATCCATCCCCATCCACATTTTGTGGTAGCTTGCTAACAACATTGAAGAAAATAGTGTTTTTATAAGTAATTTTAACTACACAAAAAAAAAAATACGTAAGAGGACTTTGTTCGCGTTTGTATGTGTGCTAGAAGTGTCATTTTGAGATTGTTTTAGCGGCGCTATAGAAGTGAATGGAGAGCAACAAATACCCTATTCTGTTTTATCACCCCAGAGGAGCACAGAGCAACTAATGAACATATTTCTCCACCATTTGCACTCACATCATGACCAGGTAACTACACAAACCAGAGTTATACCAAAGTTGTGCAGAAGTGAGATTTCTACGAGCGATTCTACGGAGGCTCTTTCATTTGTAACACGTTTCCCAAAACAGTTCAGCGGTGAATGCGCACTCACCTCTGAAGAGCTACTTAACCAGCGGTGTAAAATCGGGTTCAGAAAGTAAAAGGTCCCCCCCAGTATTTAGTTCCAATCACCTGGATTTGCTAATTTGCACAATTCTTCAGCCAGGAGGTAGAACTAATTAGTGAAATCAGCTGGTTGAGTTAATGGGTGGAAGAAACACATGGCAGGACTTTTACTTTCTGATCCCTGGATTTTACACCTCTGTACTGAACTTCGCTGTCTGTGGTGTTGCTGATACGGGAGGAGGAGGGGGAGGAGGGGCGATAGATTGGGGGACGCGAACCCCAGAGATGACCAATACATGGCCGGTTAGGCACGTCTCACACGTCTTCTTTTGAAATAACATCTTTTTCTCAATGATTTTACTTGTCTCAATCTTATTTATTTGTGTAGGGTTATTTCAGGAATAGCTTTTATGGGTAATTTCCAAATATATAAAAATAAGTAAATTTAAATATAAAAAATAAACGTAAATATTGTTACATCTAACATAACTTCAGTGACCACAAAACACAATCAGTGGTTGTGGTAACCGTAAAATGCATAAGAGGTAACTGTAAGAGCATCGTAAGTTAAGATGCTTTTGGGAAACGCTCCCTAAGTTCAAGAAGGTTCGTAAGAAGGGTTTTACGATCATCTTAGCCTTACATTGCTTTTGGGAAATGCACCCCTGTTCAGTACACACACAAAGTGCTGTTTGCTCTTAAAAATTATGAAAGTCTTACTTTCTCTCTGGTTATTGTCACATTGTTGCTTGAAAATGGATGCGAATAGTGTATACTGTATGCTAACAGCGAGGCTAACCCTACCTTAATTCTGTAATGGAAAGTGAAGGTGGAAGAACTTGTTCTGTATCTGAAACAAGGTTTGGTTCAGTTTTGTTTCAATTCTGTCGACCCTTGGAAATTAATTTAAATTCAATCCATGAATTGAAAAATGTGCATAGTGTTCTATGAGGATTTTTCAATTCATTAATTGAATTTCATTTCATTTCATGAAATGGAATTGACCCCTGACCTTGAACTGAACATTGCGACAGTGCTTAATATTGAGCCGTCTGCCAACCAGAACATTATCAGTAATTTTGCACTGAAAAGGTTCTTTCTCGAAGAAATAAGCTGTATAAAATGTACAAATCGAAATGAAGTTTTCTGTGATCTAATCATGTGCCTGTGCTCAACGGTGAGTGGGCATCTGGGATTGGCCGCAGTACAGGTTGGAAAAAAAGGGAAATAATTGTGATTCATGAGTGTCTTTCCTGTTTTAACTGACACACACCCTTTCTTCTCTCACTCTTTCTCTCTCTCTCTCACCCTCTTTCTCTCTCTCTCTCGCTCTCTCTCTCTCTGCCGAGTGGATGAGCTGTGCTGCTATGTGGATGTCGCTCCATCCATAGTTGTTTCGTGTATTTGTAATGATTTCAGATGCAAACTTCCTATTCCTGATTTTCTGCGCTTTTCAGCCGAGTCTGCATGTGTGTGTGCGCGCGTGTGTGTGTGTGGACATCTGCAACATTGCCGTCCTTACTCCATGTGAGACTGAGCCAAGCAAAGATCACGCCAACAAATCAGGAAATAGCATACAGCAGGAAGCAAAATCTAAATATTTTTTTAGATTGGTAATAAATGGTATAACTTCATCCAGTATTTTATAGTGAATGGCTGTTTGTAGCGAATGGCTGCTTCATTGGTTCTTATTTTCTAACTGAATCATTTTAAATCTAGGTAGAATCATACTGTTTTTGTTTAATTATGAAACAGTTGTGGAAACTGTAGAAATAAAAAAAAAACAAGCTGTTCAAAGTCCAAGATATATTAATACTTTTGATAAATTTAGATTTATAATATGTCTGAATTTAGATTGTGTTGCACTCCAGTTGGGTTATACGTAGCTGACTTTATACGTCATTAATGTCTTGAGTATGAGCGCGTTTGTACCCAAGGCTCAATTCAGTGACTTGATTTCACATAATTTTGAATATGCACCGCCCTCCAAAATGATCAGCACCCTTTGATAAAGATGAGCAAAGAATGTATGAAATAAACAGCAAAGGTAATTAGCTGCATTGTATGTTCTGACAAATTGGAAAATGACATTTTTTAATACTAATACAATCACTCAGAGAATTTTCTTTTTAAACAAATAATATTTTTATTTTCCAAAGAGATAGGTGCCAAAATATTGCCACCCAATAACTTTGGCCATACATGGATCTATTTGCAAAACAGTAATTCCAAAAATTACCTTAAATTCAACTAAGAAATGGTTAAATGACCACAGAATTACTATTTTGCAAAGGCTCTCTCAACCATCAGACTTGAACCAAATGTAAAATGTGTGATTTTAATTGAAGAGGGTAGTCCATGAGTACAGGCTGAAGGATCTTCAAAGATCTTATGATCTTATATGAAGGAATAGTGAAAGATCTTCCCGGATATACTCAACAAGCTCATAAAACAATATAGATGACTCCGTTGTGTTGCCCTTGCAAAGTGAGGGTGCACAAAGTACTTAAAACAAGGGTGCCACTAATTGTTACATTTATATTTTCGGGACATAAAACAAAACAAAAAAACTTATTTTGTGTTGTCTTAAAAATAATTTTTTAAGTCACAATATAGCTTATTACTTGTGCTGTTTATTTTATACAGGTTTGTTTTACTCATCTTTATCAAAGGTGGCAATAATGTTGGAGGCCACTGTATATTCTTAATGGTGTGAAGTCATAATTCACTGTGCTGAGCCATGCGTGCATTATAGCATTCTGAATGGCAGCTCAAGAGGCATCAGCTGACTGTTCTGGACGTAGTGTTTTATGACTCTGTTGGACGGAGTCCGTAACGTGCCACTGTATCTGTGTTTTTTTACAGCTTTGCGTCGGACCGCCCAGTCTCTGGCCTCCGACATGTTCGAGCAGCACCTGGGCGCACACCTGCTGCAGGTTAGTCTGTGTGGATCGACTCTTCCCCAAAGCTCTGGATCAGCTTCTGCTCATATTCCCGTTATGGAGCAGGGGGGGTAACAACAACATTGTTGCTTTTTATCACGTTACAAAGATTGAGCTTGCTGTTAAGGGAGCCTTTAGCAATTTTGCTGTGGCACATGGTGCCATTATATTTGGAGCCCAGCAGATCAGGGGGGTGTAACTCACACTTGCTACAGTACATTGGTGTTAGCAGTGGGATACACCTACATGGGTCATGGATGTGAGAACAAGTAGTGAACAGAACAAGGATTCTGCCAGGTTAACATCACTGAGGCTGAGCTTGGTTGCAGCAAAGGTTATACCACTCAACCTTCCCAACCCACTTATCTCAATGTTACCTATTCCAATTATATATTTTGCCCATCATTGTAAGTAAGATTTCGATCTTAATTGACCTGTCTGGTAAAATAAAGGTAAAATAAAAAATGTTAATAAAATAATTTTAGATCTTAATTTTTCATATATTATGCATTACTTTTTTTATTTGAATATACCCAATCAATTTTTTTATAATGTTGAAACTAAATTCTGTATTTGTTCTCCCTGTCAAGAGAACAATTACTTTTTCGAAAACGTGTTTGAAATATAGCCTGGTCTCTAATAATGATCAATACACACTTAAACGTTCCGCTCTATTGATTCCTGGCCCATAAAAACCGCCGGCGCCCTCAGTGACAGCCAAATATGGCCATGTCCAGCACGATCGACACACCGCGAGATAAATGCGGAAACCCGAGGCGGCGCGAGAGGGACGGACGAAAGCGGCGTAAGGAATACCTCAATGAAAGGCTACGTTAAGACGAAAGCGCAGCGACAGCCGAAACGTGCGGAGAAAGATAGAAATCAAATTAGCGCTTCAGAAAACTGTGTGATTCTTTCTTTCCTGCGTCCTCTGCCAGTAATAACTGGATAATTGCACTTTATTTCCTCGCGATTCAGGCGGCTAGCTTGCTCCCACATCCCGGCCACTTGCATTTGCATATTGAATGTGTCGGTTGCATAAATTACCACCACTTTGAGTACCACCGCAAAAATAGCAATCATTCTGCAACAAAGTGGCCAACCCCCCCCCCCACACACACACACACACACACCCCCTTCCAACCCTCACTTGTGGCTGCTTGTTATTACGATTAATGTTATTCTTTGAAGGAGTCCTCTAATGGGGTCGCTGTATACTTTTCAGTTTTCATTATAATCACATAAAATAATGACTGCATCTTTCTGTTTTTATTTCCGTGACGATAGGCATACTATAAGCCAGCTGCAAGAAAATGCAAGGTCCTTTTGTTGCTGGAGACTCCTCCAGTCTCTTAAGGTCCACGTAGATATATTTATCTTCTAAAGTGCGGAGAACGTATTTGTTTGAGCACTTTCTTTAATGGGGTGGAAAAACTAGATAAAGTAAAAATCCATTAATGCAGAGGGGGGAGGGACGGTTTAATTACTTTTTTTATTGCGCCGTCTCATTGTAATTTGTTCATTAGGAGCTCTGGGTCTTCATTACATTAATTTTTCTCCCTAATAATTGCATCTATGTCTTCTCTCTTCAGTCTCTGGATGGGTTTGTGTTTGTGGTTAGCCACGAGGGACGCTTTCTCTACATTTCTGAGACGGTCTCCATCTACCTGGGCCTTTCACAGGTGAGGCTGCGCGTACACACACACACACACACACACACACAATCCCTCCTCATGTCTGTCCCTATCTTTCTTCCGCTGAATGTAGCTGCTCCTCTTCTCTGTCACACCTGTTCCTCCTCATCCTCCATTCTATTCTCCCTCAGCGTTAGCTTCTTCAACGTTTCTGCACCCCATCTCCTGCTGGGATTGTTTATCTCTATCTATGAATGTATGTGTGTGTGTGTGTGTGTGTGCGTGTGCGAGTATGGTTGTCTGTGTGTGTGTGTGTGTGTGTGTGTCTCTCTCTCTCTCTCTCTCTCTAGTGACTCTCAGGTCTGCGCTGGCTCTCCAGGTGCTCACCTCTGTTGATTGCCTGTGGCCTCTTGTACTGTGAATGTTAAGTCCTGCCATTTCGCCCAGATGCATAAATAATAACTGTAATTACTCGCACAGCAATCAAAGTGTCGCCCCGGCGTGCAGGGTCTGTCTAGGGAGCAAATCGATAGGCATCTTAAAAGCCACATTGATTGGAGGAAGAAAAAAAAAAAAAAACACACGGGGGGATGGGAGGACAGAAAGAGAGAGAGAGATGGAGAGATAGGGAAAGATAGAGATGTTTGGAAAAAGAAAAGAATGAAGACTTTAGAACTGCGGGCGTAACCGGGTAGATAAAAAGGGGAAGATTTATTCGGACGCGGTCCCGTCTCCCCGCCACGCGTTTCAGCGTTGTGGGTGTACACACATCATCATCTTCTCGTCAGATGAGTTATTGACCGCGTTGGATCGTCAGCGCCGATGTGCAGCAGCAGAAACACGCACACACGCTCCTACCCTTTTGAAGTTGTTAATTTTTTTGCGATATCGCTTCTATTTTTGCTCACCCTTTTTTGGAATTTGAAAACTCGGTTTATGATCGTGAATAATTAGGCACATCCTTGTCAAATCGAAGTGAGCGGAGAGTGAGAGAGAGAGGGTAAGTTTGGCCTCATATTTAGGTTTTGTTGTTGTTGTTTTGCAAAGGTGGAAATCTCCACGGATAGATTATTGACGTGCGATTATTGACATTGACAAGGTAGTGAATGTTCACGGCACATTGTGTTCCCTTCTAACAGTTAGTGTTGATGGGTTTGAGATTAAAGTTTCTAGTTTGTTCATAGATTATTTCAATTTGAATTAAGATGGATGGAGATGGAGAGGTATTATTTCAGTGTGTATTACCCACAGATTAATTTAAAAATTTGGAAAAAATATTCAAGATTAGTAAATGAATTACAGCAGCCAAGTAATCAAGTAATTTTAGGCTTACTGGTATCTTGGCGTTATTCCTTCGACAGACTTTTTTTCCGTTGTGCGTGACCTTTTCAGACTGTTAGATAGCGTCAAAAACATTGGGGGCCAACATAAAAAGCTCAAATTTGTTCGCTAAAGTTAGCCTCTAACGTTTGCTTTGCTGGACGCTCATCTGGTAGCTGCAGCTGACACCGCAGGATGTCTCGTTCCACCTCGTTCAACCCTCGCCAGCTCGTCCAATCCCTCAGCCTGACCCCGGAGTCCCTGCAAATCCCTGGGCCCTTCCCGGCAGTGGGGTTCCTTAGCCAGATTAATCCGGGTCAGGCACCTCGCCCAAGGGCACGGCAGCGGGCCCCCTCTCCTCCGGTACCCGGGACTAGAACCAATGACCCACAGTCTTCTGATCCTTTGGCCCTTTTTGCCGCTCTGAGAGTCCGAAGGCCCCCCCTCCCTCCGGCCCCCTGCGGCCGCCGAATTGATCCTGGCCTGGTTAGTATGCGGCCCCTCTCCCCTCCCCTCCTCCTCCCAACCCCCCCCAACACACACCCTCTTCGCCCGCCACCCTCGCTCGTCTCCCATCAGTCAATGCTGGGCTGAGCGTGCGTTGTGGACGGCTGCCCGGACACCTCATACATATTAAAACCCCTGTTATTATTTATGCCTTGTCTCCCCCCCCCCCCCTCCTCTCTGTCTCACTCGCTCCCTCCTCTTCACTCTTTCTGAGGGAGACGAGACAGACGGACAGTGTCTGTGGAAGGGGGTCTCTCTGGTCGTCAGGGGCGTGTCTGGGCCGGGGCCCCGTCCTGACCCTCCCGCCCCTCGTCCCTGGGACCCCTTGGGGGCCCCCCGTCTTCCGCACGGGCAGGATAAATAATCCCACTGGTTCACCTCCAGCTTAGAGAGCACACTGAGCCGCAGGCCTCTGATTGGCAGCCACAGTCCTCCAGTGTTGGCCTCCTGCTGCTCCCAGAGATGCCTCTCAATGAACGAACGACTTATTAAGACCTAGGCTTGATTTAAAACAAGCATTTTGCCCTCCCTCCTACCCTGCGCTGCCCTGTCCCAGCCCCACCCCTACCCTGCTCATTGCCAATGGCAAGGCTGCTACCATTTGTGGAATCTTTTCTACATTTTACCATGCTTTTTTTGTTGTATACGCCAAACACAAAGCGCTGTTAAGCCCTTCGAAGTGTCCAGAGAGATTGTAGAAAATCCCACTGAAACTTCCGTTCAGCAGACTATAAATTCCATGAATATTCGGTTATTATGGGCTGATCTAGTGTGGAATTTTGTGAAAAGACAGTCCAGACAGGATATCTGTTCAGATATGAATTATTTGTGCTTATTTTATCCACACTGTGTGGACGTAGAGTATCCCCATTCCCCAGTGCTAAGAATATTACTTGAGGAGTCTTGTTATACCACAATAGCACATTTTAATTTGAATTTAAATACTATAACAAAGCCTTGTTTGCTGGGTACATGGCATTCTGACTAATATGGTCTCTCTTGTCTTTGACTTCCATTGGTTGATGGGGTGGCGTGTCTCTCTCGTCTTTGACTCCCATTGGCTGATGAGGTGGCGTGTCTCTCTTGTCTTTGACTCCCATTGGCTGATGAGGTGGCGTGTCTCTCTTGTCTTTGACTCCCATTGGCTGATGGGGTGGCGTGTCTCTCTTGTGTTTGACTCCCATTGGCTGATGGGGTAGTGTGTTGTTTTGGCAGGTGGAGCTGACGGGCAGCAGCGCGTTTGACTACATCCACCCGGCGGACCATGTGGAGATGGCTGAACGGCTGGGGATCAGGCCCCACCTCCGGGCCGAAGCCGGCTGCCATCCGAGCAATGAGAGCGCCTCCAGCTCCGCATCTACTTCCTCATTGGCTGAGACCCCAGAACCAGGTGACTAGAAATGAAGGTCCGTGCAAAATCTGTGGATGTCTGGAGGCTTTTTCAGGCTGGCTGAGAAAACAGTTTGGCTAGCCTCCATCCGTGATGTCGGCAAACTAAATTATATCTCAGCGTGGGCTGCAGCCAGAGACCTTCAGGAAAATTCCACTTTTCTGCCTGTACGTCTGTCAGTGTGTCCTTCTGCGTCTGGTGTCTGTACGTCTGTCAGTGTGTCCTTCTGCGTCTGGTGTCTGTACGTCTGTCAGTGTGTCCTTCTGCGTCTGGTGTCTGTACGTCTGTCAGTGTGTCCTTCTGCGTCGGGCGGCAGTGTAGTATAATGGTTAAGGAGCTGGACTTGTAACTGAAAGGTTGCAGGTTCGATTCCCAGGTAGGACACTGCCATTGTACCCTTGAGCAAGGTACTTAACCTGAATTGCTTCAGTATATATCCAGCTGTATGAATGGATAAATGTAATAAGAACTTGTGTAAGTCGCTGTGGATAAGAGCGTCTGCTAAATGCCTATAATGTAATGTAATGTAATGTAATGGTGTCTGTACGTCTGTCAGTGTGTCCTTCTGCGTCTGGTGTCTGTACGTCTGTCAGTGTGTCCTTCTGCGTCTGGTGCTGTGTGCAGATGCCTTTGACGCAGTCATTTGTCATTTTGTGACTTTATTTATTTACTGTCTGTCAGACACATATGTGTTTTGCCTGTTATCTGATTGTTCAACGGTTTTTGTGTGTGTTTGCCTGTGTATGGGGCATGTGTCTGTGTGTATGTGTGTGTGTGTGTGTGTGTGTGTGTGTGCGTGCGTGCGTGTGTGTGTCTGTCTGTATGTATGTGTCTGTGTGTATGTTTGTGTACGTATGTGTCTGTGTGTATGTTTGTGTGTGTGTGTGTGTGTGTGTCTGTATGTATGTATGTGTGTGTGTGCCTGATGTGTTTTTTTATGTGTTTCACTAATTAATTGTCCCTATAATGGGGCCTGTCCACCAGCAGCCCCTTCCAGCCCTCTGTCCCCTGAGGATGAGTCCCCAGATAGAGGATTCTTTATCCGTATGAAGTCCACTCTCACCAAGCGAGGCCTGCATGTGAAATCCTCTGGGTACAAGGTAAGACATACTGAACACTTTCACCACCGAACAAACACTCAACACACAGTCAACACTCCACCAAATACACACTGAACACACAGCACCCAACACTCACCACTGAATACACACTCAACACACCAACAATCACAGCTGAACACACAATCAACACTCAGAACACACTCAACACATTATCAATGCTCAACACTCACTCAACACTGAACACACACGCAACACACGCCACTCAACACACAGTTAACACTCACCACTAAACAAATACTCAGCACTCAACACAGTCAACACTCACCACTGAACACACACTGAACACGCACCACTCAACACACAGTCAACACTCACCACTGAATACACACTGAACACACTTTTCACACTCACCACTCAACACAGTCAACACTCACCACTGAATACACACTGAACACACTCACCACATACTCAATACACTCTCAACATTCACCACTCAACACACACTGAACACACTCTCAACACACACCGCTCAACACAGTCAACACTCACCACTCAACACACACCACTCAACACTCATTGAACACACTCTCAACGCTCAACATTCACCACTGAACACACACAACGCATACTCAACACACATCGATGAACACAGACTGAATACACACTCAAAACATACTCAACACACACTACTGAGCATACATTCAACACATACTCAGCACTCAACACACACTCAGCATACACTGCTTAACGCAAACTCAGCACACAGTCAACACATACTCAAAACACACCGCTCAATATTCAATGAACACTCACTCAACACACTGAACACTAACTGTGCACAACACAGAACGCAGTGCGCGCACACACACACACTCACATTTAGCATATTAGCATGCAGAGAGCCAATCCAAAGCCGACTGAAGGAATCCGCAACACGACCAGCTGCCAATGCATCACACTGTAGTTAAATCCATCATTAATTATCATCATTAGTCATTAATGCAAATTTTATACTGCTGTTCATTTGCTATAAATGGAGGCCATAGCAG
Source organism: Ilyophis sp. 1 JC-2022 (assembly GCA_022702515.1). Classification (NCBI taxonomy): domain Eukaryota; kingdom Metazoa; phylum Chordata; class Actinopteri; order Anguilliformes; family Synaphobranchidae; genus Ilyophis; species Ilyophis sp. 1 JC-2022. The sequence goes on along the minus strand of CM040402.1, from coordinate 80,655,721 downwards.
TACTAGCAAACAGTATTATTCTTCAGTCAATGTTGCATGCTGTTGGAGCATTAGATAACCTAAACTAAGAGTGCCAGGTTCCTTGTTTGTTTAAGCTGATCCGGGTGCTTCCGCCATGCGTATATAGAGTAAATACGTGAAGCTCAGGATTCCTCCTCTCTGACTCCACTTTTGTAAATCCAGTTCTCTCCACCTCTTGTCAGGTGATCCACGTGACCGGAAGGATCCGCTGTAGACCCGCCCTCATGCCTGGCCCCGCCCGCTCGCTCCAGCGGCCCCTGGGATTGGTGGCTCTGGCGCACACACTCCCGCCCTCCACCCTCAATGAGGTGCGCATGGAGAGCCAAATGTTCGTGTTCCGTGTGAACATGGACCTGCAGGTCACCTACTGCGAGAACAGGTAGAGGACTGGTCATACTGAACACGCACGCTGGGCGTGTGTGTGTGTGTCCCACGCTGGGTGTGTGTGTGTGTGTCCCATGCTGGGTGTGTGTGTGTCTCATGCCGGGCATGTGTGTGTGTGTGTGTGTGTCTCTCACGATGGGTCTGTGTGTGTGTGTGTCTCATGCTGGGCATGTGTGTGTGTGTGTGTGTGTGTGTGTGTGTGCGTGTGTCTGTCATGCTGGGTGTGTGTGTGCCTGTGTGTGTCTTATGCTGGGTGTGTGTGTGTTTGTGTGTGTGTTTGCATTTGTGTGTTTCTCACGGTGGTTGTGTGTGTGTGTGTGTCTCACGCTGGGCGTGTGTTTGCGTGTGTTTGTCTCATGCTGGGCATGTGTGTGTGTGTGTGTGTCTGACGCTGGGGGTGTGTGTGTGTGTGTGTGTGTTTCACGCTGGGCGTGTGTTTGCGTGTGTGTGTCTCACACTGGGCGCACGTGTGTGTGTCTCACACACTGGGTGTGTGTGTGTGTCTCACGCTGGGCGTGTGTTTGCATGTGTGTGTCTCACACTGGGCACGTGTGTGTGTGTGTGTCTCACTCTGGGTGTGCGTGTGTGTGTCTCACGCTGGGCGTGTGTGTGTCTCACTCTGTCTGTAGGATCTCGGAGTACATGGATTTGAGCCCTGCTGAGGTGGTGGGCCACACCTGCTACCACTTTATCCACGTGGAGGATCTGGACAATGTCCGACAGAGTCATGAAGACCGTGAGTATCTCCGTCGCCTCCGTCCGCGTCCCCGTGTCTATCCGTCCATCTCTCTGTCTGTCTGCACGCCTCAGACACAGTGACTGCGTCCCCTGAGCATGAGGTACGCTCCTGGGACACAGTGACTGCGTCCCCTGAGCATGAGGTACGCTCCTGGGACACAGTGACTGTGCAGCTCTTCTGGTAAACTACAGATTGGAAAGAAGTGTTGGCTGACATAAACATCTCATATGAGAGCGCTCTCCTGAATCAGACGAGCCTGCACACAGGACCAGCCGTTACAAGGGAAAACAGAGGATAGAAATTGATTCAAGAACAGCATATTTTGAAATTTAGAGTTTGCCAGTTTTACAATGGCTGGTATTGGGGCATTCAGTGGTCAAACGTAAGAAAATACACCTCAGGCACCTCCAAAGCAGCTTTTACTGCAATGTTATGTTTCCTCATACTGTTATGAGGCTTTAGATATGAACATATTAACTTTATAGAATTTATCCACAATTCTAATCATAAAAATAGTTTTTTACATTGTGCCGGTGCTACTTTCATTCTCAGTTCTCAAGCTGCAGAAGCTCTTCATTCCCAAGTAGTCATGTTCATACAGGAAGCTGTACCACAATGTTCCTTAGCGCAGCTCTCTCAGGTTACATACGCCACAGGAAATATTTCCAGCCGTAAAATAAGATGAAACATAATTGTTTGAGATTAATCAGGTAATACGCGCATGTACAACCTCTGGAAGCATAATGTTGCTGTACAAGCTGCTTTGGAGTTACTTGAAGTGTATTTTATGACTTCAGACCGGAAACCCCCAGAAGCCTCAATACCAGCCATTGTAAAGCCGCCATGTCGTTAGGAGCACCTGTAAATATGTCCAATATCCGTCAACGCACACGAAACGTACCGAGTCAGTCGTAAACATACAAATCTAGTTTTAGAAATAAAACTCAGAGAGTGAACTTTAATTCATTTAAGGGATGTATTAGCTCTGTGCATACTGTATACTTCTACAAAGAACATAATTTGAGTGCATTTGTGGTGTCTATGTCATTTGAAATAACTATGAGCAATGTTGTCAGGACAGGGTGGATTTAACTGTACATAATCTACCCCCCCAACATCTTTTTTTATCATCTCCCTCATTTCCGTTTCGCCCACATATCACATACCTCAACTGTCCATCCAGAATTATCATAACAACCCCCCACCGTATACACACCCCCACACAATCAATGCCAGCAACCATTTATGCTTACCCCCCACCCACCATAAGCACACTCACTCACTCTCTCTCTCACACACACACACACACACATACCACACAGACATACTCACTCATACACACACTCACATACACAAGCGCACACACACATACCACACATACTCATACAAACACTCTTATACACAAGCGCACACACACACACACACACACACACACACATACCACACAGACATACTCACTCATACACACACTCACATACACAAGCGCACACACACACACACACACACAGACATACTAACTCATACAAACACTTTTATACACAAGCGCACACACACACACACACAAATACCACACACACATACAACACAGACATACTCACTCATACACACACTCACATACACAAGCGCACACACATACACACACACACACCACACAGACATACTCACTCATATACACACACTCTTATACACAAGCGCACACACACACACACACACACACACATACCACACAGACATACTCACTCATACACACACTGTTATACACAAGCGCACACACATACACACACACAGACATACTCACTCATACAAACACTTTTATACACAAGCGCACACACACACACACACAAATACCACACACACATACAACACAGACATACTCACTCATACACACTCACATACACAAGCGCATACACACACACACACATACCACACAGACATACTCACTCATACACACACACTCTTATACACAAGCGCACACACATACACACACACAAGCGCACACACATATACCACACAGACATACTCACTCATACACTTTTATACACAAGCGCACACACACACACACACACACACATACCACACAGACATACTCACTCATACACACACTGTTATACACAAGCGCACACACATACACACACACATACATACACACACACACACACGCACACCAATAATGCTACAGATTTACTTGTACCATTGACCCCCTCACCTACCATTCTGATCATTGATGTCATCTCACCAAACGCAAAGCTCATGCCGTTATGCTGTTTGATGAAGCAATTATGGATTCTTCTGTGTCTGTTTAAATGTTACTTTGACTGCTCATTTACATAAGTACTTGGATAACAGCATCAGGTGAAGGTAGTTAATGATGAAATATTCATTATCTGCCTTAGAACGTCAGGCAATTAATTTGACTTATTTAAATATATTCCAAATAATAGTCGAGTTTCTTTTTTTCTGATATAAACTACAATTTGTCTTATTTTTTCAAAAATTAGTTACTCTGACCTTGATAGTTCTCCTATTATTGAAATAAAATTTAACTTACGGTATTTTTGCGTATAATGTATGTACTTTTTGCAACAGTATATTTACCTTATTCAGACTGTATTTTTACTTCCTGTGTGTTTGCGGGTTATCTGTGCTGTATTGAGTCTCTTTTTGAGTTGGAATGCCACCCTCTCTGCGTTTCCGTTGTGAAAACCTCACCTCTCACTGCATCTCTCATACTGTTCATCTCTATATCTCTGCATGTCTATTTTTCTTTCTCTCTTCTCTCCCTCCTGTGCTTTACATCTCTCCTCCCTCCCTCTCTCTCTTTTTCTCTCTCTCTCAATGATTCAAGGATTCAGACAGACTTTATTAGCATGACAGGTGCTATCCAGTGTTGGCAAAGTATATATATAATGCCAACCCCCCCACTCCCACCTGTATAAACAAGTACAATATGCAACGACACATCTCTCTCCTGTATGCTTTATTGGAAAGACATTGTATCTCTCTCTCTATCTCTCTTTCTCTCCGTGTCCCCCTCTCTCTCTCTTTCTGCCTCCTTCAAATTCACATTTAAACATGTTATATTTGCATGACAAGACAACTCGCGTCAATAAAGTTTTAAAATACGTTGTGACCATTAACAACAATGCCTACCCCCCCCCCCCCCCTCCAGTTTTGCGGAAGGGTCAGGTGGTTACAGGGTATTACCGCTGGCTGCAGAGACGTGGCGGCTTCCTGTGGGTGCAGTCCTGCGCCACCGTCTCCATCAACCACAAGGCGCCCCACGAGCGCAACGTCATCTGGGTCAACTACGTGATCAGGTGGGTCCCCTGCCCCCGCATCGCGCTCCCCTCAGGCGCTCCCCTCTGAGAGCGGTTTACGGCCGCGCCCGGCTCTTTAGCGCTGCGTGTGGTGTGCAGTTACCACGCCTCTTATGGTCTGCTGAATTGTTTCTCTATTTAACCACAAGACATAGTTACGCCACCTCAATGTGATACACACACTCTCTTTCTGTTACAGACACACACACTCACCACACACACACACACACGCACGCACACACACACACGCACACACACGCACGCACAGACACACACACACACACACACACAGACACACACCACACAGACACACACACACACGCACCACACACGCACAGACACACACATGCACCGCACACGCACAGACACACACACACACACACACACACACGCACGCACAGACACACACACACACACAGACACACACCGCACAGACACACACACACACACACCACACACGCACCACACACGCACAGACACACACATGCACCGCAGACGCACAGACACACACACACACACAGACACACACCGCACAGACACACACACACGCACCACACACGCACAGACACACACGCGCACCGCAGACGCACAGACACACACACAATGCACCGCACACACATGCACCGCACACGCACAGACACACACACACAGAGAAAAAGAAGACAGACAAAAATAAGAAGAGCATGCTGCATTACAATGCTAATTGGGCCGGCGATGTATAATTACACCAAATGGATGTCGAAATTTTCTGGCTGAATGGTGTTTTAGTTAATTAGCGCTGTAATTACAAGAGCTAATTAACTTCTTCAGCCTCCTCCTGGAGCAGAGCGCCATGCCATTAGTGGAAGGACTGTTGAGGGGGGGCGAGGGCAGGAGGGGCCAGGGTTTCGGGTTACTGCTCCGCTCCAAACTCGTTAGCCCACGAAGCAGATCTGTTAAGCAGACTGGTTACTTATCTTGCTTGGGAAATAAATATATTTTTCCGCTCGTCTAATTAATTTAAATCAGTTAAAGTCCATACTGACTAAGTGTACAATTTGAGAATATACCTAATATCACTGACATTAATATTGTCAACCAGTGTCAATATTCACAAATTAATGTTTGTCATATAAAAGTCGGAATGTATAATAATAGCAATAATTCAGGTTGGGTGATTGCACAAGTATTGCCTCGTTTTTTTTTGTCCGTTTAAAAACATTTTTTGGCGGGTGTTATCATCAGTGTTATAACATTAGCCTCAGAGTGTCAGTGTAGGAACCACCATCACGATCGCTCTTTCAATTACGCTGCGACACTCAACTGTGCATTCAACTGAGTCTGTGACATCGCTATAATGTTAGCATTAGACCATATGAATGACTGCTAAATAGGGAGTCAGCATTATAGATTAGATTTAGACTCACTCTCCACTCTGGCATTGGTGTGTTAAGTCCACTGGTGTTATAATGTTAGAATCAGGGTGTCGGTGTTAATAATCAGTGTTATTGTATTTTTTGCCTCTCGTGCTAGTGGCTGTGTTCTGGTTTGTGTTAGTGTTATACTAAATATGGGAATGTGGGTGTTGGCATTAGCTGAGGTAGACAGGTCTTTATTTGGCTGAGAATGTGAAACTGCCTTTGTCTCCTCTAAGAGGACTTGTTTTAGTGAATATAGAGGGCGGGTGGGAGAGTGGTCTTTCAGAGCCATTCTATTTTGGGGAAATGCAATTATATTTCTCCAATTAAGCGCCTTTTTAAAAGAGTGGTCTGGCGCTCGCGGAGCCGGCGGTGGGTCTGTGTCGTCCGCACGCCGCCGGGTTCAGGGAGCGACACCGCTTCAGCGCCGTTCTCTGACTCTTATCAGTCACCAAGGTCAGACATCTGCCAGAGTGGATATCCTTTTTAGGGCCTGATGGTAACACACTACTTGGCTGGGTTTATGCGTGTGTGTCTGTGTGTCTGTATATGTGTACGTATGCATGAGATTGTGTGTGTGTGAGAGAGTAAGTATGTTTGTGTATGTGTGTGAGTTTGTGTGTGTGTAAATAGGTGAATTATATGATTGCTGTTCATTTGTTTGATGCTAAATGGCTGTGTGAGCAGTGTTTGATGTTAGATGGAGTTAGTGCAGTGAGCCTTGTGATGCTGCTACTTTAGCACATATTGCATTTATGGGCAAAGCTTGCACATTATTGAGAGGCAGGGGAAATATGAAAGCATAAGCATTATGGCTTGATCGTTATTGCACCTCTCATTTCACTCATTTCATTCTTCTCTCCCACTCTCTTTCTTCTTTCTCTCTCTCTCATACCTTACTCATGTCCACCTACTACTCTTCCTCTCCTCTTCCTCTCCTCTTTATCACTCTGTCACGGTCCCCCCACCCCAGCCGGACGGAGTTGCCAGACACCCCCTTGGATTTGTTGCAGCTGCCGGAGAGCCTGCGGAATGAGCGGGTGCGAACGACGCCCCCGCCCCGTGAGGCCCCGCCTCAGACCCAGGGTACGAGCCCCGTTCCTTTGCCCCAAAAACAAGCGCTTCACCGTCTGTTCTTAATGGGCCCACCACACTCCTGAGCCAACTGAAGAGGGGTTTTTCCAAAATTCATTTACCAATTTTGAGAAAATCAATGTTTTTGTGCATAAAAAATATTTTTTACTCAAGTTCTTAAGAATAATAGTGCAAAAGTTAAACCGCCAGATATCTAACCATTTATCAGAAAAATTATACCCACCTTGAAAAATATGGTTTATCAAAACTGGATTGGAAAAACGCTATTCAATTCTTTGGCACATTATATTCACTGAGAGTCTTAAGTAAACAAAAGACATTCTATACACAGACAGAGTCACGTGACAACAGGACTTTGGTGATATCACCATACAATCGCATCAACTCGTTGTGATTTTGGTCGTCAGATTCTGTTGTCTTGCCAACCACTTCCTGGCATCTTCATCAGTCAGTATTACCATGTGTGAAGAACAAAGATCATTAGTGCCTTATTGTTTATAGATCCTTCATTACCTAATTATCAAGTATGACACCAGGAGCCACGTGTAAAACGGTGCTGAGCAGAAAAATGCCCTCAGAACGCTGCATAAGTGAGTTTCCACACAGAAATAAGTATAAAATAAAGAGAATCTGCGTACCTCTGCACACGCTGGACACCGTACGTACGCAATGTTTGGAGTCAGTGTGATATGGCGACACCGTGGCTGAAAGGCAGAGGGAGAAAATGTTAAACTTTGCAAAAACAGATTTCCGACTTTCTCCCTGAGCGTTCTTTTACGCATTCTTTTACTCAGAGTTTTATACACGTGGCCCCAGGGGTGTGTAATACTGTGCATCACCTTCTTTTAGTGTTCTTTGTTAGATCAGACACGATTAGAGCCTTTTGAATAGCGTCAAAAGGATCTCAATTAACTGCTCTCCTCTGACACCTAGTGGCTAAATCTACAACTTTCAGGGTTACCAAGTCCCTGAAAGTTATTTTGGCTCCAAAAATAAATGTCTTCATACATTGCCCTTTACCATAACACTAGGTATGCAGTTTTTAATTGCTATAGTCTTGCTAATTCAGGCTCTACATCTCCCAGAGAAGCTATGGTCCTCTCACAGAAGACTACAACTGGACTACAAATCTTGGCTTGGTTCTAGACTATCATCTGTTCCTCCCAATGCCCCTATTTAAATGTCCATGTCTCCATTCCTCAGCTCCACCCTATGTGAAAGGCAGAGTGAGGCAGTGGAACAAGATACACACATTTTCAGTAAACTTGCTGCTAAAAGCTCTGGGTCAAGACTCCAGTAAGAGTTTATTCTCTCTAATGGCAGTAGACATCTGTTTCTGGTTTTCAAGCCAACTTCTGGCTTTAATTACTTAATTAGCCCTAACATTTACGCCATCTGACATTTTGGCGACATTTCTTGACAAGTGCATTAATGACAGCAGAAGTTATCTTTACTGTGATCAAATCTGAGTGAACCAGTGTTAAGTGTATACAGCCAATGACCTCATTTAGCCAGGGTAATTGGTGAAAGCAGAAACCTGCACACACACTGGCCCAACAGGACTGGAATTGGCCACTCCTGCATTAGACTCTGGTGTCCATAAACATCACAAAGGGTAAAATACCGTTAGAGTCGGCCGCTGGCATAAACACTCTGTGGTCCATTTACTAAGATCCCAAATAAGGGGCGTCATTTTGCGAGCGCGGCCAAAGTATTTGCACGCATCATTTCACACTTTGGGAGTGATCAAGTAAGTAAATTAGTCGATCATTATGTAAATTACTCCAGCCGCAAACAGCCAAATTTACACGTGCTCTTGCATGTTTGGAATGGTTATACTGTCAGAAAACAGTGAAAAGACTGGCAGCAATGTTGCCGTTTTTATGTTTTTTTTGTGTGTGTAGGGTTTAGGCTACTGTTACACTGAACGAGCTGGCGGTTTATTACAAACTGTTTCACTGGATTTTTCCATAGATTTCAATCGGAAAATGAGTCAGGAGAAAGAGCCTTAAAGTGTTCCATCCATATCTACTGTATATCTGGCAGCAGAGTGATGGTTTGAGGCTTGTTAGATACCTCAGACCCTTGACGATTTACAGCCATTCTCATAAAGATCCATTCAAATGAAGAGAGGTTATAGTATCGCTTGTAAGAGTACCTGAAAATAAGATATCAAGAGTATTTTGATGTCCTTTTATACCCAGTCATGGTAGCGTCACCTATTTAGCTGTGTAATGTTCCAAACAGGTGTTTCTTTGCCCCTGTCCCGACTTTTTGGAATGTGTTGCAGGCCTCAAATTCAGAATTAGCGTATATTTACAAAAATCTATAAAGTTGATAAGGTAAAACATTAAATATCTTTTCTTTATACTGTTTTCAATTAAATATATGTAAAAGAGAATTTACAAATCACTCCTTTCTGCTTTTATGTCCATTTTACATACTGTCCTAACTTTTTGGAATTGGGGTTTGTAGGATATGTGTATGTCCACTCGTGGTGTAGCCAGTAAGAGCACTGTCCACATGCTCATTGTGAGCCGCAATGTCGGTGGTTCGAATCTCGTCGCATGTCTCTCCCCTCTCTCTCGCTCCCATTCTTCCTGTCACTCAACACTGTGCTGTCTAATAAAGCTGAAATTCGCGAAAGAAAATAACTTTAAAAAAATGATTATAACCTGTGTGATTTTCATCTCAGGGGCCTCCGTCTCCCGGCCGTTAAAATGCCTGAGTGGGAGAGGCACAACGGGGTCAAAGGTGAGGGAGCCCTTCCCCCACGCCTCGGACAACCAATCAGAGCAGAGCAGGAAGAGAGCGTGGCGGTCCCGCGCCGAAGACGGACCCCAGGAAGCGCGGAGGCTGCGGGAGGAGAGCCAGTCCGCCTCCTCGGACCCGGGGAGCGACAGTGAGGGGGAAAGGGGCGGGGGGAGGAGTGACAGGGAGCGCAGCGGCCACGCCAAACGGGTGAAGTGCGAGGAGGGGCCGGCGAGGCGAGGGGGCGAGCAGCCCGTGCAAGGGAAAGGCGGAAGGATCCAGAACGGCCGGGCCGTGATCCAGCACCTGAAGGCCGCCACCGCCCCCTCCGCTCCCAGCATCAAGACGGAGCAGGACTACGGGACCTCCGCATCAGCCGGCGCGGGGCCTCTGCGGTGGGGGCACCCGCACACCTCCCTGCGCGGCCCGCCCGGGACCCTGAACGGCGACAGCCCCCCCGACTCCACCCTCACCCCGCCCGGAGGCGAGGCCAAGGGCCTGTTTTCGCCCGCCACCCCGGCCCTGTCCCCGCCCATGTCCGGCTCCCCTCTGGGCCGGGAGGAGAGGTGTCTCCCCGGGGGGCGGGCCCCCGATTTCGAGCTGCTGCAGAGACTGGCGGCCGGGGGCGCGGCCGGACGGGTGCTCTTCCACCCCCTGGCGCTTGGCCCCCCGGGGCCCCAGAGCCTGTACGCACCCAGCACCATCCGCTACGCCCCCGCCGAGCTGCCCCACGCCCACACCATGTCTGATGGGCTTCCCCCGGAGCACCCCAAGCCGCCGCCCCCACCCGCCTTCTTCCCCCACCTGCAGAGGATCGCCGCTCTGCCGCCGTTCAGCGGCTTTTCCGCCTCTGACAACCCCTTCTCCCCCGGACTGCCTTTCTGCGTGAACGGACTGAGAGGGGCTGCTGGGACAGAGGAGGACTGAGAGAGACAGGGAGACAGGGAAAGAGAGAAAGAGAGGCGGGGGAAAACAGAGACAGGGAGAGAGCGAGGGGAGAGGGAGGGGGGAAAAGAGTGAGGAGGAAGAGGAGTTTGAGTGAGATAGAGGAAGAGGGAATGAAGAGAGAGGGAGAGAGTGAAAAAGGAAGAAGACGGGGGGGAAAGGGGACGGAGGATAGAGAGACCAAGAGAGGGAGTGAGGAGAGGGACAGCAAGAAGCATGATTCACGTGGCCTGAGCGACAGGAGTCTGCCACGCTAAGAATTGTGGGAAGTGATCCAGCCCCCCCACCCCCTCCGGTCGATCTTTCCACTGCTGTCTGGGACAGCGAGCGCGTTCATGTCCCCATCACCCCTGACATTTGAGAAAAGCCATAATGTACATACTGTGAATGTCATGAACACACACCGATAACCAAAATCGGCTCTTGCCGGGGCAGGCGGATTTGCGGCACAACTGACTACGCCACATTTAGGGACGGGAACAAAGAACTGACCCGGGACTGAAAGGCGAACGCGACAGAGACTGACAGGATGGGGAGACGTAATGCTCTCACAAAGAGGGCCAGCGATCAAACTCTTAGCACATTCATCTCTCACATATTTTCAGTTCCCCTCCTTGTCCTTTAAAGTGTTTTTATTGGTTGTAAAGCAGGTCACATGGGGGTGGTCGGGGGGGGCAGGGGGTTTGGTGAGTTTGAGCTGAGTTTTTTCCCTTGTAAAGTAACACCTTGAGTTTTTAACACCTCAAGTTAATAGAGCAACCTGAGGATCTCATATGGCTTATGATGGGGGGGCGCAGCCTCATCTCGCCAAAAACACGTCCACCCCCTACTTCCCGTTCGATGCAGAGGCTCTCCTATTCCGGGCAGCAGTTCATCATTGGAGAGGGTGGGGGGGGGGGGGGGGTGTTGCTTTGTTTTGTATTTGTACTTCTGAACTTACCTTCTGTGCACTGATCACTGATGCACAGGACGGGAATTGTGATCACGAAAGAGATTTCAGCCATATTTCCCAAAATACCTTGCTGTCACCAGGTGGAATGGCGGGGGGGGGGGGGGGGGGGGGGGGGTGGTGATAAAATGGTTGGGTTTAGGGGGTGGGGTTACAAAAATGTCCGACAGGACCAAGCCAATTTGCAGCAAATATTACCATTGGATTTTGCCAGCTTACAACAAGCTCCTAGAGTAAATAGGCTGGGTCAGTGGAACGTTTCTGTTGAGGGAGGGGATTCCAAGGGTCTTCCTCTGCATAATTTGTCTGAGCACTTACTGTATATCCAATGGCTTTCCTTGTACAGAATTGTGAAAAATGCATAGCACTTGTAAATCCATGACCAATGTCTCACTTGTTCTTATATGTGTAAGACGGCCATAGAGGGAAGAGCAGGCGTGGTCAATAAAAACAGATTCAAAAAACGAAACCAACGACTTGCAAGAAAGTTTGATGTGAATAGCAGTGGTGAATAGCGGTACTGTACCATACATTGTTCAGTGGCGACAACCGAAGCCTGTTCCGCTCACGTTAGTTTTCCCCAGTAAAAAGAAATGATCTCATCTCACACCATCTCTGTGAGTATAATTTTATTTATTGTTTGTGAATATACAGATATGGCATTTTGTGCAGGCACCACTTTATATATTTTTTTTGGAAGAAACTGGCCGGATTCATGTTTTCATTTTCTGCTGTCGCAAGTAAGTAGGAGTTGTCACGGTTCGACCAAAAACAAAACATGTTTGTGGGAGTATTTATTACTGTTTACCTTCACTATAGTTAGCTAACATGCACTGACATTAGCTGTGTGCATACTGGCAAGGCAATTCAAAGCAAAACACTTTTTGGTTAGCTATCGTTATGTTTTTCATTTGGGCATTTGCACAGAAACTTTCGCTGGCTATGTAAGTTTAAAACTCGATGTCAGATGATGCGGTTACCGGGTTACCAACTTGATCTATGTTTGCTTGTTTAACTTAATTTGAAGTTGAAATAACTTTCTGCTTTCACTGGCACATTTCAAGTGACTCTAAGAAGCAAAATATAATGATAAATTAACCTATTGTTTAAAAAATGCTACCACCTAGCCAGTGTGCAAAATGTAGGTAAGGTAGCAAAATGTGACAAGGTAGAATTTTAAAACCCAAGTATACTTTGCTGCAGTAGGAAAATGTCAAAAAGTAGGAAAAATAATACCATATTGCAACTCTCAAAGTTGAAATAAAATTGTAAAAACTTGTAATAAAAGTTTGATTAAATTGGAAAAGCAAACTATATTTTGGTTTAATGAAGAATATCTCTTTTGTGCTATTGTATGGGGTATTATGACAAAAAAATCTATTTATGGTCTAAGGCCTTGGTACTGTGTTTATTATTTTGAGACTTGGCATGTGAAAATTGCATTGGTTTTATCCGTTACTTATTCAATAACCTAATTTGGTGCAAGAACTCTTTCTGTAATCTTTTCATGTTGCTGAACTTTTATTTTTAATTTTACTACAACACGTCTGTCGGTACTGTAATTCGAACCAATTCCCTTCAACTTGTAGGGACTGTTGCCTAACTCGATCCAGCGTGAATCCTTATCCGACACCAAACGCAAGCGTGACAGGCCCGTCTCTGAAGCCTTGTGCTCCCATTAAGAGCACAGAAGATACCGGGCGACATCGAAGTACGTAGGCCTGCCCGTTCTGAAGGCAAGCCAAGCCTGAGAAGCGGCGGATCAGCTCGCGATTGCAGCTTGCTTGCGGTGGTTTTCGAGGTGAAGGGAGCCCGTGACATTGAAGTCAGGTTAAATCCTACTTTACATTCCGCTGGCAGGGCTGAGTTCATTAGTGTGGGAATCGGTCCTCCTGTCAACTGCGCGATCGCATACTAAACAAGAGCCGGAGAGCGGTTGTTGGGGAAAAGATGTTTTCGGGCGGACGCGCGCGTCGACCGCGCAAGCACGTAAGTCCCACTGGCTGTAGGTTCACATTATTTTTCTTTCCTGTAAATTAATTTTTGTTCTGTTGCTACCCAAGGTTCCCGTTAAGAGGCTGTGTGTGTGCGGACAGAAATAGAGTAGATAGTTACCACACAAGTTTAAATATTATTGCCCCCTCCCCCCCAATAATTAATTTGAGTAGACAACATGGGATGTTCCAGTCAATGTTCTTCTTTGAATGGTGTATTAATGAGGTACTCTATGAATGCGTCTCCCAATTACTTGAGGCAGCACACCTTTTTTTGCGAAATCTCGAAACGACGGTGGAAACTGACGGGGGGCATTTCGCCCACAGTGCATCAGCCATGCGCTCCCCGTCCTTGGTCTGTTCCGCCCAACATTGCGCTGGGCGTCACGTATGGAGCTGTTTTAAACCCCGCCGCCGTGTGTTCCGCCTGCGTGCCGTGCATGCAGCGCCGCGCCCGGGCACCGCCGTGCAAGTCAGCGGGGAGCGGGGGCTGCTAGTCTGCCCTTTAGACAGACGGGGGCCCCGCAGACGGCCCTGCATGCAAAACGAGAGCTGCGCAGTCAGACGCAACGTGAGTGAGAGGAGAAGAGAGACCCGCAATGCACCCAGACACGCCCGGAATGAGAAAACAAAAATGCGCCAAAAAACGGCGGGGAGAGACGGACGAGGGGGCGCGGGGGGCCCGGGCCCTGAGACGGCGGGGTCTGGCACGGCCTACAAATGATCCTCCTCTCTGTGCGGCGGGCGAACCCGCCGCCGAAACCGCCACGTTATCCCCCCCTCTCTCCCAAACAAGGTTGTCGAAATTAAAACCTCAACCCCCCCCCCCCAAACAGGACCCATAAACGACAAACCCCTACACGAGGAGCGGTCGCCGTTCGTGGAACTCTGAGTGAAAACGTAGCCGAGGAACATTCCAGAATGTTAACCGGCATCTGGATTTGGTCGCCACCATTGACCTGGCGGTATGGCCAGTCTGTCATTTCCTATACAGTGGCACGGCTTAATGAGGGGGTGGGGTGGTGCGTGCAAACTAGGACAACGATCAAACGCAGGGCATAGAGCACAGATATGGATCACTCTCCTCTTCTATCAGCCTATCCCAACATGCAGTGTATGTATGTGTGTGTGTGTGTACACGCACAACGCGCACACACACACACACACACACACACACACACACACACACACACACACACACACACACACACACACACACACACACACACACACGTATATCTGTGAGATTCAGTTTATGCTTGGTCAATCACCGTCTCCCACAAGGTTAGATTCTGCACAGAGTGAGTGGTGGACATGACCTAGGAGTCGCTCCTATTGCTTCAGTCGTTTTTAGTCACAAATCAAGACTCCAACAAACAAACAAACAAACGTTTATTATTTCCGTCAAATTTGGCTTTACACATACAGGATTTATGTACATATAGTAATTACATATGTGATCTGTGTGCAGTAAATACCATTGACAACCATGCAGAAACAAATTATTTTGAATAAAACGAGACCGAAAAACCCATAATCCATACAATAATAATATTTGCGTACAGTTATATGGCACACAAGCTCAATGCAGGCATTCACAATTATGAAGATAAAAGTCCATCCAGATATTGTATCGTGTGTCCACAGGCAACCCCTCTGAGTGTTATAAGTAAACAGTCCTAAATGTGGTCTGCTCCCGCCAATCAAGAACATGCATCATGGGTACTTTTTTTTTCACCAAAAGACAGCTTGCCTAAAGATTTACTCATGTCAAATTGGCTGCAAATTATCCATTATATTGACCATTCTTACTTGATTTAATTTACAATGTATCTGGCTAACTCAAATTTAATGGCTGCCTCAAGCATTTGTGTGTCAATCAACAATGAATGGATTTATGACTGAAAATGGTCACATTAAATCTTATGGTTTCTCTATCATTCATAGATTTAATTTGAGGTTGACTGTGTATATATTGATTAGCTTAAAAAAAGGAAGCTCGTTGTGCATGATCATGTCATTTGAACTTCAGTACATCTCTTTAACTGCTATGGCTCTCCCTATTCCTTTTTGAAAACCTAGTTACTGAGCTCTTATTAAATTACACATGAAAGGTTTTACAAAGGCAAATGACATACTAGGATTCAAACTCTTCAGTTCTTATTACATTTGCTTAGGTTTTTAATGTGTTCTAATACAAGCTACATCCAACCACTGCCTACAGCTGAGAAAAAAAATGCCATTTTGCAAGGTACAGACATCAACATAAAGTACTAACATAAAGATATGTTCAAATTATTACTGCTGGCATTCCTCTCTGATTGGTTACTCAGACATCATAGTTTTTATATACAACTTCCCATACAGCTCTACTGTATGGGCGCTTTATTTTACTACGGACCACAGTGCGTTTCCAACAAATTAGAGTCATCTGATTGTAGGAGAATAAACTCACGCAAAATATTGTACACATATTAATGAGGAAAATTTAAAATGTATAAAGAAAATTTATATGCCAAAACAAAGCCATTCACTCCATACACTGAATTTTTGCACAAATAAAATGTAACATTTTCTCTTGCCTGTTACTCACTGTTTCAATAGACTGGGTAGTAGTGAATACCATAAAACTATTATATACTACTCAAAATAATTTAAGGATCAAAGGAAATTTTTTGATCATTTTTGTAAGTATGTCTTTTTAAGCCAGATAGGGTTAGAATATCCCCCTTTGGGTTGTCATTTGGACTATAGACATCACGTTATTATGGGACATGCATTCATTGCACTTATCTTTAGAAACTTTTTAAGTTAACCCAGATTTCCTTTTCATGGATTTGAAGCACGAACTTAGTCAGACTAAACTGACAAACTGCCTCGAAACACCCATTGTGACACCTCATGCACCATTTGCACGTGTTTTGCATGAGTGTCATTCCATGCATGCCAATTTTAGCAATAAAATGGCTGAGCATTTTCCATTCATCATCACATCATCATTTTGGGGGGGGGGGGGGTGCATGACTTTTTCATCTGGGTAATAAACTAGTGTCTAATCAAAAGTTTTTTGTTTTGTGTTTTCAGTTCTTGAGCCATCAAATAATTATTTTGTCATTAGTCGTCACCATTTTAGCTTGTTAGCTTATATTTATATGCACAAATATTTTTGACCCTTAACTTATTTTGAGTAGTATATTTACACAGTAGGAAATGTAACCAGCAAATGCGTGTGTGGCGTTCAGCGTTTGGAGTGTAATTGTGATCAGAGCATTTGATTCGTTTCAGTACAGTGCCACCTGGTGTCATTTCTGATACTTGCCAAGGATGCACATAGTCCATTGATCCACAAATGAACAAAATAAAGATTTGACCTTTAGAATCTTTTTTCTGATTTATCGATTCATGGTTTCAAGAGATTTGTAATTTACCATTTGAACAGACCCCCGAACTAATGGAAGATACATTACGCACTACAATATTATTGTCCTTCTCCGCATAAGGCTAAAGTTTGTTGGTCAATTTGACCATTGCATTTCTTCCACACCAGTTGTTTTTTGAAAAAGGTATCACAGCATTACAGTGACCGCAGCCTTCCAAATCACCCCTTCAATCAGCACAACTTTGAATCGGTCCAAATTAGGTTTGCACTGATATCCGATACAACTGCCATTTTGTTCGTCCGATATTTCATTTTGAATGTGCTGCTCATCCACTTCAACGTGTTTAGACCGAGATCTCACTTCTTCTCGCCGCTACGCACAGTGTTCCATCTCCCCTGACAACAAACACTGTGCGACGACTGCAGCACACTTATTATGGGATGTAATGTCAATGGAATGTTGGTGACGGGAGTAAAGGCATGCTGTAGCATATCCATTCCGATAGGAAACGGGCAGAATCCAATCCACTGCTGACGCGATTAACATTGTGGAAAATTCTGACCCACATCAGAGTTCTTGTGTTTTAGAAGTCAACACATGCAACGTGGTATTGATTTTGCATAAGTAAATGAGGTCATTTGCTTTATAACCTGAAACTACAGTGATATGCAATATTCTTAGAGTGCAGGGGAAAATATCAGAATAAATGGATGCAAAAAAAAAAAGAAGGAAAAAATTTGCTCTGTACGTTTTTTTTTGTGTTTGGTTTACATTGTTACAAATAATAAATCACAGCCAAAGATGTGCACCCTGAACTCCAAAGATGTTTAGCTGCGCCATTTCTTCACACACAGCTAATGCACTCACTGGACCCGATGAGCCGTGGAGAATTTGTTTGGAAAGGAAACGAGCTGAAACGTGACCTTCCAGGAACAGAGTTCAACAAACAGGGCTTCTGTTCTGCAGATCTTTAACTAGGACGGTCTTGTTGGCGCAGCTGCACGAAAGCCAAGCGATTGGAACGCGTTCCCCCTCGATGCACCGCCCGCCCTGCCCAATGGCGCCGCGGCGTTGAAGGGCCGGTCACCGCACGGTCACCGAAAAGGATGTTTGCGGACGTAGCGTGCACTTTATTTTTCGAAAAAGAACAATCTTAGCACAAAAAACAATGCTGTAAATTAGAATATGGGGAGAAATCACACTCAAACTACACTACGGTTAGCATAGAGAACCCATTGCACAAGAATAAATATACGATGTCAAAGAAAGAAGAGGTGTTATATGGGTCCAGGCAATTAAGAATATGCCAACAGCTTAGCAAAAGAACCACCTGCAATCTTAAGACTTAAATATCAAGCCAGATTAATGTCCAAAACCTCATTTGTTCTATGAGGAATGCCATTTTGCCGTTTTAAAGCCAAGAAGCAATCACGCTTTTACACTTTTTTTTTCTTTTTTTAATCTAAAATACATTTTGGTCTGGTTGCAGAATATTGTATCAGACTTTGCAATCTGTGAAACAGACCTATATGTCAGAGGCTAAATTGAAAGTCACACTTAAAACCTGATTGGTGGCAGACCAGCACTTCTGAGGTCAGCCGCCCACCCGAGTCTGGATGTGCTGCCGATTGGTCGATGTGACTGAAAACACACGGTCATGTGACTAAGTGTGGCAGCCCTAGCCTGACTTGTGTCAGCTGGGCGTTAATAGTCTGCCCCCAAGCACTGGCCCTAGTTCAGGATCTGCTTCTTACCTACCCATTGTAGTTCAGGGTCAGGAAAAGGACTAAGCAACCTGATCCCGGATCAGCTGCTGGGAGTAGAAATTGCACTAAGTTGTTAACTGCCTCAGAGACCTTCTAGAGGTCAGAGGATATAGGTAAAAATAGTGCTGTAACCACAGGTAGTTTCCTCTTCAACACTGACACAGCCACACACACACCACACAGCAAACCCTCACAGCAAGGCCTTCCATTTCCGCTAGTAGTAGCGCACAGTGAGGCTGTGTCAGAATTTTGATGGCAATTAACAAAGCTAATTCACATGTTGAAAAGTCACAAAATTCTTCAGTTATCACAGCTGTTGTAATCAAATGTGAAATTCACAGAAGCAGTTCACTGGAAATTGGGTAGTTGGCTTTCAGAATTAGAGCACAATCACAAATTCAGTTAGCTAGAAGCCATGATCTTTCAACTGCAGGGATATTGAAATAATAAACTTGACAAAAGTCTGCATGGACAGGGATTTCCCAGCCTTTTCCAGCTCTTTGGTCAGACATTGACTGAAACTGCCCTTACTGGTAAACAGTCATGCTGATAAACCTTATTCTTTTTAACATAATATGTATTTGTTTTTGTTTTTTTTTACAAGTAACAGGAATATACAATACAGTAAACCTAAAACAAATTTAGCCACTATCTTTATATACTGTCCTGTACACTCGCATGCAACACACACACGCGCACACACACACGCGCGCACACGCACACACACACCCCTACACCCACTAAAGCACATATCCAAACAGGAGGTAATCTTATAGAAGACTACACCCCCCAACATTAACAACCATCGTTTGTTCTCTCACAGCTAAGCGCTGGTGGTATTTCAGAAATGTAAGGTGCCCCCCTCAGAGCAGGGACACCCCAGCGCAGGACCCCACCCGCCTCACTTGTCCTGTCCTTTTCCATCCTCCGGGTGGCGCCCCCTCTCCCGTCGCCCCCTGCACTCCTCACACGCGCCCCTGTCCTCCCCTTCGTCCTCATCGTCGTCGTGGATTATCTCCACCTCCAGCCGGCCGATGTAGAGCGATACCGCACACAGCCAGAAGAGGGCGACGCTACTCACCACCAGGCAGTGGAGCAGGACGGCGGGCAGGGAAAGGAGCATGGTGCGCCGCAGAGTGAACAGGTTCCCCACGTAGGACGCCCCGCCGAACGACACGCACACCCCGCCCAGGATGAAGAACGCTGCGGGAGGAAGCACATGGTCACACGATTCATGTGGTCACGCTGTGACAGGGTCGCGTTCGGCGGATCTGCGCGGACCCGCTTGTCCGCATCTGAACTGGATCAGCCGAGCGAATGAGACGAATCAGCAATTCGAGGATCAGCGACTTTCCTCAAATGTAACGCAGATCCCACCTTGCAGTAAGTGGCCACAGGCACGGAAAAACAACAGGGAATGCACACAGCAATGCAGTCACAGGTATAAATGCAGACACAAGGCCATCCGTATGAATGACTTCCTGCTGTAAGAAGAGGTCTGTAGAACATAGCAAAACGTGTAGAACAAATTTAGTAACGCGACGCAGGCGTGTGGTGCAATTCAGTTAGAGGCGCTACATGTAAATACTGGCTAAAAAAGGCATACGTTTAAAGGTAGGCCTATGTTTTACAACAACAGAAACGTATTAGCCTACAGCAGCAAGTGCGATAGGTGGTCACTATGGAAATTGCAACTTTGCTGGAAATTGGCGACCTGTAATAGCCTAAGATGAACTCTTGAGGGTTAGCCTAATAAGAAAACACTTGTAGCACCAGACAGGATATTTGGTTCCAAAAATGTGTTTGTATGGCGGATTTTGTAGGGAAACAAATTTACTGTCTACTAAACCGAAATTGTAGGCTATTTATAGGCTAAAACTTTTTAATAATATAGGCTATTATTGTTCCTACATCAGAAAATGATTTTTTTTTTTTGCATGTAGAAACGGTGCGTTTTGTGTATTTATTGTCTGACTGTGGCAAGATGAAGGTTGCGGCATAATTTGGGGGGTTTAAGATAAATAATAAATAATTTCAGAGAAACATGTCATTGGGATGTCGACAACTACCACTAGGGGGCCACCGTGGCTAAGATATTCATAACCGGCCTGTCAAATTTTTTGTCATTTTAACCCATTAAAACTAAAAACCCTAGTTTCTAATTAATTAAAGTCCACTGATTTCATTTCCATGTCGAAAATCTGTTTAAAAATTTGAATGAGCAAAACCGATCGAGCATTACAACTTATGATAGGTCTATTCCACAGAACAGGCTTCTTTCTCAGTAGCCCAGTGGCAGAACTTGTTCTCTGTTGGACAGGGGCAATCCTATTCAACACTGGCTACCAATATTAGAAATTGTGTCATTGGCCTAGATGAGGTTTCAGATTTATTTTTGATTTATCCAATAGCTACTGCTGTCTAAAAGCAAGTCATTTGCTTGAATTGAATGACTGTTGCCTTGTGGGTACTGCAGACTCAAACTGTATTATATATCAAAAAATTATATATTTTTAAAAAATCGTCAATCCAGTGGCTTGCCAGATTAGGTATGCTACATAAGTGACCAGCCGAATGCTATAGTGACCAGCTAAATCAGTTGCAAATCCAGTGGGAAGCTAAACTAGGCACCAGCCTCTGCGAATCAAGTGGGCTTCTCATTCACCACCGCCAGCCTCTCATTTAGTCTACATTAGTTTTAATAAGACACATCATAAAATAAATACATTTTTAAAAACCTTATAGGCCTACAGCATGAATCACAAGGTAATCGATTCACTTACAAGATGGCTTCGGCTACCCACACACACTAAACCGAGGACGATGGACTTCTTCACACTGTTTCGTCCCCACGCCACACCCCGCCCCACGAACTATGATTGGGGCGGGGTGTGGCGTGGGGCTCCGCCTTGTCAGTGACAAAATGAAATGCAATCACAGACCGCTCTGCAGGTCAATAAATACAATCAGTATGAGTGTTTTTAGAGAACACACAATGAAATGCAATGCAATATGCGTTTTGTTTTTAATTATGGTATGATAAATGTGCATCCTTACGTAAAAAGCAAACGCAGATATGTATTACATGTCACGATGTGTCACTAAAGCGATTGCATTTAATTAAGTCACTAAAAATCTTCCATAGTAAACAGCAAACATTCATCTAAGGTAGCCATTTTTATACACTTTGCTCCAAACTTACTCGCTCATACCAGATTAGCCTAGGCTGCCATCTTGTGGATGAGCAGTTTATAACCTCAGACGGGACCCAAAGAAGCCAGTAAAAACGCATGTGGTATGTAGGCAAAGAGCTCGCGTATGAATCAGTGTTGTCATTGGCGTTCATTGCGTAGAGTTTGTAAAAGGTCTAAGTGTCCATACTTAAATAGACTGGTACTCAAAAGAAGCGAACGTGGAAGGGAGGGAAGGATAGAGAGAGGGATGAGCAGGAGACGGGTTGTGGTGGAGTCGGGAGAGCAGTCTTGATGGAAAGCAAGGCTTCATGAACCCTATCCATAGCCGTTTACTATGGAGACCAAAGTCACTTGACTGGCTCACAGCATTTACAACATATGGTAGGTTCACAAAGCCCCAATCTCTGCTTCTTACCGTATGCAGCCTCTCGGCCCACATCACTCTGTACGAAAGCAATAACCCCTATTCCTGTGGCTAGGAGGCCATTACGGAACCAGGACAGGAACCCTGAGAGGGGGAAAAAAAGAAGAACATTTTTTTAAAAGAGTGAACAGGAGGACACAATTTACTGTTGCGCCATATTAACTTATAAGACGTTACCATACTGTATTTCTAAGGAGTAGAGCAGTAGACAAAGGAGGCCCCTCCTCCAACCATGAACCAAAAGTCTAACTTCATTTGAGGGTAGGCTGTACCCGTCAATATAAAGTACATTTCACCATAGTTTTAAATAGGTGTAATTCTGTGAAGTTGAAGTAGAAACATTCTAGGCCAGAGGCCTGGTTTTTATTATTTCCTTTCAAGCAGCAGCCAATTTAGGCCTTGGAAACAAGGTGCACAGACTCTTTAGCCAATCAATGACTTAAATTAAGCACTTAAGTGCAAGAACACATCAAAAACCAGCAAACAGCAGCCCTCGAAGATTTGACATTCCTGTTCTAGGCATCAAGTAGTACAAAATACGCAGAGCCTCCACAGTTTACATTCAAAACCTAACGCCGTTATTATGTGTATATAACACTGACACATGAATTTATATATCACAGTAGATCTGTTGACCAAAACAAATATCGAACGTCAAATGGACTACTTACCCGTCTCATGGGACTTTCTCAGCATCTATAAAATAATGATTAAAAAGTTGTCAGCCATTGAACAAACCTTACTGCAACAAATGTATGTATATCTGGGAATTTAATCATATTAGTTATTGATGTTATAGCGGTTTAATTCCACCCATATTTAACCAGCAAAGTAGACGTGTCAGTCACTGCAGGGGGGTAATTTTAGCAAATGCTAAGGTTAGGTATGGCAATGTGACATAACAATCTCACAGCTATAAGATGTGAAAATTGTTTTGTGGTGGACTACGCTATTGAATAAAACGACAGAACAGTTAATATTTCAAAGTTGTCCTGGTCCAGAGGTCACAAAGCACAGGATTGTGCGTTATGAGGGAAAAACCTCAAAACGTATGTGCCGCGCTCTAAAAATGCAGGTGTAATGTTAGCCTATATCTATCGTGACATTAAATTACATTTCGACCTGACAGGTGTCTATTATTGACTCCCAAAACCCGTGCATTAGTTTAAACTTTAGATGAAAAATGGATTTGTATGGCTCGCATAAATTTAAACTACATACAAAACACACACAGAACAGACTACTATACAATCCTAAACAACAGAATCAATGTCAATCGATTAGCTGATTTTTCTGTTGCACGTTTTTTTGTTTCTGACTGATGATTCGTGTAAACAAAAGCAGCACTATGGTCGTGTGAAAGCTGGAGAGCTCGTGATCTGATGCAGACAACAGCTGTACGGGAGTTGGCTAGCTATAGCTTGCTAGCAATAACGTCTTATATTTGATAGGTAACGTTATATCTTACTAAGGTATAATGTTTTGTAGCTATATAGCCACTTAGCTATATTCATTCGTGTAACGTTAGCTGTCCGTTAGCAAACTGCCAACAATCTAGGACTGCAACATACTAACGTTACCAGGACACTTACAGACGTTTAGAAGTACTTTTTTGAAGATACTGGGCATGGATTATGGAAAATTCGTGTACAAAGAAAGTTAACCGCATTTAGCTACCGGTCAGACTTGCAGCTAACATTGTCACGAAATCTCTTCTTACCGTGAAAAATCCCCGACCTGTTTACAATTTGGGACAGATGTTAAGGTACATCTATGACCACGGCTGCACTTTCGCCACAAGTCAGCAATTATACCGGGAAATGCCCTTTTTGAAAACAAAAAGACTAGTCTGTTACTGCATACCTGTTTTTGCCAAAGCTGCATTAGAGCTATGATAACGCGGAGCTGTCAAAATTATAACAGCGCGGAAACCCTTCAAAAAAAGAACAAAATAAAAACCGTAGCTAGCCTATGGCTTTGATAACTGTCTGGACTGAACAGGCCACTTTTTATTTCATAAAACTCAAAAGTAAGCTAAAGATATCCAGTGAGCACAAGTAGCTTACACTAGACTAAGCCTATTCAGTTCACATTTTTAATACGCTCCTTTTTCTGTAAGTATGAACTTCGAAGTTTTTTATTATTATTATTATTGTTTATTTATACATGTATTTTAGTACACGCCAAAATATGCCTTTCTGAAGTGTGTCTGTGGCTCAGTGAGTAGGTAGCCTGCTTTGTGATCTTTGCTACCCGCGACGCTGTATATTCGAATCTGACCTTTTGCTGCATGACTCCCATTCCTCTTGTCTGTAGCCTCGGCCTACACGTTTTCTTTTTATTTGGTATGCCTATTTAGACTAGTCTGTAGCGATTTGAGTACCTATAATATGCCCTGTTGGGATTCTCTCCTGTTTTCTATGATCAAGTGATGCTGGGGTGTCTTTCATGATATCAATGTATAGCTAGCTAGCCTACAAGGTTGAGGGAACAAGGTGGACCCTACAAAGGTTTATAAGTAGCCTAGAGTATTCTTTCTTAAAATAAGCGTGTAAAAGCTTTTCAAATTTATTTGACAGCCTGAAGACAAGAGAAATGGGAGCGAGTCATGCAGCAAAAGGTCAGATTCGAACCTGCAACATCGCGGGTGGCAAAGATCACGGAGCACGCTACGTGTAGCCTAAGGGTTTCCGCGCTGTTATGGTTTTGACAGCTCCGCGTTATTATAGCTATGATGCAGCTTTGGCAAAAACAGGTATGCAGTAACAGACTAGTCTTTTTATTTTCATTCGTTTTTTTGTTTTCATTTCCCGGCATAATTGCTGACTTGTGGCGAAAGTGCCGCCGTGGTGATAGATCTACCTTAACATCTGTCCCAAATTGTAAACAGGTCGGGGATTTTTACAGTAAGAAGAAATTTTATGACAACGTTATAACGTTCCGTAAGGAGACAGGTTTGCGACTTCTCGTGGATCGTGCCATACAACAGACAGCAAAATCAGCCTTTATGGCTGGGAAATTGGCATTCCCCCACTAGTTTTAATTTAACGTCATTTAATGAATGCTTTCGCACATATTTACCAATGCATCCGCCTTATCGAGCTCTGTCAAATGAGATTGCTCCAGCATCCGCGTCTTGTCCCATGACCCTTTTTCTCCGATCCGGGAGCGAGGAGTTAATGTGAATCTCCGCACAGGGGCTCCGGGGTGGAGCGGTCCAGCCCGCCTCAGGTACCGACCGAACTGGGACGCGATGCGAGGCAGATGCCTGCAAGCAAACCAACTCACAGCCGCCATAACTGGTCGAAACCAAAACACAACCTTTCCGCGACCTGTGAACTATCGCACCGCAAACGACAAACGCGAGTAGTCCTTTTATGTTGTTGAAAACATGCTCCTGAAACTGTAGCGCCACCTTCTGTACACTTAACTTGACGTAGTTTGATTGTTATTATGTCAATATATGAATATTTCTTGTGGATTTTCGTCTCCAAGTGGGACACGTCATGCAGTACCTTGAGGTCTCGACTCTTTATGATTTAACCTCATTTATGGTTCTTTATTCAGTGTCAGTAATAGGTTGCGGCCACAAGGTGGAGATGACGCTCCAATAATCAGACACGTGGGGTTCCAGCTTGGATTGAAGGGACAGTTAATTTTCTGTCAACCTGCTAGCTTTACACTGGCTGGTATAGGGGAATTTGGGGTTCATAGTCTAAAGCAAGAAAATACACTTTAGGTGATCTAAAGCAGCTGGTACAGTGGCACTATGACTTGTAGGTGTGCATATTAATGGATGATTCTTCACAATATGGCATTTCATATTATCTTCTGTTGTAATTATTTTCTATAACGCATGCAACCTGAGACTGCTGTCTTCCCACCTCTAGAGCTGCTGTCTTCACCCATATTTATGCACTTCTTATGCGTCTTCTCATTGTTAGTCACTCTGGTTAAGATTATCTGCCAAATGCCACTAATGTAATGTAGTGTGTGTGTGTGTGTGTGTGGGCTATTGCTAGCATCCCCAGGGATTTTGTGTTGGCTGGGCCATGCTTCTGTTACCTGACAATTGTTTGGCATGAGGAGCACAGGGAGGAAGGCCATTAATCCCAGGAGGTGGGGGTGGGGGGCCTTTGATGTGAAGAGCTGCCTGACCTTGTCACCAGCTCCCCACCCTGTCACGGCACGCCACTTCCTCCCTCCCTCACCCCAAACCCAACAAACAACAATCCCCTCAGACGCAAGCTGCAGTGCTTGCTGGGAAATGCCTGGGGCGTCCAATAGTTGTTGTTTGGCCAAGTGTTAGCAGAAAACAAACTGCTTTTGATGCTGTTTAACTGTTCAGACGGGTCTTTCCAGATGACTGAGAAACAGACACAAACTATATATGTCAGAGTTTCCTAGCACCTCCTAAAGAGAAGGAGGTATGAGGGTCTACATTTGGCTGAACATATGGTATATTTCATATAAGCCAATGGGTGACAAGGATTCTCAATGAAAAGATGAAACGAGCAACTTTTCACATGTGGCAATAAGTCCAGAAAAGTATTCAAACATGTAGAGTTGAACAATGCCTAACAAACAATGCATCAGCCCCACCCTCCTGGCCGTATGACACCGTTTCAACCCTGAGTCTAACATGTTATAAGGTCCTTACAATGTATGTCATAACGCTTCAGGAGACTAACTAACCAACCAAAAATATGAAGGTGATTTTTAAACATTTTGTTTTCACCATGTATAAATGATTGCACTTTTAATGCATCTCAGGGCACCATAATGTTTGATTACAAATCTAAAATTGTAGAACGCAGAGCCAAAATGAAGAAAAAACATTATGGAGGGCACTTGTACATCTATTATAATGTGTGTGTGTGTGTGTGTGTATATACAGTTGTGTTAAGACAAATAGCAGTACAACATCAGTAACCTGATGAACCACTGTTATTAGTAGTAGTGATATTTCTGCATGGCAAATAATTTACTTGTAGATGTAGTAGTGTAATAGAAAAACCGCAGACCCAACCGTCATGCCATGCACGCTGCTTGTTCTGAGTAATTGATTCATTCATTGAAAGGGGCGTGTTCAAAATAATAGCAGTGTGGAGTTTAATTAGAGAATTCATTCATTCTGTGAAAAAACAGGTGTCATTAATTGTCCTTTATTAA
Organism: Ilyophis sp. 1 JC-2022; assembly: GCA_022702515.1. Taxonomy (NCBI): domain Eukaryota; kingdom Metazoa; phylum Chordata; class Actinopteri; order Anguilliformes; family Synaphobranchidae; genus Ilyophis; species Ilyophis sp. 1 JC-2022. The sequence goes on along the minus strand of CM040402.1, from coordinate 80,628,193 downwards.
GGAAGAAGGGAAGCAAATGTTTCACACATTGTTATAAAATATATTTCCTTCTGAATTGCTAAGTAAAATTGGCCGTTCCAAACATTGTTCGGAAGAACGACGTAATTTGATTAAAAAGTTGATTGGAGAGAGGAAAACATATAAAGAAGTGCATCAAATTATAGCATGCTCAGCTAAAAAGATCTCAAATGCTTTAAAATGGCAACAAAAACTCGAAACACGCGGAAGAAAAAAAGCAACTACTGTTAAAACGGATCGAAGAATAGTCAGAATGGCAAAGATTCAGCCAATCATCACCTCCAGAAAGATCAAAGATGATCTAAAATTACCTGTAAGTGCTGTTACAGTCAGAAAACGTTTGATCGAAGCTAAGCTATCAGCAAGAAGCCCCCGTAAAGCACCATTGTTGAAAAAACGGCATGTGCAGAATCGGTTAAAATTTGCCAAGGAACACATCGATTGGCCCAAAGAGAAATGGCATAACATTCTGTGGACTGATGAGAGTAAAATTGTTCTTTTCGGGTCCAGTGGTCGTCGACAGTATGTCAGACGACCCCCGGGTACTGAATTCAAGCCACAGTACACTGTGAAGACAGTGAAGCATGGTGGCACAAAAATCATGGTATGGGCACACTACGGTGTTGGGCCTATTTATCGTATACCAGGGATCATTGATCAGTTTGAATACATCAAAATACTTGAAAAGATTATGTTGCCGTATGCCGAAGAGGAAATGCCCCTGAAATGGGTGTTTCAACAAGACAACAACCCCAAACACGAGCAACATCTTGGTTCCAGACAAAAAAGATTGAGGTAATGGAGTGGCCAGCTCAATCCCCCGACCTCAACCCCATTGAAAACTTGTGGGGTGACATTAAAAATGCAGTTTCTGAAGCAAAACCCAAAAATTCACAGGAACTGTGGAATGTAGTTCGTTCATCCTGGGCTGAAATACCTGTTTCTAGGTGGCAGAAGTTGGTTGACTCGATGCAACGCAGATGCGCAGCAGTTATCAAAAACAATGGTTATGCAACTAAATATTAGTTCAGTAATTTAAAGTGAAGTTAAATCTTGAAAAAAAAATTTCGTTTATAAAGTAAGTGTTTGAGTTTGAAGAGAAAAATGTCCACACTGCTATTTTTTTGAACAGATTAATATTCCTTTTCTTTGCTTCCTGTAAAAGAATAACGCAGACTTGATAAAATTTGTTAATGCTTTGATTTGGAATTGAATGTGTGATGTTTCCACTACATTTGAAATATGGAACTCAAAGCTATTAAAAAATATATGCACTTTATTCACTTTTTTTTAACGCACTGCTATTTATTTGAACACCACTGTACAGACGGGTGAGAAATTAAAGGAAAAATCTCTACCGTCAGGAGGGGGGATTTTTCTGGCATGGTTTGGGTCACTTGTTTACTTAGAGGGAAGGGTCACTGCAAGTCAATACAAAGTTATTCTGAGCGATCACCTTTATCCTATAATGAAACATGTCTATCCTGATGGGAGTGGTCTCTTCCAGGATGACACTGTCCCCATCCACAGGGCACGAGGGGTCACTGAATGGTTTGATGAGTATAAAAATGATGTGAATCATATGCTATGGCCTTCCAGTCACCAGATCTCAACCCAATTGAACACCGATGGAAGATTTTGGACCGACCTGTTAGACAGCACTCTCCACCATACATCATCAAAACACCAAATGAGGGAATATCTTTTCTTTTGGAAGAATGGTGTTCCATCCCTCCAGTAAAGTTCCATAGACTAGAATCTATGCTAGACTAGAGGTAGAATTAAGATAGTAATATGCATCTACATAGGCATGTACACAACACGCGTACACCCTTGGGGCGTACACACACTGTGGCGTGCACAAACATGAATTAAAATATCAAGGTTACATTGTGAAATGGAGATTAATATTTTTCCCCAAAATAAAACATTTTTTCTCTCCCGGAATAGACGTTGTCCCTGGAATCGCAGGAAAGTGGGCTTGTTTTAAGGCATTAAGCTACCTGACATCTTTAGTGTCATCACTAAGGCTGTTTATGCTATTAATCAATGTTAGAATGCACGCAATATGAATTTCGGATGAAGCTTGAACTTCACTAGCTGAAAGTTACTGCCTGTGAGAACTGCCTCATGGTATTGATGTTTGACAATGCTTCATTGTATAATCAAACACAATTCATTACACAAGCAGGCTAATTTGCCTTTTTCTAAGCTGAGACGGAAGCCAAGTTCTGGTAGTTTATATACTCAGCTGTTATAACGAAATTAAACCGCATATATTTTGTTAAATAACATCACTGGTGTAAGCTCCTGTTTCCCCATTATTATATTTCTGGGAAACGGGAATAGTTTATGTGCTTATAGTGTATGTTTGTTGTGTGTGTGTGTTAGTACAGGAGCATAAGGGAGGGAGGCAGTGAGGAGCTGGCTCTCATTAGTAAATGATCTCATCAGGGTTGTTCTGGTGCACTCGCCAACACTGCCATTGTGGAAATATTCACCCCGTCTCCGTGGTGACAGGTCTAGTTGCCTACCCCCGTTGTGACAATCCACGTTGGCTCATCCTCCTTCCTGGCATCAAATGCTTACTCACCGAGAAGTTGAGACAGGACAGCCCATCCGCACTCACATCCCTGGCGTTTCATGTAAATCGAACCAAACAATTACCCAAAATGTTTGAACGAAACTGTGTGTCATGTGAAAACGCATTTGTCTCCGCATGGAGAGTGTAACCATTATTTGGCACATGCACCAGCTGTTATATGACTAATATAAGCAGCTTGTGTGTGTCGCTGAAATGTTACTGTCAGTCCCAAATAACAGCTGTGTTTGAGTACCCCTTGTACCCATAATGTGTTATAAGAGTAGGAATGACTGATCTAGGATCAGGTTTCCCCAGTCCACATCTTCCCCTTATCAATTATCAACTATAAAGCAAAACCGATCCTAGAACAGCACTCATAGTCTGAGATACATTATGAATACAAGCCCAGCTCCAGTGAACAGTTACTGAGGTCATAACATCAGTACCACAGGTCATGCCCATCTCTCCCTGGAGTTTTAGTGCATTCTGAGCCAAACTATCTAGTGACCAGATACGCCCCATGCTCACAGTGGTTACATTGTACTGGAACGTGCTATACATGTCTGAAAGGGACAGTGGCTGATTAAAGCCTGAAACAGACTAATATCCATCTTGTTTCAACCCGGACTACTTTCAGGAATAGCTCCACATTGGACAGATAAAGGTGCATACAGGTGCCGATAGAAAGGAAAACTCCACATGAATGACTGGGATTCCAGGACATGATTTACAAAACAAAAACAAATCTTTAATGAAATACTGCAAAATTTCGAAAAATTAAGCAAACTTGTTTTTTTTGTTTTTGTTTTCCATTGTTTAAAATTTCTATTGCATTTGAATAACATCCACAGCTTTAAAGCATTACATCTTTCCATTTTCCTTTATCTCACTTTTAACAATAAAGTGCATTTTTTATTTTTTTTATTCTTTAATTTGTAGCACACACAGCCCTCCCAACACCTCACCCCATCCCAAAAGAGCTTGTCCAGTGCTTTAATACCGCTTCTTCAAAAAGCTCAGTTTCTCCAGTTGGTTTGCTGTTCTGTTTGTTTTTGGCTCCTCCCCTTGTCCCAGGCTTTGCTCTTACGGCTCTGTGCTCCACCCCAAAATGGTGGCTGAGGTGTCTGGGCAACTGTCTGAAGAAACAGGTCAGGCCATGCTGCTAAGCCTCCAAGTGCTGTGGAGGAGGGGGGGGGGGGGGGGCGTGTACTTAACTGAGCTACAGATTTAATTAACGTAGGCTCATACATATAGCTTGAACGTTATTTTAAGGAAAGTTAAAATACGGTACTGCCTCTTTTTTTTTGGCCATTAAGGCTCTAGTCTTCTGTAAAAGCCGGCTGCGATCGATACCGCATGGACGATGCGTCTTCTTCCCTGTCCGTCAACAATACCTACACAACGTGGCCTACCGCCACCATGACGTGCGTGTATGTGTGTGTGTATGGTTCCATATTAATATACAAGTGTCGACAGGTAAAGCGATATTTAGCTATCCGTTACACTAGTTTCAAGAACTGAACACTGAGCAACTGGATATCCATTTACAAGTGTCTAGGGTGCATTGTGTCATGCAAACCTGCCCTTCCTATGCTGTGCTGAGCTGTGCTGTAGTGTGCTGCGATAGGCTGCAAGCCAGGCAACATTGAGCAGTTCCTTAAAGAGCTGGGGGCGCTAACCTGCAGATTAGAGACCATTTCCCAGGTGTGCTATTATACCCTTGGAGCGACGTACTTGACCTGGCCTGTGGAGGTAAATATTCAGCTGTATGGTACACATACAGCACGTAACATTTCAGCTGTTATTTTCCCAGGACAATTTGGACAGGAGGGTCGGCCAAGAAAATAGATCATAAATAATGGATAAGTTCTCTTGTAGGTCCCTGTCTTGCGTCTGCACGACTCTAATTGTGTGAATTGAAAAAAGTGAGTGAAACTATTGGTGCTGCAGGAACACGCTGACTCACACTTCCTCCTCTGCCCACAAGTGCTTTGAGGGATGAACGCTCCGAATCTTACTTTTTGAGGCTTCTAAGGTGTTCTTCATCAGTGATTATGAGACGGGCGCTTAACCCTGCAAGATCACAGATATGTGATTTAAATGTTTCTCCTTGTTTCTTAACTGAACATTCCAATGCTGACGTATTGGTAATTGAATGGAGTTCAAGAACAGTGACTCCAAAAAACCCACTCTTCAAAGGGTTAAATGTGTTTGCGCAGCCGGGACCCACAAGGGGACTGAAGAACAGGTGCGAGTGTGGGCGCTAGCTCCAGGTGCTGGTAGGGAGAACCTTTTGACCCTGGTTACCAAGTGGGAATCATATGGGCGGGTGGAAATGGGCTGGTGGCTGAAAATCAGGCCCCGAAACCTGACGTGAAACAAGCCGTCGGCTTTGGAGCTTTCAGCTCGGCAGCCTCCGAGTTTCCTTTACAAGAAGGCCATATAGTGTTTCAGCAGACGAAGAAAAGTTAGCGGACTCCAGAGACCTACCTCGCTCTCTCTCTCCCACTCTTACTCTTACACACACACACACACACACACACACAGGCATGCGCACACAGAGTGGCTCGACCCAACGCTCCCTCCTTCCCCCATATCACGTATTCTCTAGTCTGAGCATGAGTATCTGCGTTCCCGTGCGCGAGAGTAAACATCACTACGTCTGAAACCGTATACACTTTCAGAATGGAAAACATCCATATAGGTTACTGTGCAGTCCTTGGAGAATGCATTGTTTAGTAAACTAGCTCAAGCATAGCAGTCAAGAGAAAAATTTGAAAAGATTTGAGAGATTGAAAACAACTTCTTGTAGCAGTGTGGGGGTCTCTGTTTGTACACCATGTAGAGTGGGACCCTCGCTCCCTAACTTACAGCAGAAGCTGCGGTCAGCTGTACGACTGAGTATGGTGTACGCAGTGTCTGCATCGTGGAGCGACGCTGGAGGGAGCAGCCCCGTCATATTGTCCAATCAGAGGCAGAGATGAAAGCGTGACTGAAAGCGTGATAAGCAAAGTCCACTTCCTCCTGGGCGGCGGCGGATGTCACTCTGTATTAAGACGATGGGAGACTACGAAGCCGCCGCTTGGTGGTTTGATGTCACTCCGTGATGACTCCCTAATACTACGCCTCCGGCAGGCCAGGGCAAAAACTCGCAGGAGGCCGGCGAGGAGAAGGGTGAACTCCACCCTCTTCTCCATGTCCGTGTCAGAGTGCATGGATGATGGCCAGGCAGCTCCTGGATGTCGTAGCCTGTGGTAAATATAGGAGCCTTGAGTGTGCTACGATGTTACCGGGGGGGGGTGAAAGTTTGAGTCTTTTTCGAGAGGGTGCGGGAGGGGTAGTGGTTTCAACCCCAGAGATGGAGTCCTTGTCACCGCAACCCTCCTCCCCACCCCCCCGCAGCTATCAAACACCCAAAGTGTCGGACACAAGGCAGGTCCAGTTTGGATGATTTGGCCTCGCTGAAGTGGGTGGAGCCTTCTGTCTTCCACTATACGGAGGAAACAGGATTGCCTGACTGGCCGCCACCCACCGGAGTCCCCACCCTCTCCCCCACTGTGACACAATCACGTGGCCAGGAGCACCTCCGCACGAGCTGACCTCGAACCAAGCAGGAGGGGGAGGCGGGGCTTTAATGCGTTGAGGGCGGGATGGAGGAAGCTGGTCTTTGTGTGTCTCCCCTCAATATTTTGTCCAATAGCAGCGCAGGTAGGCACATACATGTTAAAAAAACTCCCCTGGGATTGACAGCCTCCAGCCAGGTTAATACTTGTCACTTTGAGTGACAGGCACTTGAACACCTTTCTGTCCGGTTGCTGTGGGAACAAAAAGACAACACAGAGCTGCAGACAGCCAACTACACATGTGAAAGTGTCTGCAGTTTCAGATAGAGCTACCGAGTAATCTGTACATGGCGAAAACGCATAATAGGCTTTAAGTGAAAACTGAAAACTTGTGTGAGGTGTCCTTGCTCTTATAAGGCCAGATGGGACTTACCTAATCTGTACTTCTCTTTGGCTTCAGCCCTCTCCTTGGCATCAAAGTACCAGACTGTAATAGCATAGCTGTCAGACAGAGGAAAAAACATGAGGGGTCAGGGTGCACCTCTTCCGGGCAGGGCCTGGCATTGGACTGTCATGTATGATGTCACAAAAGGAAAGAATACAATGGGGGGGCCAGGGGCCCTGGCATTGGACTGCCATGTATGATGTCACAATAGGAAAAAACACAGTGGGGGGGCCAGGGGGCCTGGCATTGGACTGCCATGTATGAAGTCACAATAGGAAATAACACAGTGGGGGGGCCAGGCATTGGACTGCCAGGTATGATGTCACAAAGGGAAGAGAATAGAGCAGGGGTCCTCAATCTTATCCAGAAATGGCCAGCGTGGGTGCAGGCTTTTGTTTCAACCAAGCAGCAACACACCTAATTCTACTAATCAAAGTCCTTAGCAAAGACACTAGTGGTTAATTAGTAGAATCAGGTGTGTTACTGCTTGGTTGGAACAAAAGCTTGCACCCATACCGGCCCTTTCTGGATAAGATTGCCCTTTCTGGCATTGGACAGCCGGGTATGATGTCACAAAGGAGAGAGAATAAAGAGTGGGGTCAGAGGGCCTGGCATTGGACTGCCGGGTATGATGTCACAAAGGGGAGAGAATAGAGAGTGAGGTTAGTGGGCCTGGCATTTGCCAGGAATGATGTCACGACATCAAAGCACCTGCTGAAGACTCACATGCTCTACGCCAGGGGTTTCCAACACGTTGCTTGCGAGCTACTGGTAGCTCACAGGCAGCCAATCAGTAGCTCGCAGATAATTGATATTTAATGTATGTGGTATCAGTAATAGTCTAATATTTGTTCAGGACATCTATTATGAATAATAGGACATAATCGTACATACAGTATTTAATAGTGATATATTAAAGATGGGAAAACATAGCAATGTAACGTTATTATCTTCTGTTTTATTGTGTGCATCAGGCTATATAAAGGTAAAATATAGCAAGTGGATTGTCTTATGACATTAAGTAGCATAGCACCCCTCTATAGTAGCTAGCTCTCACTCTCAATTAGGTTGGAGACCCCTGCTCTACGCTGTTTCAGCAAATGTTTATACACAACAAGGACATGGAAAGATAAACACACTGCCTGGCCAAAAAGAAAAGTCGCCGTTGCACCCGTCATGCATAGTGCCCACTGTACAAGCCTCTGGAGGCAGTGTTATGATCTGGGGTTGCTTAAATTGGTCAGGTCTAGGCTCAGCAACGTTATGCAGCAATAAAATGAAGTCAGCTGAGTACCTGAATGTACTGAATGACCAGGTTACCCCTTAAATGGGCATATTCCAGTACGACAATGCCAAGATTCATCAGGCTCAAATTGTGAAAGAGTGGTTCAGGGAGCATGAGAAATCATTTTCACACATGAAAGAAATATTAGTGTGCGACTTTTTTTTTGGCCAGGCAGTGTAGAATGGACGAAAGATAGCAAAAACATAGAAAGAGAGACAGTAATATGGTGTTTGCAGCTTACTTCTATTTTAGCATTTAAATTGATAGGGTTGGCAGTGTTGTCCATGAATATATTTCTTGCCAAACACAATTTGAATTTGAGTGAAATAGACTTGGCTACCTTCTACTTCCACTGCAATCAACAGCAAATGGAGACAGAGCTGTACTTACTTACGTCTAATAAATAGAACTTTTCCCCCCCCAAAATTAAAAACAAGACACTCAAGCTTCCCAAGCCAGCCTGAGACCCAACCATTTCAAATCCTCCTTGGAGAGGAAGGGTTCTGTGCAAATTTAGCAGCACAATATGTCGCTATCTGCCACAGGTGGAAGGACAGCAGTGATGCCCACCAATTATTTATTTTTGTATCTGAATTATATATACACACAGTATATTTGTATTACGTGTTTACACTTATAATTGCCGGGCGCCAGGCTGGCCTACATTAGTGAGAGTCGCAAACTGACTGACTGACTGACTGATTGATTGATGTCTACCTTGTTGAAAGTCACATGAGAAGTGGCGTAAATAGGCAGAGTAAATGGTGGTAGTATACTGATCTTGTTACATAACAACCAACCCCACTTTTTTCATATCGTTCACAGCTGATCGGTAACATCACAGTAGAGGTGCACACAATGCTGGGGCAGAATATTCTATATATTTTTTTAAATCTACATTTTGATGTTTAACTTCTAATATCTTAGTCACATCAACACTGACTGAGCTAAGCACTTTGGTGTAAATATGTGTAATATTTTTCTGTTAAGTTAGCTGATGATAAATTCAGTTTAGCAAATTTAAAGGGGTAACATGGTGGTTTACCTTACTTTCTGGTGTTCTGTATGATATTGGTACATATGAGCATTGCGGGAACACCACGGAACTATCAAATTTGTATTTTCTTTAGTTTTGGAGAAATAGACTATTTCATTTTGCGGTCCCATTTTCAGGTTGTTTCGCGTGTGACGTCACATGCTAAATGACCACTCCCCGGTGTCTCCAAACTGTCTATGGAACACTGCCCCATCCACACTCACAACAAAAAAAAAAGACGTGAATTTGAACTTCATCGGTTCACAGCCTTGTTACTTGTTTATACAGAGCATGATTGATTATCTATTATTGCAAGCTAACTTTACTGAATTTATTGTTAGGTTGCAAACCTTAGATAAAAGTTAGCAACATTTTAAAACGTTGACTGTTTCGATAACCAACTTGTAACCTAACAAGGGTAAAAACTACATCTAAGCCGTCCTGCTAACATTACTGTATGCATCTGCTTTTGGTAACGTTAACCCTCCTGCGCTATGGCAGTACCATGCACAGCGCACTCGATTCGACCATACTCTAGCCTTACTTTATCGAACATACCCTTCTCTGGCATTAAACTGTGCTGTAAGGTTTCTGAAGTGATAAGTTAACGTCATCTAGCTGAATCAATCCTTCCCAGCATGCTATCGATAGCGTGGCCGACTGCTGCGGGAGATGCACCATCGTTGTGCTTTTATCGTACTTTTTTCAAAATTAGCAAATTCTGGGATATAGCCTGGTAGGTAGCGTGTACCTTAACAATGTTTGGAGGTTAAAAGCTGGTGTGACATCTCACATGGCTTATAGTAAGGACTTTGTAAATGCCTATACACTTCCTAGTAAATCCAGTCTTGAGGTAACTATGGTTAACTATGGACCACCGTAAAGAACTGACTGACAGTTCTCATTGATACGCCTACAAAATGAGGTAAACTTGTAGAATGGAAAATTTGGGCATATAAAAAGGAGCAAATCAACAGCAAAGCTCATTAAAAGACGTATTTTTGAACGAAGTATTCATCTTTATTGCCGTTATTGTTAACACATGCCTAAAACAACCTCAAGCGAAATTAAAAAGCTGATAGCTAAATAAAAAACATTGAGTAATTGTGCGATTCATAATCCGAATAGTCGATTATTGGTTTCAATAATCGATAGATTAATCAACTATCAAAATAGTCGTTAGTTGCAGCCCTAAACGCGTGACGCATATAAATTATCCACCATCTGCCATGTCACAAGCACACCCCTACACAAATGCAATTTTACCGTTCCTTTCCATTTATTATAAAGCGCTAATTCATAATGACACTCATTCTTTATAACTAACAAAAGCACCGTTTATTCATGGAAAAATAAGCTAAAAAGCATTACAATTAAGCATGCAAGCATAATGACGCTGACACTTGATTGAGCAAGGATGTTCCATTTGCCTAATGCATGCTGCCTCTTTTCCTCCATCCTCGTATCTGATCCTTGCATCCTTTCCTTGTGTCTTCCGTTGGGCGGAGCTAAGGAGCGAGAAAAGGACGCGAGGAAAAGATGCAAAGAGTAAAAATAAGCGATTGGAATGAACCCTTAGAGTACTCAAGTGACTACGTCACACTGGTTTCTGAAGTAAATTCCCCATTAATTTAGAGCATAGACATTAACTAAAACTTACTTTTAAACCATAATCTAGTGATTATGTTTTACCATCAATTTCCTGGATTGTTCAACATAATGCCCGTTCGCAAAATATGTAGTTTTTCTGGACCAGTTTAAAGTATATTTTACATTTTAGTATTTTTTTGTGAATATACCAGCGCTGGCACTGTTTAAAAACTCAACGTACCATAATTCCCTCCGGACAAGCAGCGTTATCTCCAAACGTTGTCATATACTAACGTTAGCCAGCCGTAGCACATAGCTCCGTTTTTAAACACTTTTTCCTAACGTTAGCTAGCTAGCTTGAAGGACTAAAAGCTAGAATTGCTTTATGTGGTTAACCGTAACGTAGTTTCTAACCTTGTTGGGCAGGCTTCTCAACTTAGCAAGCTAACGTTAGCTCGTCTTCAGCAGCAGTAGCCTACTACCAGGCATTCTGCCAAAAACGAGAACCACCCGTGCGTTGCAGTACTGGATTTGTAGTCCGTTAAAGTGGACTACAAGTCTAACTACAATGATTAATCCATTACTTTAAAAAATAAAAATGGGAACATGCGATATATGGTCTATATCCTCATACCACACAGGCTAATCCAGGAACGTTTCGGCTCATTCAATAAATCAGATTTCAAGAAATAGTCGATAGTCTCCGAAGCCCGTTCTATCGGTCATAGGGAATTTACTTCTGAAACCAGACTCCGCCCACTTCTGATGTACTCACTTGAGTACTCTATTGCTTTCACCTCTGTTGCCTATTATCTTTTGCCCTTTACTAAGCAGGCTAGCTAGCAAGCTAGCAATAAATCATTACTCCCATGACATTACATAAAAATGAGTCAAAAATCCTAAAAACGTTTGTAATTATAAAGTCTCACCATAGCTAGCTAGCTAGCTAGTTTACAATATCTTGACTTCTGGCTAACGTTGCAGTGCTTCCCCTAACTTGACTCATCTGTGGCACACCTCCACAGCATGGCCACAAAATAATGTTGTTATTACTACTGTTACTATTATAAATTTTATATTTATAACTATTGTTATTATTACGGATATTATTGTTATTATTATGTTTGAGTGCTATCAACAATCAACACTTTGGCTATATGTATTTTAATGTGTCATGCCAATAAAGCACTTTGAATTTTAAAGAGAGAGTTGAAGGAATCTCATGAGAATAATTCTGTAAAGTCAAACAGAGACGAAAGAGAGCAGGTGATGAATCCTATTAGCAGAAAAGTTAGTTTTCATTATTTATATTTCTGGGCGAGTCTGGCTGAGATAAAACATATACATTTTTCAAGGGAGCCCTGGCCTAGAGGAAAGGAACATAGAGAAAGAGGAAAGGAATGTAGAGAAAGAAGAAAGGAATGTAGAGAAAGAAGAAAGGAATGTAGAGAAAGAAGAAAGGAATGTAGAGAAAGAAGAAAGGAATGTAGAGAAAGAGGAAAGGAATATAGAGAAAGAAAGGAATGTTGAGAAAGAGGACATGACTGAAGAGAAAGAGAGAAGGAATGTATAGAAAAAGGAAAGAGAAAGTGGCTAGGAGACCGGGCAGTAGGGGGTTAAAGGTAGGTTACAGGAGCGCGGCTCCGATTTGTTTATTCCGGTCTCTCTCCCCTGAAAGCGAGTGCTTTAATTGAACCACTGGCAGCCTGCGTACAGGAAAGGCGTGCTTCCTCTGCCACGCCTGACCCCCAGCTGTCAACCCCCCCAACATTTCCCCTCTCTCTCTCTCTTTCTCTTTCTTTCCATCATCCCCATATATTCAATACAATTTAAAGGCTAACGTTGAATAATCTCATAGTATATTCAAGGGGCCTTTGAAGTTGCATAATAAGGCAGACAGTAATGGAACAATCACCATTGCCATTGTCCTATTTGTTGTCACCGACGTACTGCATGACTAATTGGCGGGGCTCCTCTCTGGTTTCAAGGTGATGACGTTACTGTTGAATCTCTATTTTATTATCTCTGCAGGGATCCCACTTTGAACTGAATTCTGGGAGAAGGATCAGTAGCCTATATAGTGCAAAAGACGAATGACACAGCCTTGCAGTCAATCATTTCAATACTCAAAGTCTGTTGGTACTGCATGTAAGGGTGTAATACCCTTACACTCTTTGTGATGGAGAAGGGTTCGTTGTAGGACTGGGGCAGATCCGTGGTGGACAGTGCTTCACTCACCGTGTGGCATAGGCAGGCTTGACCTCGTGGGGGTTCCGCCGATCTGACCAGAAGATGAGCAGGCGATCGAAGATGGGCTCGATGTTGGCCACGACGTTCCGCCCCTCTGGGTAGATCTGGAGCAGGCCCCCGTGAACCTGAACACGCACACACACACACACATGCACACAGACACTCAGTGTCTTGTTTCCTAATTTTCAAGATGAGGACTGTGCTTCTGCAAAACACCTTTCTATACACCTTTCTTTTTCAATAAAAAAATGTTAAATGGCAAATTATACTCTGCAGTGCGATTCGGTGAGAATTACATGACCAATTTATCCTTTGTGTGCCTGAGTTTTCTTTCCCAGAAAACAAGGGGTAATCATAGTTACAAAAGTGAATCCTAGGTGATTGAAAGTTAAAGATTTTAGTTATTTTCATAATTAAAACTGGAGTACGCAACTTTCTCAGCGGTCACATTTGTTGTCAAAACATTGGCCCTGCCCACAGAGAAAGAGACAACAATTGGTTTGCGTCATGAGCCACATTGTTTTGAAAAGAAAAATTGGGCCGAATCAATGCAGAATTTGAGGCTATAAACACAGTGTACGGTGCTAGATTTCTCTCACAACAGCTTTCTATGATTGCTACCAACTGAGCATGACCGTTCCCCGATATTGTCCTCGAAAAAGGTTGCGTACTCGAGCTTTAATTAGTCTGTTTTACACACTGACATCTATGGGCATTAAATTCCAACCTAAAGTATAAATGGAGAGCGCATAAGAATTGAGGCCAGGTGAGGGGTGAGAGGCTCCAGTGTACCGTAATGTCCCAGTTCTTGTTCAGATAGTAGATACAGGTGATGCAGCGCCCATCTCCGTTGGGGTTGTCCACATGGCGCACGTAGCCTGTTCCGTTGCCAGGGTAACACGCAACCATAGCCTGCGGGAGAAATGAGGTCAGATGCAGACGGCTCATTCGATCTCCCCGCCCACAATCCATACACCAGCACAAACAGAGCAGCTCCAATTAAAAACCGTTTTTGCCTGGCTAGACTGTTGGTGAAAACTATCCATTCTGGCTACCCATGTGTGTCATCTGGGTGCCCCTGTCACTGTCTCTAGAACAGGGCTCTCGAACTCCAGTCCTGGATGGCCCGCAGCCTCTACTGGTCTTTGTGATTTCCTTTCAATCAGCAGCCAGTTTAGGCCTCGGAAACGAGGTGTGCAGACGCTTTAGCCAATCAGTGACTTAAATTAAGCTCTCAAGTGCAGGAGCATATAAAAAACCAGCAGACACAGCGGCCCTCCAGGATGTGAGTTTGAGATCACTGCTATTATAGACTGGTAGCTCTATAAAAGTGGCTGTGTATAATGTACTGTGGACTGAGAGGCGTTTAGAAAACGCTCTGTATCACGCGCCTCTGCCTATCACATCAGTGCAGTAAACACTGGCTCAAGCCACACACACTAAGCCACAGTAATGTACCCTGCTCTAGAATTTGCCTTTTCTGATCTGCCGCCTTAGTCTTAGTCTTGTAAACGAACCCTCCCCCACCCAAACCCAAAACGCAGTACTCTCTATAAAAAGCTCAGGAGGCAGGGTTCGAGAATTTCTTAAATTTTTTTATTCCTGGATATTCCCGTCCCGTCTTCACCGAGTCGGCCTGAGCGGGCTGTTATTTAAAAGTTAGGGGGAAGGTTTTGGGGGAGGGGAAGCCGTTTCCAGCCCCCACACCCCGAGGCCCTTCCTGTACCTGGTTGGGAGAGCAGAGAGCCTTTTGCAACAACATCCTGCTCTTTAAGCTAAAGGCATTCAGATATGGAGGTTGGGGGGGGGGGGGGGTTGTGATGTCACAGTTAAAAGGAGGGGGGGTGCGAAGGGGTGCTTTTGAGTGGTGGAAGGTTTCACCTGAAGGTTTCAAGTGCAGTCTTAAATTTGACACTGTGCCTTTAAGTGGTGCCCCCTGTGTGCGTTCCACAAAGTGCTGCATCATCAGCAGGGGTGTGGCTTTTCCTGCTGGGGAGCACCGCCCCCTCTCCCACCCTCCCCCATTTCCCTTAACCCCCCTCAGGGCTTAACCGTCGCACTGCCAGAAAGCAGCGGCTGCGTTCCAGGCGGCAAGCGTATTATACCGTCACTGCCCCTGCCAGTGTACGCTGGCGCTCAGATCTCACAGAGATCATGCGCAGGTCATATGACCAGCACCTGTCACCCGTCACCGTGACTGGCACTCGAGCGATGTGCCATTTGCTTTTCAAACGCTCACCACCTGAGGCCGACGCGCACATTTGGTGGTATTACAGGCGAACAGACGGGCACACATGGCGGTATTACAGCGGACCACCGTAAAGCACGCTCTACACTCCAAGATTTCCGCTGTTGTGAGCCTCAAACTCTGCTCATACCAGTGCGTGCGGTTCACAAACTGTTTCAGTCAGGCCCCCCTTTGGTAACAGGACATCTCTTTACCAGTTATTTTTTTACCCGCCCCCACCACACACACACACACACACGCGCGCGCACACGCTCCCCCTGTTGTCCCCCCGTGTGCTTTCCTATCTGTTCTGTAGTACTTCGATGACGTTTCTGTATGCACTTACTGTATGTCGCTTTGGATAAAAGCGTCTGCTAAATGACTGTAATGTAATGTAATGTTATCTGTGGGCGGCACGCCCCCTACCTTTGGGACCCACTGGTTCATACAGACTAACTGTAACGGCATTAGTGCACACTTCCTTAATACATAAACCCGCTTTACACTTCTTACGCCTTCACACCAAGGGAAACAAAAATAACCCAATATTACACATCATATATACTGACCCTCTCAATACGAAATACAGCGGTTTAATCCGTACAATACAGCTTCTTACTGTAACACGGCATATTAATAAGCATACAAACGCATTAAAAAGATGTGTCTTTATTAGGACTTTATGTTTCTTTATTTGGTGCATTGACTCAGTGACAGAATCTACAGACTGACGGTGCCAACTGAACGCATGTGGCCTTCGTGCCGTGGGCCTGGCTTTTTAAAATAGAGCAGTGGTCTCCCCACACTGTGTGGCAGGCATACCCTTCTCTGTGGGGTGGGGTGGAGTGGGGTGAGCCATCAGGGCTGCCCTGTTCGGTTGAGGAGCAGCGATACGGTCAGGTCCTTATCGGGGCCCAGGAGAGAACGCTTCGTCCCCTCACCGTCTAAACAAACCCCCACCCACGATGGTTATCCGCGCGCTCGTCACAACGAGCCGGGAGGAGGAGAAAGCCTCACGGCCGCATGCACGGTTGGTACTGCTGCTCCTGGGTTAAAGTGGGCCTGAGCAGGCCGGGCTACCCACTGCTGCCGAACCCAGCCTGAATCACAGCAACGGCGGTACCAAAAACACAACTGCCACCGCTGTAACTACTGCTATGATATCATGCCATAGTACAATGCATGGATAAACCCCTGCACAAAGTGCACATAATTCAGTAATGATGAATTCAAATTCTTCACAAGCTTAATTCTTCTCCAAGTAGGTATTATCTTTTTAAAAGCCTGTACAGGTTTAATGCTGTAATCCCAAATTTTTTCATATTAAAAAGTACCTAAGTAGTTGATACCTTTTCACACTGGCATTTTTGTAGCAATATCCATTCAATGTATTTGTGTTCTGTAATTGCTCCTTCATATGCTGTTCTCCATTGGTGCCATCGGGTACGGCTGTCCTGCCATGTAGCCAAACGTGATGACATGTGCACAAGTATTTGCGTGTCTAATGCGGAAGCTCAAGCGCCTAAAATGTGGTTTGATATGTTGCTCAATATTACCGCGTAGGAGGGTATTGTTGATCATCTCTAGACAGTCCACTCTCTCCAAAATATGTTACCGCTAATATCTTCTAAGAAAATTAAACAGTTTGGGGTTGTAGTTTAGTTGACTGAACCTCTGGGATTTCGATTATGAAAATGAACTGTTGTGACCACCAGTCACCACAGATGCCGCCAAATTCACCAAAACTGAAAGATTAGGGATTACCACTTTAAGGATGATGCACCAGTGGATTCCTTGGACCACAGATCCTGGGTCACAGTTTACCCACCATGAGTTACTTAATATTTTGTGTTACACACATACACTGATCAGCACTAAGCAACACAGTGATTCTAAACCATGCTAGCAGGTGCCCCAGACTGTGGGCTTTTCATGCCAATCTTCAGTGACAGAATAAAGCGCACTCAACATACTTCACTCCGATTGGCTCTGGCCAATTAGAATTAAAAGTGATGAGGCGAATCATGGAAACACACTGGCCACAGTAGCCTTTAATCCCAACGCGAGTCGATCTGAAACCGTGTGGCGGTAATGGACTGCAAAAGGCTGCGAATAAAGCAGTTTTTCAGCCAAAGCGAAGACCGGCCCATCAGCACGCCCCCTTTGTTCTGGGCCCACAATTGTGCGATCCTCCCTCTGTGCCCGATTCAACTTTGACGACCCGCTAAACCCAAAACCCAGACACACCCAGTTCCTCTCAGTGGCTAAAATCAAAAAGGCCCCATGGTCACCCTTGGTCTTATTGGTTGTTGTAAGCAGGCGGGTCAAAGACAAAGCTGTAATCTTTGCCTTTGTTATACAGTGCTAACTGACTGACTAGGGTGTGGGGGGAGGGGGGTCCCGGGGAAGGGGCAAAAACACTCTGGCCTCTTGTAGGAGGGTAAATCAGGTGGGTGTGGCTGTTCCTGTAACCTAATTCCACATGGAATGGGGGTTCTGCAGAATGTCAGGAGATGGTAACGTGTGGTGACAGCCAATTACGGTGGGTTAATATCAGGGGTGACCCCCCCCCTGACCCAACAGGCAGAGGGGAACCAGGGAGGGAAAATTATGTCATCATACAGGGGGAGGGGCGTCAGGGAGAAGAAACATGCCCCTTTGTTTCACCCGAGTCAGTTTTCAGCTCCTGAAAAAAAGCCCTTCACAAAAATGTTTTACGGCAGCACTTTCAGTTCACCACGACTCCTCTGCTTCTTCAACTCAAACAGGGTCCCTTTGGAAGCTGTTAACTGAAAAGGCACCTGGGGCCATTCTATAAAAGATAATTGGTAGTTGGCCTCGTAATTATCATGTAACATGCACGTGTCACATTAAATTAAAACTGAATCAAGCTTGAATTAAATGCAATATTTTCAGGGAAAAAAAGACATCCTGTCAATCAAAACACCTCCTGTGGCCAACACTCGGCTAAAGTCCCAAATGCACACCAAGGACATGGTGACTGCTTAAATCACTCACTTGTCACGTAAAATACAGAGAAGGTCTTTAGCAAATAAACATGAAGTCAATGTCTCTTGCAGGGAATATTTCAAAGTGCTTGCCATGTCCAAACAACGCCTGCCTGGATTTTATTTTCTAATAGCATCCTTTAAGCTGCTGGTTTGTACAATGACGCCAATAAACCTCGAAACCTAGGTGATTAGCACTCTCGTATCTAGTCCCAAACTGACTGAGTTAGAGAAAGATACTGTCCCCTCCCTCTCGACACACACCGAACCAGGCCGACCGGTGGAGTGAAGTGCATTTCGACTCGACACCAGCGCTATTTTCTTTTCAAATCACGCATATGATTAGAGGCTCGACAGCAGCCAATCACCGGGAGCCCGTGGCAAATTAGCGAGCGTAGCCATAAGGTAAAAATCCTGAACAAACTGTTCTGGAACACAATGGCGATAGGGAATACAAAATGTACTGATAATATTCACAGGGGGTGGGGGGCACTGGGGTGAGATGAGGCTAAGGCAACACAGGAAGTCTGGTCGAGAGCCGCGCTGTTTTCAGAGCCCTCGGTTGAGTCAGCAGGACTGGAGGAGCGGGATTGGCTCAATCAATAAGCGGGTCGCGTTGCGGTCTCCGGTTCCCCGAGGGGGCCGCGCGGGCGTGTAATCTCTTGCCGTGCCTCTCGCTTGTGACAAAGCACTGCATCGCCGCTGTCATTCCGTCCCTCCCTAATTCCCCCTCTCCTGTCCCATAACTCACCTCCGCCCCCCGTCCTCCACACCTCTACCATAATCCCTCTCTTCTTCCTTCCTTCTGGCATCCCTCTCTTTCTAATCTCCCCATCTATCACCTCGCTCCAGTGTGCACCTCTTTTTCTGTCCTCTTACTCCCGTCACCCTGTCCTCCACACCTCTCCCTTAATCCCTCTCTTATTCCTTCCTTCTGGCATCCCTCTTTCTCTCTCCCCATCTATCACCTCTCTTTCTCTCTCCTCTTTTACTCCTGTCCTGTTCTGCCTCCATTTAGCCTCGTTCCCTCCGTCTCCTCCGCTGTCACCCCGGCTGACCACTCTGCTCCTCTCTCTGCAGTGTGTGGATCTGCGCTCAGAGGGACAGCTGATCTGTCTGGATGAGTCAACTCCGCTGCTGATCCTGTCGGCTGAGACGCTGGTCGCGGAACACGGTGAGGGTCACCTTATCTCAAACGCACCAATCACGGCCTGCTCCCTCCCCACGCAGGCCTGCGCGTGTCACAAGGGTGCACTAAGGCCCATCAGGTGCTACACTCTCTGCATTACTGCGGGTAATTACAAAGTCCTAGTAGGCACTTAACGCACCAGCAGATGAATTAGCGCTCTCCTGAATTCACCATCCCAAACCCCTATGAAATGTGTTTTAATGACTTGGCACCCGAATTCAACTGTCCCAAACCGCCACAAAATGCGTTCCAATTACTCAGACCTAAATTCATCTGAATTTAATATATTGTATATTGTGTTGTTCATACGGGATGCATTTCTGTATTGGATTGTGAGTGTTGTGCTGTAGTATTAAGAGACCCAGCTCTGTGGGGTCAAAAACTCAATGCAGCGTGGCTAATCTGAGGAGGACAGACTGGTGGGAGAAATAGGAGTACCACCCGGACGGGAGTGTGTGTATCCGGATGAGAGTATGTGTGTGTGTTTAAAGTTGTACAAAATCCATGAAATCGTTAGCGAGGCAAAGCAACGGCAGCGCACACGAGGAAAACAGGTTGCATGGGCTGGAGTGTTTATCTCACCACATGGCAGTAAAAGCTGTTTTGAGGTCTATTCCACTGGCTGTGCGGGCTACCCCGGTGTCAGCAGGGGGAGTTCGGGTGCAAGGTGATACGCTAAAAGGGGGCAGGGATAGCCAGCTGTGATTAACACATATTAAGGCTTGGGCCAGGAGGCCATACCTTTGAGAGACTGAGCGGTAAAATGATCCATTAAAGCTGGTTTATGGACCAGAAATGAATAACTGTACCCTAGATTGTGCTTTACCTGGAGAGCTCACTTGCTTCTGTCTTATGTAGTCATCGCCAAAGCTAAACACACAGCTATTAAACCACACACACTCGTTAATGCTGTAAACTGCACTGATTCCTAAGTAGAGACACATTCAATTGTAACTGAATTCACATTCATTTTGAATTTACAGTTTTGAATGAAAAGTGTTTGATTGGTGGGGAGTCTCGGTGGCGTAGCCTGTAAGAGCACCGTCCAATAAAGCAGAAAACTCCTAAGAAACGTAACTTTAAACTTGTTGCAAGACTTCTGTTCTTTTTGCTATGTAGACTCAGGAGTCAGGACTGTACATACCCAGACACCTGTCCCCTGCAAGTGTTACAACTTCATTTTTGTAGAGTTAATCCATTTGTCTGAAGTCAAAATCACCTATTTTTAAATTACATAATGCAATGATTCTATTGAATGTCTTTGTTTGATATGTTTGTTTGTGTGTTGTGGGTCTGCCCCACTGTCTATGGCTTTTTTGTTGTTGCTGGTGGCTACAACTGATGTTCCCTAACGGGAAAATAACAGTTATTCTTGCCAAATATAACAAATAACAGGATATTAAGCCTATTTTATTAAGATCAAAATTAAGTCAGTTTTTTTTTAAAACAAACAAAATTGTACAGGAGTATTTGGCACTGACAATTTGGAGACCCTGGGCTCTATTTTGGCGCTTTGTCTAAACACATGACGTAAAGTGCATTTAGAGCGTGTCCAAGTCCACTTTTGGTAGTTTGACGGCGTGTTTTTTGAGCGCTAAGCACGGCGCAACGTGCAAATGGGCTGAACCTAGTCTCTTCATTAATTATAGGTGTGTTTTGGGCGTGACATGCAATAAACCAATCAAAATGTCATATCCCATTCCCTTTAAAAGCCTGCTTTTCCACCTTGGCGGATTGCTTATATGATGGCGAAACAGACATGATCGTGCATGTTTAATGCGAACAAGGAATAGGCTATATAGATCAATAATATGATCAATATTATTCGGACTAACCATTATGAGTTCCCGGTAATTCCCAACAGTGCTGTTATTTTTAAAAATATATGCGGTTAAATTTAGTCTGTCTCACCTTAGAAAACGTCATATTATCTTGCTTGTTTAACGAATTCCGTTTGATCATCCAATGAAGCATTGTCAAACATCAATTCCATGAGGATGTTCTCATGGAGTTCTCGAAGTTAAAGCTTCGTCCGAAGTTCATTACCTGCATTCTAATATTGATTAATAACATCAATACAGTTATTTTGCCTTAATGATGACACTAAATAAGCCAGGTTGGCAACACATAGGTTCACGCATATTTTCCCCTTGTTTTATAATGTCCTACTTATGGAAATGTGACCAACCTGTTTTACTGGTAGCGTAATGCTTTAAAACAATCCACTTTCCCAGGAAGACCGTGAAAAGTGTGATTTACAGCAGGGGAAACATACCTGTTCCTGCATGAAGTTAAAGCGCACATGCAGAGAATGGCATTAAAATGAATTGTGAATTAATTGTGGAATGCGCTGCAAATTTGTTTTCGTTTCTAATTAGACGCTTAGTTCTCTTTAAAATCTTTTTGTTCAGTTATGGAATAACAGGTGAAATCAGCAGGGTTTTAATAAGCTGAGAGTATGAAAACCTTGTCACTGTAATTAAAAAAATACGAAGAACTCAATAAGGTTCAAATTCAGTTAACATGGTGACATTTATCTCCGTAGGCTATCAAAAAAACTTTGCACAGCGAATCCTCTGTAGCCTCGGCTATTTGAAAAAATAATAATAATGCAATATTCACTGGACAATGTTTTTCTTTTCAGGCTGTAGGCCTAAAGAGCTGTATTGTAATGTAATTTCAGAACTCAAATGTCTGTCTATTGCAGTGTGCGAGTTTTCCATTGAATTACAATTCACGCATGTAAATGACAATTCGCGCATCAGGCTTGATATAGGTGTTATCAGCAACGTTTTTAATGAATAGCTATTGTCCCGTAACAGAAGATTGTCCCCCGAGAAGATTACAGGAATTATTGGAAAATATGGGCTAAAATCATAGCTTGATCCAGGATAATTGCAAATATTCTATACATGTAACCTTACACGTACCATCGCACATCGCCTGGATGTTGATGGAGTGGGCTGAAATCAATTTAATACAGCATTCACCCTTCGCTGAGGGACAGGTATGTGGTCTTTGACCTATGGACCCTTTTATTATTATGCATTTTTTGATATAGCCTACACAATAACAATATTTCACATTGTAATCTTGATATTTTTAGTCATGCTTGTTCACGCCGCTGTGTGTAACAGACAGGAGGGTGTACGCGCATTGTGCACACGCCTATGTAGACGTACTATATGCGCCGTTAAAATAACATGTAAACAACTGCGACATGACTTTAGACCAGGTTTTTGGTGGTTTTAGTGCAATCGATTTCTGCTGACTCAAGATAGCAATACGCTAAAAATAATCCTGGCCACACCTCATCTTAAGACCAACACACCCAGTTCACTTGCTATTGGCGCAACATCACTTGGTATTTAACCTAGGAGCTATAATAAACCCTGCGGCGGGTGTAAGATAGCAAAGACACTTGCGTTTGGGTTAGCGCCGCTTAGCGCCGGGTATAAGATAGGGCCCTTGGTATTTAAACGACGTGAGCGCTAGGCGCTATAATGAACCCTCCGCCGAGTGTAAGATAGCAAAGACACTTGCGTTTGGGTTAGCGCCAATTAGCGCCGGGTGTAAGATAGGACCCCTGTGTCTTGCGTAAGGAACGCGTAATTTAACACATATTTTTGATTTTAATCAATCAGCACTGTGTGCAGTGGACTGCCAATCAGAGGTGAACTTGTGACGGAACATCCATACACAACAGACATGTCATGTCAGACCTCCAACGCTTGTAACAGGTTCTATAAATGCCTATGTAATTTGTCGGGCAACCATGGTCTCCACCATTTGGCCATTTTGATTGTACTTGCCACCCATGACCCACAACGTCCGTTGGGGACTGTTTGCTCTGACAGGACACAATGGTCCAACACCCCACTATGAGTTCCAAAGAGCTGTGCCCCATCTGGCCTCTTTTGCCATTTTCAAAGGAATGATTAACAGATAACAAGCTCACTGGCATTCTCCACCCAACCACCATTGCACATCCAGGAGCGGAGGTGTAGGGGGTGCAAACACAGACCTTGAGCCCAGACCTCACATCCAGTAAACCCGATGACTCACCACCTTGTGACTAGGGGTGGGACATTTCTCTCTAAACGATTATAAATTGGTTTGTCCTTGCGTTATTCGAGTGCTCTTATTTATTTTTATGCTTCCTGGAAAAAAACATTGTCACTAATATCTATTGGGTGTCGATAAAACAGCCAATCAGCAGCAGGGTGTTACAGCTTCCGTGCGATTGAAAAAAACACATCACATGATCCCACAGAAGCTTTACGACCTTGCTGCTGATTGGCTGTCTTATCAACATCCAATAGATATCAGTGATGATGTTTTTTCCTGGAAGCATTTCACATGGCCTCTGACGGTCGTTTACTACCGCGTCAGGTATGAATGATTAATGAAAGACAAAGATAAAAGATTTCCAGTGTTCCCAATGCAGCAGTCTGCTGTTCGTACCTCCTGGTTAAACTGCATTAGCTCTGCCCAGTCCTCCACATTAATAATGAGCATAAAAATCTTGAGTGGAGGCTTTCACTTTCGATATGTTTTTTGTTTTTTTTGTTATACATTTGAATAATGGTCCCAGTTGAATTAATTAGTAGTATTTGCTTAACTGAAAATTCCAGTCCTGTCCATAATGAAGATTCTCTGGTCCTCACATCCCAGTAGGAGAGGTCTCGAAGGACAGGCTGTGCTAGACAGTATGATTACCGATGGTGTTCTGCGTGTGCGTGTGTTGTATCTGGCAGTGCTCGATCTCTCCCCTTCTCTCTCTCTCAAGGGTGATCCCAGCATCTTGTTACGGGAGATGTGTTAAATACGGACCACTGTAACATGTCTGTCTGCCCACTCACCGACGGCTGGCTTGCTCCTCGGTGTATGTGTGAGAGAACGTGTGTGTGTGCGTATGTGTGCGTGTGTATGTGTATATGTGTGTCTATGTGCGTGTGTGAGTGTGCGTATGATTGTATGTGTGCATGAGTGTGCGTGTGCAGAGGGTAGACTCAGCATATCACGTAAGAACCTGTGTGCTTTTTACAGTTCCTCATTGGAGTAGCGCATCACGTAAGAACCTGTGTGCTTTTTACAGTTCCTCATTGGAGTAGCGCATCACGTAAGAACCTGTGTGCTTTTTACAGTTCCTCATTGGAGTAGCGCCTCACGTAAGAACCCGTGTGCTGCGGTGGCTGAAGTTGCAGGACTGGCATTAGGATGCATTTGCTCCGCAATGCTCTGTGTGTCCTGTTGCCAGGGAAACCGGGGCGAAATACTTTGGCAGACAAGCTAGCAGAGAGCTGATAAGACACTGCAGAGCGGGAAGGGGGGGAGGGAAAGAAGTAGAGAGAGAGGAGGATAGTTAAAGGAAAGTCAGAGAGAAAAACTGAGGAGGTTATATGAGGCTAAGAGAAGGATGGAGAAGGTTGGTGGGTGGGGGCAGTGAGGTTTTTGCGAGGTGCCATACTGGTGCAGTGACCTTGTTTTTTTGTTTTGTTTGTGGCCCTCCCCGATGTCACACACCCCTTTGCCGCTTTTAGACATATCACAACCCCTCCCCCTAAAGCCACACTCCTACCATGGTCAGCACAATCCCTCCTGCTCACAACAGTCCAGCACAAAAGCACGCCTCCTTGGGGAAGACCACGTCATGCCCCCCCCCCCAATCCCCACCCCAAACATGCCAGGTACTTCAGAGAGGCAGAGGAGGTGGGAGTGGGGCTAAACTGGAGAAGAGCCTTAGAAGCAACTCACACATATTATGGGATTAGGGATGTAAATAACAAATAATTTGGTATTCAATTACTCACTTTCTCTATTCGAATAGCATTCGGTTACTCGTTTGAAAGGGGGGGGGGGGGGAGAAGTTCCATAAATTAAATTAGCCTATGCTAAAGTTCAGATCAATAAATAATGTTTATTGTATTACTTTTAACATTAAGCAACAAAAAGTATGGAATAACCTTAAGGTATATGAATTCAGATAAATAAAATAAATAAAAAGATACATTAAAATGCATTAAATTGCAAATAACGAAAATATCAAAGCATTGTTTTTTCTTTTTTCTTTTCCGTTTAACTCAGTTTAAACACAAGCCACAAACAAACGTGGGCTGACAGCTAGATAACTTAGCTAGTCTAACTTACATGTTTTTGTTAAAAAATATTAGCATGTCGACATGCTCCGGAGTCAAACTTGTGGGCAGTCTATTGACCGTTATACCTGTGGCTCGTAGCGCCGTTGTGCGGTCAGGAGGTGTAACGTAATTTTTATTATTCATTATTCGTTTGCATTATCCAAGTTTAGAATTTCGAACGAGTAACCAATTACCCGAATAACCGTTTACATCCCTAATATATATATATATATATATATATAATTAATAGCACAATATTATAATATTAGTGACTGTGCACCTAGTAAGGTTCCTTTTTCTTACAGTCATATCATGGGGTGTGGCTGTGGGAGTGGGTGTGGCTACCCTTCAGGATCTCTGAATGGGAGCCAGGGACACCTGGGGGGGAAGGGGTCTTTTGGGTAGTTTTCGGGGTTCCCCAGTGCTTTTCAGTGGCAAATTAGCTGGAATTCAGTGGTCATTGGACGCCCCTCACTGAGCATGAACTACTTGTATAATAACACTGAGAAGTAAGGAGGATGCAA
The DNA here is from genome assembly GCA_022702515.1 of Ilyophis sp. 1 JC-2022. Taxonomy (NCBI): domain Eukaryota; kingdom Metazoa; phylum Chordata; class Actinopteri; order Anguilliformes; family Synaphobranchidae; genus Ilyophis; species Ilyophis sp. 1 JC-2022. The sequence goes on along the minus strand of CM040402.1, from coordinate 80,602,334 downwards.
CTTAGAGGAAAACACTGGGGAATTCCAGCAACAGACAGCAAGACGTAAAACAAGAGCTAGGGGACCGGTGGAGTTCCTTTCTGGAGAAGCTTCAGAGGCTTGACTCACAGCGGACGGCTGCTGCATTGTTCTGGGGATGCGTCTCAGCTTTCGTATGCAGCACAAAAGCAGTGCAGGATAAAAAAACATTAAATCGCACAATCAAAGGGAGCCTCAGCCAGACAGGAGGCGCTTCTGTGGTGGGCCCTGGACTGTAAATACATTTGGGAGAGACCGATATCCGCCCCCCCCGACTGTAACTCACGACACCCGGGCCTTTTTATTTCTCATTTTCCCTTCAACCGACCTTTGTTTGACCCATGATACCGGGGGGTCGGGAATAGTATGGGTGGCACTGAGATGCCTGCATGAGAAGCCATGTAACGTCCAGCGGCGTTCTTTAAAGTACGGGCACCTACAATGACACAGGTCAGGCTGGGAGGGTTGGGGGGGGGGGCAGGGGGTCATGGTGGAGTGGGCGGGTAGGAATGTATGCGGGGTTGGTTTCTGACATCACCAGAATCAAATATCGAGGCACGCCTAACAGAAACAGGTTGCTTACGAGCAATTACCCATTTTTAACGGCCTTTTCAATGTGGACACAACTTACAGACTCTATTAATGTCTTCAACTATAGCCTTGTTTCGCTTATAAATGCTGTAATAAAATGTAATGTTCTTTTCAATCATGGCTGACCCTCTCCTTTAGTCAAACACTTATATTCAGCCTGGATGACAGTTCAGCAATAAACTATGAGAGTTAAGCGGCAGCTCAAAATTGCGTAATCACACACACACACACACACACACACACACACACACACACACACACACACACACACACAACTGACCTAACTAGTAGTAAGAATGTATTGTTTGTGTACGGGTGAGAGATTGAGATAGGAAAAGCAGTCTTCAAAGCCATGGAGACACGATTCAAAAGTGCAGATACTGTGAATGTGCCTTCACCAAGGGACTGTAAAATATTCCATAAATATGTGTGAATCAAACAAAAACAGCCCTTTTCAGCTTGTCCTCCCAATGATGTGGATGTGCAGAAAGTTGTGAAATTACAGTACCCTGCCCTGTAACAAATCACCTGCCCCTGAAAACCCTACCGTCTGGGTGCCTAACCTGAGTGTAAATCACTCCAAGCAGGAGGGGTGGGACTTTATAATGTCTCACCCCCCAGGGGTCACACAAGTATTCAACACACCTACTGCCCTTCAACCTTGCCCCACGCGGATACCGCAACTCTCTCACCTTGGTGCGGCCGTTAATGACGCAGTCGCCCAGCTGGCCGTTCAAGGTGCTGTGCATGACGGCCTCATCGATGTGTGCCATGAGCGTCCCGATGCCCTCGCAGCCCGGCTCTTGCCCCTCCACCCAGGCGATCTGGTCGCCGCGGATGTTGCGCGAGGGGATAGCCCTCTGGCTGACCAGCTGGCCTCCCCGGAACTTGCCGCCCCGGTTGAGCGTCTCCACCTCCTCCAGCACTCGCTCACCGAGTTGCGGCCCCAGGAAGCCGTCCTTCAGGCAAATGCCGTAGTACTTCATGCAGGGGACGATGTACTGATGGGAGATGCTCTCCGGTGACCAGCCGACCATCACTGGCGGGATGGGGGGGGCCTCTGCCGCTGACACGCACGTCTTCTGTCCCGGAGGGACAGAGTCAGGTGAGGGCCTTAAGTCGCCTGCTTTTTGGTTGCCGTGATTAAGCCTGTGGCTGTCGGGTGGCAGCGGGCTGCCGAAGTGTCCATTGCTGTCGATAACGGCCGACTGAGACGTTGATTCCTTTGCGGTTCTGGAATCTGCTCTGTGCTGGTCGACCTCCACCCGCCGCCTCTTACAGTCCACGAGTGGCAACTCCCCAGGTCTGTGAATCGCCCCGTTGACAGCCCCCAACCTGACTGCTGTGAGCAGCTCCGAGTCCTCATTGTCCCTGCTTCTCCGTCGCTGATTATGCAGCTGCCTAAAACACAGCTCTCCTCTCCCTCCTTTCATTAAAGGCTCAAATGTGTCGTGCAGAAAACTGTCCCCATTCTCCCTCGCGCTGCTCAGGGGTTGCGTGAGGCCACTCGGCATCTCCCCCACTCCGTTCACATAACCGTTGGGCGTCTGCGCCGCAGGGGACACGACACCGCTGTGGTAAAGTGGCATGCCGGTCTTCACCTGTTTCTTAATAACCGCTAATCCCGGGGAGACCGTTTTAGAAGCCAGGTCGACAAGCAGCTCTGCCGCCGTGGCGGTTCCTCCCGGCGCGGTACAGTACCCGTTCACTCCCATGCTCTGTCGGAGCTGTGTATCTGCGCCGCGGACAAGGTCTCTGTCACAGTTATTCTGCTGCGAGGAAGAGCGGCTCTCTAGCCCGTACGAAGAGCTTTTGTTTATATGGTCCGTATATTCAAAGCTCTCCATTTCATCTCGTCTAGCGTTAGATGCGCACGTAGCTCACGTCCTCTCCCCATTTTCTGCTAAATCCTCTTTTGAAATGCGAGTGTGTAGCACGACTGGTAGTGCAACGAGCGGAGAGCTGCAGTACAGTGCTAGAAAGTTTCATATTAAAAAGACTTCTCTCGGTCTTTCTGTCAGGCAATGTCTCTCTTTAAAGAGACAAGCCTTCGTTCCTTTCAGTTTTCTTCTAGTTTTGTGGATTGGGATATGCCTATAGGATATAAAATGGAAGAATTAATGGGCTGGTGTACAATCAGTAACTACTTAGTTAAAAGACTTGAGAACTGTTCAGGATTATTAGGCTACTTGGATATGATACGGAAAGGTAAATTATCCCATTTCGTTTAAGCCAGTTACCTATTCAAAATATAAGAAAATATAGCCAAATAAATCAGATGCCGTGATACTAAAACATAATCCGACTGCAGTCAACTGCCGTTTTAAATAGGCTAGTCTTACAACATTACCATATCTGCAAGTCACTAACCAATATTTACAGAATGACGAGGGCATTTCTGAAAAACAATAACATAATGGTCAGATGTTTTTCTCCGATTTAAAGGGAACAGGAAAACAAATGATATGCAGTCGGCTAGGCGACAGACAATATGTCAGTTTAGTAGTTTGATAGTTAGCCTACGTGACAGACAAGCCTAGGCTAACGTTATATAACTTGTCTGTTTAGGTAACGTTAACGCAGTTATTTTTGCTCTAGTGTAGGTAACGTTCAGGTTTCAAAAGTTGACATTTTAATTAAGAACGTTAACATTACGTTGTTACGTTATATCAAACAGTTTTTGGGAAAATATATGAACTATTAGGCTACTCGTGTATTTAAAAAATAGTATAATGTAACGTTACGTTAAGCTAGCCTACTCGAATAGTGCACTGTAGTCGTTACGTTACATGTTTGCTCATTCGGTAAGGAGAGCAATGCTTATATATAACCAACATAAAATGTCACTTACGAAAGGTAAGTGAATATGTCTAGTTTGCATTTTCATTATGATCTATAGAAATAACTTTTAGACAGTGAGCATCTAATGTTACATACATTCCCTGCGCGCCCGTTTTCTTTCCATGATTGAGCCCGACTAGCCTAGTAGTAACGTTACCAACCCACCACGTTCCTAACGTGTACGTGTGTATTGTCTATGAATTAAATGTAGGCTATTACTTATTCACTTTATAATACATTGTGCTTAGAGGCATGTTATTAAACTTTCATGTATTTCCCAGTAAAATCACAAGTAGAAAGAAAACGTACAGCTTACCTCTGTTACAGGGAACAAGCCTAAAAACGTTATAGTACGTGACCGGCTGCGTGTAGATATGATTTCCGGGATAGTCTTGTCCGTATCGTATCTGCTCTCCCTTTGTGTAGAAATTGTTCTGGTTTCATTAATGGCATTCATTCATTCTCAAACAACACCAAGACCGTTAGAGGGACCTCCAGCGAGGACAGAGACATCCATGTGGGCCCAGTCGGTCGCTAAAGCGAGTTCGGTTTGCCTCGAGTGCCTCCACTCGCGTCTCGCCCCAGCGTTCCTCTCTCCCTCTCCATGAGCGTCTCTGTCAATTACACGTGCACACGCGCATCACGTGACGCTTGTGACTGCTACAAAAACCAATTTTAAAAAAAGAAGAAAAATTACTTCCTTGCTCATAGGTCGGAAGTAGATGGTTACGGTATCTAGCAGAAAACAATTTACCCATGAGAGGAGGATGTCACGCAGTAGGAGGCGCGATGGCGTACACATAGTTGCCTATGCACTATATTGGATTTATGAGTAGGGGCACACAAAGAATGCCCAAAGGTTTTCTTACAGTGATAGTTCATTCACTTTCTGATCCAGGGACCCCATCCAGGCTCAATGGCATCCAGGGGACCCCCATCATAAGTTAAAAAGGTTTATATTTTTAAACAAGGTTTTATATTTTGAAATCTATATATAGTCATTGCATATCGTCTCCTCAGGGACCCCCTTCAGTACCTTCAAAAACCTCCAGGGGTTCACAGACCCCCAGTTGAAACCAATGGTATAAACGAAAGCATGAAAATAGACTTTAGGTAACTCCAAAGCAGCATGTACGATAAATAAAGTTATACCTCTGGATGTTGTAGGCCTATATGCGTATTACACTATTATTCTTCAAAAATCAAAGTTTAACATTATTTTCAGTTGGAACTATTTCCTATGGCACATGCAACCTAAGACAATTGAACTCAAAGAAAGAAGTACTGGCACAATGTAAAAAACAATATTTTCAGTAAATGTTTGTAAATTTGAATATGGCTGTAAAATGAATCTGTTCATATATACAGCCTCTGGGCACATTTCCCAGGATTACAGCCAGTGGGCAGCAGAAGTGACAGAAATCTTACATTATTACAGACAAATGCGAAAGAACAGCAGACTGGATTGACAGTGTGGGGCTTCTGTATCTGACCTCTGCACCCTGGCACATACACACACGGACTCACACAAATATATGCATACGCCGCATAGTTCTAGTAGGCTCACACACGGACATACACACACAGGCTCAGACGCCTTCACAAAAACACAGCCGTGTACATGGGAAACAGCAGACAAAGTCCTGTACACTCGCACAGGATGCCCTAATGCCCAAACAAATACCCAAATGTAGCAGGCTTACATCCATATCCTTAATTCTCTGTGTTTGCCAAGTGTTTTGTGAGTGTGAAGCATGAACAATGTAAACTAGGTGGACAAAAGGTCAGTGTGCTTGTCTGCAGTCCATGTTTTTTTTTTTTTAGATCATTCTTTTACAAAGGCCAGAAGTAAGAGGACATAAGAACCAATCTAGGTCAAAGAGTAGGAGAGAGAGAGAGAGAGAGAGTGAGTTGAGATGTTAAGACTTTAATCAGTGGCCTGACTGAATTCATCTGCAGGCCAAAAAACAAAATCAATACACACAGTTCTGCTGGAGGAGCATAAACAGGCATGACGGCATGCTGACAGGAACTGAAGTCTTCAGGCTGCCCATTGTGGAAAATTGTTTTAGCATAAACACCATACATCTATAGTGGTGGCAGTGTAGCACAATGTTTAGAGAACTGGGCTTGTAACTAAAAGCTTTGGCGGAATGTTGAAAATGAATGTAATCCACATTGACAATAATAATAATGAGGCCTGTTCTTGAGAATATTGTAACTAAAGGAGGAACCATCTGGGCTTGTAGTTTATCCATTTTAGAGGCTTTTTATCCTACCTGAATGGCAAATGTTTAGCGGTTGAATCAGGTTTTACAATTGGTAAAAACATTGACTCTGTACAATTTAGACTCAATTTGTAATTAACATGAAACCTTTGTACATACATAATAATACATAATTTACATTTTATTAGAACAGGTTTATTATTACAATATTATAATAATAACATTTAAAATTACTGCTCAAAAATGGGGTTCATTTTCCGATCCCTGATTTCCGACATGGAACTCATAGTTGGATGGGCGTTTTATTACATTTTCCCTAGTCGGATATTGGGATTCCTAGTTGGAAATGAATAAACGAATGCAGCATAACTTCACCCTTTCTAACAGGTAACACTCGAAGCACTCCTTATAATCACAGCGGCCACTGAACATGCCCCCCCCCCCCCCCCCCCGCCCCGAATCCTCATTGCTTGCTGTATGCGAGTATGCTGCTGCCCGTCACCGTCATCAGTCACAGAACTTCGGTTGGCGTCAGCTGCAGGTCTACAGTGACGCATGATTAAGAACACGGCGCAAAGGACTAAGGGGTCTGATAATGGACAAAGTCATACCGGCAGAAAGGTGCTTGAGTCAGAACTGCGCAAAGCAAACAGCTTTAGCAATATGTCAGTAGGCCTAAGTGTATTCTGTGAATTTCTCTCAGTGGGGCGTGTGTTTATTTTTTTTTACTATGAGCAACACAGATGCACAATCCCAATGTCTGTTTGTCTAAATCAGAAACACTGAACTATTGTGCTATGTTTTCTATAGGTTCATGTTGCACCCAAGCATCCTTGAACTATATTATGCGTATGCTATTTTTGCACCGATGTAAATGCACGAGTTAAATTAGCACATTTCGAACACACCGTGCCATTCAATGCGCTTTAAGACATGAGATAAAAAAGAAAAAGGCAAAAGGGTCAGACATAGGCTACTTGGACGATCTTCCCAGAACACCCCATGAGGGGGAAAACAACAAAGCAAACGGGGAAAAAACACAATCTTTCTGTGGAAACAAAGAGGGGAACACGTACAGACACACACCTGTGCACGCAAACACAACGGCGCGGCAGACTCACAACAGTGGTGCTGCTCACGCCGTGGCACACTGCGGTTCACTTCCCGCGTCCTGCTGAGCTCGCGGCTTTAGCTGAACCCCGCTTCCGTCAAGAGCACACAGTTTTAACTGTTTACAGCGACTTTAATGTTATGAAAGCTCAAGCTAGTTCACCGAATTAATGGCGCATGTTGCTCATCTGTGATATAAAACAAACACGTTGAGCTATCTTCGCACATAAGTTTCGTACCCTAAAGGCTTCAAATTTAACATAGAGTGACATAACAACGTAATATAGAATATAGGCTACTGTAGGCTATGTCGCTGTCGTTTTTAGCCTACTCATGTTACCTAAATGTTCTCAACATTCATTGGTAGATTGTGTAGCCCAGTCCATTCACAATCGACACAGCTGATAATCAACAAACGAATATAATATTCTTGTAAAATTATACTCATGGGAGAAAAATAATTAAGAAAATTAAATAACACCAAAGACCCGCAATGCAAAAAGCCAAGCCTGCTTTTTTAGTATCTATGGCAACCTAATGAATTATGAACGTTTTTCCTTTCTACGCTTGTAAAGGAATACATTTAAATCCTACGGCCGTAAAAAAGTTGCCTTGGGACTGACGGACATATCAATCTCACTACTTTTTTTTTCTAAAGCAGAAAAACAATGTTGCCATCGCCAAGGCCATTGCTCTCTCTAAGCAGCTGGGATGACGTCCCCCAGCATGCACCTCGTCGAAGAGTGCTGGTCCGCACGTATACCTCTCTCCTGCCTGCGTGTGTGTGCGCGTGCGTGTGTGTGTGGGCGCGTCTGGGAATAGCTTAGTCATTTACATGTAATGTGCAATATTTTGTAAGTTATGGGACTCCAACGTGAATATAAACTTAAATAACCTTTATTTTAAAAAATCTCCTGTGATGTAGCTATTGCATCTGCAGTTTCTTGACATGCAGGCAGCACAAGCAGATCCCTTGTATGATTCCCCAGAGTTGAACGGATATATCTACTTTATTCTGTGTGCAGCAAAATAACACTGCAATGGGTTCCCTGCTTTACTTTCAAAACAGAAACCATAGGACCTAGCTTAGATGTGCCATACATGTGTTGTAAAAGGTTGGTCTACAGAACACTTTTTTTTTTCTTCTACTGGAAACATTTTCCCTTTGCAGATAAACATAGTGTTACATGGAGATGCAGTGTTGTACACTCTGAGAATGTAGAAGTTGGGAAGATCCAGATATGGGTAGATGAGAAAGAGCTAGTACACAACATGAAAGTACGTGACTGTGTGAATGGTGGGACCATGCCAGGTGGCTAAAAATAGGTGCTGGTTGATGGCGGGTGGGGGTGGAGGGGGTGGGGTGGGGTGGGGGGTGGGTGGGCTTGGTGCTGGTGTTTGGCTTGGGAGAGATTATAAGAGGGAGCAATATTGCTTAGAAATTCTCTGGCATTTCATAAATGTAGCACACATACATGGATATGTTTTGTGAATATATCTCTGTATCTCCCTTGGATCACCTTTCAATTACATGGTGATCTTTTCATGTAGCACACTGTGTCCTGCCAATACTGATATATTAATTAGAGAGAGAGAGAGAGTGAGGGAGAGAGAGAGAAAGAGGGAGAGAGAGAGAGAAAACCTGGTAGTCCAGCCAGTATGTACAATGAATAGGCCCAGAATCACCTCCCAATATGTACCATTTTCTCTTCGTCCATCTGGCATAACAGCACGTGTGATGATATTGTTGCAGTAGGATAGAGCTGTTATAAGACCATAATGGCTCGCTTCTGGTAATTACACTTCAACACATTAATAGCCTTTTTGCTTCATTTACATTAAAAATATATTTATAAAGAACCATGGATGTCTATACTCTCCCAAATCACCTGTGGGGACAATTGACCATTCAAAATTAGTTTGGGAATTGGAAATGTTCAGCCACACACTAGCTGCCATTTAATAATATATATATACAGTGGGGTCCAAAAGTCTGAGACCACATTAAAAATCTGACATTTTTTCATGTAAACTTGGAAATAAACAATACATTTGTGGATTTTGGAAAAAAAATTAAAACAAAGGAAAGTTATGACATGAAATGAAGAGGGTTTTTTTCTCGATTCTGCACTATTTCCAGGTCACTAAGACTTTCCTTGAGTCTTATACCTTCCATTGAAGCATGTGTTCAGATGACACTCAAGTGGATTTGATCTACTCAACAGTGGCTTGCAGCAAAATTTTGTTCACTGAGAGAGAGAACATCAACTGCATCACAGATACAGATTGTGCTGAATAAAGAACGAGAGACTCCAATCAGTAAAAGTACTGTCAAAAGAGGGCTAGCTAGTAGTGGTCTCAAAGGACGAGCAGCAGTCTCTAAACCACTTCTCAGGAGGAGAAACAAGGTCAAACGATTGGCATGGGTGAAGACATACCAGCATTTCACAGTGGATCACTGGAAAAAAGTCATTTTTACTGATTAATCCATGTTTGAGATTTATGGCAGTAACAGAACTGGTTTATGTAAGGAGACAAACTTGAGAGCGATTGATACCACAGTGCATCAAAACAACAGTGAAACATGGTGTAGTGGTTCGTGGCTGTTTGTTTTTTTTTCTTTTGCGGCTATCGTCCTGCCGTCACGATTGGGAATCAATCTGATTTTTTCCACGTTCCGTTTCGTGGTTTGCAGCTCTCATTATTTTTTTCACCTTCACTTCTGCCTGCGGGGTATTTAAGTTCCTCATTTCCGCTTCTCCGGTGCTTGTTTGTCTCACGACATTGCATTAGAGCCAGGTATAGCCAGGAACTTGCGACCTCCTGATATTAAACTCTGTTTTACGAAGTTTCATGTTATTAGCTCATTACGTGAGCTCGGGAGATTTAGTTTGTATTCTACTAGTTTTAATAGTGTCTTTTCTTTCTTCTTTTATTATTTTCTTCCCCTAATTATTGGTCCTCACTGTTGTGAGCTGACTTGTTCTGATCTTCCCACCTTTGCGTTTGAATTTCCGAACACTCAATAAACCCCTTACAGACCAAACAACCCAATCATGGATGATTCAGCTAGGTTGTTACAGAGAGATAAAACTGAGGATAAAAAGTCTGAGGAAAACATAAGGGGTATTGAGGCCAACCAGCAGTTGCTGACTAATCAAGTTAGTCAGCTGAACAATCAATTAAGGGTTCAAGAGGGCTGGATCCGTGAGTTAATGGAGGATATGCGAGCACTTACAGTTTCCTCCTCCCACTCAGGCTCATCGCCTCCTCAGCTTCCTTTTCTCACGTTGGTAGGGAACCCAAGCTACAGCTTCCTCTCCGCTATGAGGGTAGAGCAGGAAAATGCCGTGGGTTTCTCGCCCAATGTTCTAATTTTTTGAAAGCCCAATCTTTGCGGTTTGTTAATCCAGACTCTGAAGTAGCTTCTATTCTATCACTACTTTCTGGGTCTGCGCTTGATTAGGCTATGCCTTTGCTAAGGGATAAATCTCCTATTTTAAATACGGCTACTACACTTATGAAGAAGATGGAGTCGGTCTTTGACCATAGCATTTCGGGTCGGGAGTCGGCTAGACGGTTGCATCGTCTTCGCCAGGGTAATGATACGGTGGCAGAGTTAGTTTGCCATTAAGTTTCGTGCACTGGCAGGGGAGACAGGTTGGGATGAGGCTCCATTGATGACATTGTTTTTGAGGCATTAGCTGAACCGGTACAGAATACTCTTTCCATTCTCGAGCAGTCCGATTCACTAGATGCTTTAGTGTCTTCCACCATCCGCATTGACAACTGGTTGTGTGACCGCTTACTCCGCAAACAACAGAGTAAAGATCATAGAATTAAACCTTTGTCGCTTCCATCTACGGAGTATTATTCTCCAGCAGTTAAGCCATTTTCCCTCAGTACTGATGAACCCATGCAGATAGATGGGGCAGTAGCTCCACTTTCGGAGGACTCAGGTTCTAAAGAAGAGTGGTGTCATTACTGCAAAAGGAGGGGTCATACTCTTGATCAGTGCTTTAAGCTTAAGGGAAAAAGATGGTCTCGTTAGAGGAACCGGGGGTTCTAGCGAGACATCAGGGTACTATGCCTCGGACATTATTAAATATCAGACTTTCTTGGGCACAGCATTCGCGGCAGATTAAGGATTTTATTGATTCTGGGGCCTTGGATTGTTTCATTGATGCGCAATGGGCTAGAAAAAACAAAATACTGGTCCAGCTCTTTGATCAAGCCCAGTTGGTTATGGCTCTCAACGGTCAGCCTTTAGGTTCAAGTAATATAAAGGAGGTGACGTCTCCTCTTACCATGTCTATTTCTCAACCTAAGCACATGGAGAGAATTCAGTTTTTTTTAGTTGATTCACCGGTCTATCCATTGATATTGGGTCACACGTGGCTGGTGAAGCACAATCCCCATAGCATGTGGGGAGGGGAGAGAAAGGTCATCCATCAATGGGGTGTCGCATGTTCTGCGATAGATCATATCGCCCCTTCCAGTTTATCCGGGGAGTGTTTTGACGACTCTGATTCCGATTCTGAGTTGGAGGACGTTATTTCCCCTCCGAACCAGGGTGATTTTCTGTCGGAATCTGAGGTTGTTGACGAAAGTCTGGAGTTGGATTCTCTAGCTAACGGAGATTCTTATTGGAAGGGGCTATCTTCTGAGGACCCTTCTGATTCTGAGATTCAGTGGTCGCCTCCTCTTGGGTCTCCTACTCAGAGAGAGAATACGGAGATGGCAGGTACACTAGAATTTCCTTTACCTCTCAATGTTCTTACTGAATATGTTGAACTTGCAGAGGTGTTTAGCAAACAGAGGGCAACCACCCTTCCACCCCACCGTCCTTTCGATTGCGCCATTGAGCTGTATCCAGGTACTACTCCAACTAGAGGGATTATTTATTCTGTCAGCTCCCGAGAGTGCGACTATGAAGAAATACATCGATGAGGCGTTGGCTAATGACTTCATAAGACTATCTACTTCGCCCGCAAAAAAGTAAAAAAGAAGGATGGCACGTGAAGACCATGTATCGATTATTGCGCATTAAACGTCATAACTATAAAGAATTGATACCCACTTTCGCTGATGAATTCGTTGTTTGAACGTCTTCAAGGAGTTACAATTTTTTCCAAATGAGATCTACGTAATGCTTATAACCCAGTGCGCATGCGTGAGGGTGATGAATGGAAAACTGCTTTTAATACCTATAACGGCCACTGCAAGTATTGGGCCATACCGTTCGGGCTCAGTAGCACCCCCTCGGTTTTTCAGGCATTGGTTAAGGACGTTTTACAGGAGATGTTGGGGGGAAAAAATTTGTATACCTGGATGACATTTCAATTTTTTATACTGATTTACAGACCCATATTGGGAATGTTAAACAGGTATTAAAGGCCCTGTTACAGGCCAAACTGTTCGTCAAAGCGGTGCTCATTTCATGCTAACACGTTTTCTTTTTTGGGGTTCATTGTTTCTGAGGGCAAGGTCTCTATGAATCCCGAGAAATTCTCTGCTGTACTTGATTAGCCTACTCCTAACTCGGTGAACTAGGTTCAGCGTTTTCTTGGGTTTGCAAATTTTTATAGGCGTTTCATTCTAAATTTTAGTACGCTCGCGCCGCCTATTACTGCCCTTACTAAGAAAACATCGGCTACGAGATTTATTTGGAATCAGAAAGCCGATTCTGCTTTTGAGGAACTGAAGAAAAGGTTCAGTTCTGAGCCTATTCTCATCAGGCCCAATCCCTCCCTCCCTTTTGTGGTTGAGGTGGATGCTTCCAAGTTCGGCGCAGGCGCCATTCTGTCTCAACATTCACCTATTGACTGTAAAATGCATCCATGTGCATATTTCTCTCGTGCCCTTACTGTGGCTAAGAGGAATTATGATGTAGGTGATAGAGAGTTGCTAGCGGTTAAATTGGCATTAGAAGAATGGCGTCATTGGTTGGAAGGAGCGGAGCGGAGCATCCTTTTACGGTTTGGACCGATCATAGGAACCTGGAGTACATCCAGCAAGCCAAGACACCCTAGACAGGCACGTTGGGTACTAAGAATGTTAAGCCTTATGCTCTGTTGCGGCTTTTTGAGCGATAAGATGGTCCTGCGGTTCTGGAGCACATTGTGCCTGGTTTTTAAATAGTGGCTCCGGTGTTGTGGGACATTGAGGGTGCGGTTCAGCAGGCGTTGCTGCGGATCTAGGTGGGGGTACCGTCAGGCATCTTTTTGTGCCTCTTGAGGTCAGGTCGTGGGTGTTGCAGTGGGGCCATTCCTCTCAGTTTGCGGCGCATTCTGGTGTCCATCGGACTAAGGAATTTTTGTCCAGACAGTTCTGGTGGCCAGGCATTGATAAGGACGTGCGCGAGTTTGTCGCTGCATGTCCTGTTTGCAAGAGTTCTTGACTTTTACCTTCGGGGTTGCTGCGGCCCCTACCCGTACCCAGGCAACCTTTGCGCCCAGTTCGGTGCGTCGGTTAGTCTTTCTTCGGGGTTTCACCCGCAAACTAATGGGCAGACAGAGAAAACTAACCAGACGATGGAGAACACCCTTCATTGCTTCCAGGGGCGGAGTATGCACACAATACTCTGCGTAATGCCTCCACGAGTCTATCTCCTTTTGAGGCCCAAGTAGGGTACCTTCCTTCATTATTCCCGGAATTAGAGAGGAATGTGCAGGTTCCTTCGGCTGGTTTTTTTATTCGGAGGTGTTGCTCGGTGTAGAAACAAGTTTGCTCATCTCTGTTGCGAGCGTCATCGTCCCAAAATATTTTTTTCAGCTGACAAATAGCCGGACAGCTCCCTCTTATTGGGTCGGTCAGCGAATCTAGCGCTCATCACGTGATTTGCCCCTGAGGATTGAGTTGCGGAAACTGGACCCATGATACATTAGACTATTTAAGATTATCCGGAAGATAAATCCAGTGACAGTCCGCCTGCAGTTGCCACGTTGCATGTGGGTTCACCCCACGTTCCATGTTTCACGGCTTAAGCCTTTGCTTATCAGTCCGTTGTTTCCTGCTGAGAGATCCCCTCCTCCTCTTCGGTTCGTGGATGGAGGTCTTGTCTATAACACCCCTCGTATTGTGGTGGAGAGATGGGTGGGCAGGGGGTCGCAGTTTTTGGTGGACTGGGAGGGGTATGGTCCAGAGGAACAGTGTTTGGTTCCGGTCAAAGATATTTTGGATCCTAATCTAATTAAGGATTTCCGCAGTAGTCGGTCTGAGGGATCGTCTGCGGTCGTCCCTTAGAGGGGGGGTCCTGTCATGGTTTGTGGGTTTTTATTTTCTTAAAATTCTCGTCCTTATTTCCCAATTGAGAATCTATCTGATTTTTTCCACGTTCCGTTCCGGGGTTTGCTTTCCCTCATCATTGTTTTCACCTGTGCTTCTACCCGTGGGGTATTTAAGTTCCTCACTTCCGCTTCCCCGGTTCTTTTTTGTCATTCGACATTGCATTGAGCCAGGTATAGCCAGGTACTAGCAACCTTGTGATATTAAACGCTGTTTATGTGGGGGACTTGCTATTAGCTTTTAGTTCAGGTATAGGTATTATTCCTCCTGTTAGCATTCTGTGCTATTTATTTTATTCTTTGCTGTTCTCTCTGAGACAGTTTTCTTTGTTTGTTTCGTTTAGGTTTTACATCTTTTCTGCCGCCCAAACTCATGTGCCGAAGGTGTTTTTTTTTTTGCTAAGTTTCCCGTTTTGGCTCCAGTATTGAGTTTGGGAGATTTAGTTTGTGTTATTTGAGTTCGCCCTATTTTAGTGGGTTAATTCTTGTTTGGTTGTTTAGCCACAAGGAAGTAGTTTCCTGTCTTTTCTTTCTTTGTATTTATTATTTTGTTATTCCTTTTATTAGTCCTCACTGCATGTGTGACTTGTTTCTGATCCCCCTATCTTCGCGTTTGATTATCCGCCACTAAAATCCATTACACCATGACATTTCAAGTATCTATGTCTATGAGTATATATGGCTCACTGGGGGGGTAAGCGGCCCAAGACGAATGCTGTACTTTATGACTCTGTATTTGTACTTGATTAAAGGGACGGGGACCTAACAAATGGCAAATTTATTTGAACCACTCCACACCAGTGCATATAGAATTACCATATATTGCATACTGTATATACATGAGTAATATTAAAAATGCACACACATACAAATACACACACACACATACTATACTTTCACTATACAATAAACTTTGGAGTCCTTTTTTATGGGGCACTGCAATGTGCAATGGATACATTTTAAGTGAATGTAAAATGTACAAAATGCTCACTGATTTTATTTAGCAGGTATACCTTGGACTTTATGTCTGAGTTGTAGCTTTAACATGTGTGCCATTAAGTCTATTTTTGCATGCCTGTGTGGTGTGCTGTTACTTGTTTGTCTCGTTTTCATGTTCTCATGTGGGTTGTTTGTGTGACAGTGTGTATTTATGTGGACGTCTGAGGGTGTGTTTATCTGTGTACAGAGTGTGAATGTGGATAATAATGTTGTGGTAGAAAGGAGGTTATTATTAGCCGAAAGAGTGGGCTGGGGCCTTGGATTTCGCTATGAAGTGACTCCGCTCCCCTCCGACACCCCCACAGCTCCCGCCCTAATGTGCGTGAGGAAAGTCAAGCAGGTCAGCGGGCTCTCAGAGCTTCCACCACACCAGGAAACACCCCTTATCCCACTCTCCGCCATGGCCTCTTGCCACATGCTCCATGGAATTCTGGGACAATACACCCTGTGGGATTTACTATTTCTTCTTTTTGTAAAAGAGAAGCATGCATCTAAGGGCTTGACGATCTTAGCGCATGGTCTAAAATGCATGGTGCAAGTGCATTTAGGGCGTGTCCTCCACTTTTGCTAGTTAGATGGTGAATAACTTGAGCACAAAGTCAGGCGCAAGGTTCAAATGGGCTAAAAGCTGAAAGTCTGCACTTTAACCAAATAGTCACTGTTCCATTTTGAATCAAATGTGCTGGAGTACAGAGCCAAAACAACAAAAAATGCGTCACTGTCCTAACACTTTTGGAGTGCACTGTAGGTGTTATCAGCAAAGTTTTTAATGGATAGCCTTTGTCCCCTAACAGAAGATTGCCCCCCCAGAAGATCTCAGGAACTATTTTCCAGTATAGAGTCATAGCTTGATCCAGGGTAATTTGCGAATACATGTGTAACCTTACACATAGCATCATAAGTCGCCTGGATGTTGATGGAGTGGGCTCCCTTAAGTTTCACATATATGAGAGTGTTCTCTGCTGGGGCAGAACCCCAGAAAAATCAAAGTTCGCTGTGAACTCCTGTTTTACCCATTCTTGGCTGACAGGTGTGATGGGGACTTGAATGTATTCATTGGCATGTCGGACAAGGCTTCAGGTAATTGCATGTATGGCTGAATGTACGACATATTGGGATATGCCTCCAATTGAACTTAGGGAATGCTGGAACCCACTCGCAAAAAAAATCTTTTAATTTAATTAATTTAATTTTACAGCAACAGCAGAAATTTGTCTCCAGCTCAGCTGCCAGGAGAGGATAGAAGTTTCTTTAAAACCTGGCTGGATAAATGCTATTTAAGAAGTAATTCCAATGTAAAACAACATTAACCTTATTTAACAGATCAAGGCAAACTAATTAAGTCTCTCTTTGTGGCTGGCCAAAATTTCTTTTGTATGTATGGGGTATGTCCTTTTGATTTTCTTAAAACTACTATTGTCAGTATTATTGTATCATTGTTTATATTCCATCCTTTGTATCTCTGCATTTTTGTGTCTGTGCATATAATAAGAGGTATGATTATGAGAAACTCTTTCAGTCTGAAAAAAGTACAAATAAGCTTATTTGTTTAATGATTGTTATGGCCCAGCCTCTAAACCCCATCTCTAACACTAGTATTTGAAGGTAGAGGTGAGCCTGACCTAGTATTGTGTACCAGGGTGTGTGTGGGGCAAAATAACACTTGCTGTGAGGCAGTTCCAAACTTTCCAAATATTTTCTTGTTTTAAAAGTTTGTTTAAAGTGCACCAAAAACCCATGAGAGATCACCACAAAACCAAAATATATGAAAAGAAACCGAAATGGGGCTAGACAACCTATCTGCCACTATCTGTCGGAGTCTGAAATAGAACTCTGCAATAGTCATGGCAAGCAGGTTCTCCAAACGTTGTCACAATACCTGTCCAGGAATTTACTTACTGGAGCCCCATGAACCAAAATGTCTTTTACAACAACAAAAAAAGCATTCAAACCGGCCTTCGTTAATTTGGCTCCAATATCCCTCCAAAGATTTGAACGGTGCAGCCCTATTTGGGGTGGTGGAGGAAGATACTTTGCGTGATGGACCAAAGTACATAATTTCGAGGTTTGTTACAATCCTAGCTTGTCGATTGATTTTATTAAAACTGGAAGCAGGTAGAGCCCCCTACCCCGTACCTGGATAAGGGAGGCCATGTACTAGTATCTCCAGTTGGAGAAACTCAAATATACCCTACGGGGCTCAGTCAACAAATATGTTAAGATCTGGCAGCCTTTTATAAACTATGTGAACAGCACTAGGCTATAATTCTCAGAAGACACCTTTATTACATTGGGTTCCATTGTCTCTTTAGCACCAAATCAACAAATCATTGTTGCTTGTAAACCGCCATGTTGTATTTACTTGTATATTCTTAAAGGTGCACTATTTTAGCCTTTCTATGGTCCTGTGTTTTTAGAAATAAGTCTCCTCCTCCATCATAAACCACTCACATCCATATTGGTAAGAAAAAAGCTTGAGACAGAGCTGCAAGCAAAATGTCAAGCGAAGATAAAATGAAAATAACATTTTTAGCAACAGGCATTGTTCTATATGGATGGTAACAGTAATTAGGCAGTGTTATAATGATACAATAAACAGTTTTGAAATTGTTTAGAACATTAATTTAGAACTGGGATGTAAAGACGGAATCGTGTGTGGGCTAAGTAACATTAGCAGACCTTATCTTGTTAGACCTAGCTAGCTAATAAATGACTTTCTCATGAAAGTATTTGAATACAAATATGAGTTATTTTCTCAAATACAATGTAATATTAAATAGTTATTAATTTGATACAAAAGGTACCCTACCTTGGCCATCTAGCTACCTAGCTGGATAGTTAGAGGTAACGTTGTTTACAGGTCCAACAGAATACACGTACATCGCTTTTCAAACCCTTGTAAAACTTCAGCTGTTGCCATCGAGGAAAAGCAAATCCTAGGTTGACTCTGCTTCTTGAACGTTACCTGTAGGCTTGTTGTTTAGCTTTCGTGTAGGTGATTATGCTTCTTGTGTTCTTGAATTATGCTCTGCCATTGCAGTAGCCAGCTGACTACAAAATCACAGTTGAAACCTGATCCCACCCTACAGGCTCTGTATCCACACCCACCCGTCCCCACACAGAAAAGAGCACCACTCCCAGAATTGTCCCGAACACATCTTGGAATAATATATAACAGGCAGAGGAGCGTGGTTTTGGCTATTTTATTTTCGACAAAGATTGCCAGTGCACCATAGATATGACTGAGCATGGTTATTTTATAATATTTTTGTTACGGTTCCGACCCAAATGCAGGACTCGGAGACAGACTAGGGGAAATTTATTTACAATGAGGTCAAACAAGCAGGCAAACAGGGGAGCTTGGTGATGGTCAGGATACGGTGTTGGTGAATAACAAGAGGGCAGGATAGATGACGGGGCAGGAAACAAGCAGGAGCTGGGCATCAGGAGGACGAGGAATTGGATGGTCTTCCGGTGGTTGCCAAACAAGACGAGCTGGAGCGAAACAGTGGAGTGGGTGATGCGAGCTAAGAGTTTGCCGTTGCGGGAGTAGGCCTTGAGCGAGTCGATGAGTGGTTCAATGGGGATACCGGACTGGGAGATGAAAGTGGCATCCAGGAAATTGGAATCGGCCTCGGAGTCAATAAGGGCAGACAGAGACACGGACTGGTGGCTCCAACAGAGTGTAGCCTTCAAACAGAATCATAAATGGGCGAGTGTGGGGGCAGCAATAGGGCTCGCCAGTACGCCCAGTTCTACTGGTGAGCCGGCTTTTTTATGGAAAACAGGACAGGAGGCCAGACGGTGACCAGGGCCGCCAAAGTAGAGGCTGGAACCGGTGTGGAATCTTCAGCGTCGCTCTGCAGGGGTGACCAGGTTTCTACCTAACTGCATGGGTTCCTCTTCAGGTGAGTCGGGAACCGTCAGAGAGGAAGGACTGAAGAGTCAAGGCGTAGACTCAGGGCTCGCGAGCAAAGAAGCTGAGTGGAAGAGACTTGACTACCCGTCTTCTCCCTAGCCCAGGCTCGCAAACGGTTGTCCAGAGAGATGGCGAGCGAGATTAAGCTGTCCAGTAAACTGGAATCATCCCGGATCGCCAACTCAGGTGAAACTCAGAAAAGAGTGAATTTATTTACAATGAGGACAAACAAGCAGGCAAACAGGGGAGCTTGGTGATGGTCAGGATACGGGGCTGGCGAATAACAAGAGGGCAGAATAGATGACGGGGCAGAAAACGAACGGGGCAACAGGCAGGAGGGCTGGGTGACAGACAGGATGCAAGGTAGGCGAGTACAGGTGGGCAGGAACAGGCAAGCAGGCTGGACGGGTGAAACTGAAAACAGACTGTACAAGTCAGAAACAAACAAACAGAGACCAAAAACACGTCAAACATACAGCAACTGACGGAATGAACTGGCAACGAGACAAACAAAAAGTGGAACTTAAATAATAATAAATAATGTTACAATTTTCTAGGTAGAAATCATGCATAGTGCACCTTTAACTATGATTTTTGTTGTATTTTTTCTCTCTATGTTTACCTAATCATTCAGTGTATTTGTATATCTATTTATGTCAGCTTGACTCTCTTTGTTTTTGTTGAAGTAATGTTGTATTTTCTTTTCAGTTGTGAAACTATACGTAAAAAGAATTTTCAACAACAAAAAAAAGATTCAAACAGTGCATGCAGGTGTACGTCACTCTTTCCCACCATCGTCCAGGTAACAAATTCACTTTTTAATCTTGGGGAAGGTTAAATATAAGTGCTCCTAATAATAATAATCATAATAATAATACAGATTATTGTTGTAAACACATGGCCTGAAAATCACTTTACTTTAGTTTATTATCTTTACTGTATAGCAATAGAGTATGTTGTGTGTGTGTGTGTGTGTGTGTGTGTGTGTGTGTGTGTGTGCGCACGTGTGTGTGTTGTCTGTTTGGAGTGTATTGGGGTGGAGGATAAACATTTTGTTTCATGCAAGCACAGCGTTCAAGCCTTCAAAAATGTTGTCTATAAAAAAAAGGTGGTCATTATGACCCAGCAGTTCAAAGACAATATCACCGTGTTCTTTGTTAAGTCAATAATTTCTTACATGGTTGTAAACTCCCTGTTCTATAAGTGTCACAAGGTTCTTGCACTTTCCCCAGTATTATAAAAAGCACAACAACATTAATTTCATGCTGCAAATGAATGACCAAAATAAAGGCACACACATTAAAATGTGTATTTTGTTTTATTACATATAAGTATATAATATATATAAATTTAATTATACCGCTTCATCAAAATACTTTTTTCCAACTCGGACCCAGCATGTGGGAAGAGAAGGAGAGTTGTAGCCTTTTTAGCCTTTTACAATGCAAAAGCAAAATGTATTTCCCAGTAGCCTAACTAATGTGATGCCCTCCTCATAACTTTTTTTGGGGTGGACACAATCGTCACTTCTCATTTACATGTTTCAGTCTTGAAGCAGGACACAAGTCCTCCGACGCCATCTTCTGGCAGCCAGGAGTTAAGGCAGCATCTTCATGTTTTTTGCACTAAATCTAGACCTTCTCACCCCACTGTAATCTGTGGTTTCTATCTTCTGTATAGTTGTGCACCATTTATCCAATTAAAAGTAAATTAAGACTGTGGTGGTGACAGGTTCATAATTAATGTCATTATTGGCTATATTTGTTTTCGGTTCACAGTGCTATTGTAATATGCCAAACATAAACAACATGGATTATGAGATCAGAGTTACAATTATAGATATTAAATAGCGTGACTATCACACACACACACACACACACAGAGCAGATGTGCCAACTCTCACACTTTTGGCGTGAGACACGCTTTCTAGCCTTATCTCACACTGTCAAGCCACCCAAAGCAATCTCATGCCAAATGATGAGTGGAACTAAAAACAAAGCCACTCCCTGATTAAAGTAATTATATGTCAGCTACCTGTTTTTTGCAGCCTCTCCCCCCATCCCACAATCTCAATCGCACATACAGTATATAAACACATTTCCTGAAAAAATATGGGCTATATATTTTTTGTGGTCACAACAAATTGTTCTGGCCATTCCTTACATTGTTTAAACTGTAGTTTCTGGGTTCCACTAGGGGGCAGTCAGCGAATATATCATCCTTGGAATGTCTTGCATGGCATTTGCATGTTCTTCAATGAATACGGTGCTGTTAAGTGATACCGTGGTTTATTGTACATTAATGTCAGGATTATTGTGCATTAATTCAGTTGTCTATAGTCCAGGCTGTATGTGTGTAGTTGCAAATGTGTGTCTGTGGGTGAGAAACGCATTTAAAGAACAGTGCATTTAAGCAAAAAAAGTAAGCAAGTCTTGTATGTTTTTAAAATATTGTATATTTTTTAATATTTTTGTTGGCTTATCCAGTGATTTCAGAAACCGCTAGTCTAATGTTAAAGATCAGTACAAACAGAGAGCTGCGGTATTTTCATTACATTTAGCAGACATTCTTGGCAACTTCAAAGCAACTTACACATCTTTTTTTTATTTTATTATTTAAAAAAATACTATTTATAAAGCCAGACAATGACAGTATCCCACACAGAAATTAAACCTACAACCTCTGAGTCACAATCAGTTTCCTAAAAGTTATGGTACACTGCTGCTCTTGTTTTAATCAGAATTATGCTGCATTTGCTCTAAATCTGATACAAGTCTGGCTGGGCCTGCACAAATAAAACATATTCCATTACAACTAATGTAATGGCTGCATTTGATTTTACTGTTAACACTTAAATTACATGAAACTAAGGTGAAATCAATCTGATAAACATATATTTTACAGCTGTGTGTCACGTTTAGCTAATTTTAACAGTCCTGTGAATTAAATTCCTTGACACCATGAACAACAATGCTAGTTAATGGTAGGAGACTTGAAACAATTGAGAATGGTGATTCTTCAAATTTAAGTTTCTGTAAAGGAAAATGTGGGTGCCACACACCACGTAAATTGAAAAAGTCGTTTTTTTTCATTTCTTGTAATGGAGCATTGTATTTTTTTTAAGCAGGCTTTGGTTGTATTACTTGACATTTTACCTGGCCCTGTCAGATTTTGCTGAAAATTATTCACTAAGGAGCTTTCATTTGTGTTGGCTTGGAGAAGGTTAGTCATTCTTTTTGATATGTTCCCTGTGACCCGTGCTGTGGCAAAGGTCAAAGGTCAACACGCAGTGACAAACACAGTGTGCGCCAGAATATCAGCTGGTGACTGGTTTGAACCAGTGTGGAGTGACAGACAGTAACTCTGTAATAGGAGATTAATAAATGATGGTCTATTTGTGTCGGGCCCTGAATCTCAGGGCCTGGTCATGTGCTGTGCAGTACAGGATGGCAGCTCAGGAGGAGGTAGTGTCATAGTTCTTTTACCTGGTCGTGGAGGAAGATTATACTAACCTACAGCTGTTGGTGCATTAGCAGTCACTGTCACACACACACACACACACACACACAAACACACAAACACACACACGCAAGCATGACGCACACACATTTATGTGACTATGCACTACGCACTATGTGACAGTCACATGTAATGCACACATATACAGGTACATTTTCTTTTCAGTCTTGATACCCACACACACAAACAGTTGCTTGTGTGCATATATAAATGCACGCACACACACAGATCACCCATGTTTCTTAATGTCTGTACCTTGACTCATTACTTGGGGCTCAATGGAATTGTGAACTCCAAGTACCAAGACATTGGGCCCTATCATACACCCGGTGCTAAGCGGTGGTAACCCAAACACAAGTGTCTTTCCTAGTTTCAGACTAACGCAGTGGTCATTTTAGCGTCCAGCGCTCATGTTGTTTAAATAGCAAATTAATTTGCGCCCATAGCAAGTGAACCGGGTGGTGAGGTGTGGCCAGGATCATTTTTGGCATATTGCTATCTTGAGGCAGCATTAAACGCTTGCCCTAAAACCACCACAAACCTGGTCTTAATTCATGTCACAGTTGTTTCAATGTAATTTAACTGCGCAATATGAAGATAGTAGGTAATATGCGTCTACGTAGGCATGTGCACAACGCGCATACAGCCTCCTGTCTGTTACACACAGGGGCGCACACAAACATGCATAAAAATATCAAGATTACTTTCTGAAATGAGGATTCATATTTTTCCCCAAAATAAAACATTTTTTCTTCTGGAATAGATGCATGTTGTCCCTGGAATCACAGAAAAGTAGGCTTGTTTTAAGGCATTAAGCTACCAGTAAAAATGTGTTAGTCGTATTTTCATAAGCAGGACAATATAAAACAAGGGGGAAATATACGTAAACTTATGTGTTCCCAAGCTTTAGTGTATTTGTTGTAATCATTAAGGCAAAATAACACTATTTATGTTATTAATCTGTCATGGTTAATGGCAGCCTTGGTTGTTTCTGCGGTCGTTATTCTATTTGGCGTCGTCGGGGTGGTCTATCAGATTTTTTTCGCCTCCGTTCTGGTGTTTGGATCTCGCCCGGCTATTATTCCTTACACCTGTTTTGGGTTTCCTGCCGGTTATAAATAGCCCAGGACTTCCACCTTCCGGCACTTCGATATTGTCCTTGCTATTTTTGACAACGAAGTCGGTAAGGTATAGGAATTCGTTCACTGCATTTCTGGTTGTTTCAAATAAGAAATGCAGCAAGTCCGGTTAGAATTAGGATAAGGTTGGTTTAGTCTTTTACATTACATTACATTACATTACAGTCATTTAGCAGACGCTTTTATCCAAAGCGACGTACAGTAAGTGCATATAGAAAGGTCATCGAAGTAACTACACAACAGATAAGAAAGCACATTTCTCCTCATACACATCAGCTATCCCTAGTAACGAACACAGTGCACAGTGCAGTGTGTCTGGGTAAATGGGTCTCTCATCTCTACTATATTCTAAATAATAATACTGAGTACAACAGTACACAACATCAACAGGAAGACCATGAATAGATAAGGTAGAGTCCATTAGTCCAGCCTGAAAAGGTGTGTTTTCAGGCCACGACGGAAAGCAGGCAGGGCCTCTATCCAATCTTTTTTTTTATCCTGTATTCCCTCGACCTGTTACCTTTTGTGTTCAGCTCTTTTGCTACTAGAGCTTTAGGTACAGGTTAGATTTTCTGTTTCATTCTTTCACCCATTTTACTCTGTTTTTTTTCTTTTTTTCTCAACCTCTCGTCTACGCTGTTTGATTTAGAGCGTGAGGTTCTTTTGTTGTTTATACTCGCTATTTTCGAGTTCGCCCCCATTTGGGGTTGTTTTGATTTGGCTTGTGCCGGGAAGTTTTTATTCCCATTTTTTTTTTTGGTATTCCTTCCCCGGTGCGGATTTATCCGCTTTTGTGGTGTATCTTTCGAGATACGCTTTTAGATTCCTTATCTGTCGTGCCTGGTGCTCCCCTTGCATAATCAATATTAGAATGCACATAATATGTACTTAGGATGAAACTTGAACTTTGCTAGCCTGTGAACAGTCTGCTGTGAGAACAGCCTCATGGAATTGATGTTTGACAATGCTTCATTGTATAATCAAACAAAATGTGTTAAACAAGCAGGCTAATTTGGCGTTTTCTAAGCTGAGAGGGAAGTTCTGGTATCTTATGCTCAGCTGTTATAACAAAATGAAACCACATATATTTAGTAAAATAACAATACTGGCGTAAGCTAATGGAAAAAATGTTTCCTGTTTTCCGGTTATTATATTTCTGGGAAATAGTTTTGTGGGGAATTACTTTTAAACCCTATGTGAAAGATTATTATTGTATATATCAAAACACGTCATAATGGTAAGTCAGAATGATATTGATTACAATATTGATTCATATAGCCTATTTCTTGCTCGCACGCTTTAAGTATGTGCATGGGCATGTTTTGCCAGCTGTAAATCATTGTTTTCACAGGCTTACTATCCTAAATACACTTGTGCCATGCGTTTTAGACCAAGCGCTAAGATCGTCAAGATAGAACCCATTGTGTCCTAATATCCGGTATCCTCTCACTCGGAAGCTTAAATACCTTTGTCTGTATTTTTTAACTTGACCAGCGTAATTCAATCAGTGTTAATGTATTGGAATAAAATCGGTATTTAGGGGGGTCAGTTCACAAGTTGCTTTGGAGTTACCTGAAGTGCATTTTTTATTTTAATACTCAAATCCCCAAATGGGTTTGTGGTTTTAAAACATCATCATGTGATTATGTAAAATATCATTCATAACACACAAAACCGTCTGCGCCAAACAAAAACATACACTAAAGCTGAAATAATAACAGAAAAACTTTCACAGAAAGTGAACTTTTCCTTTAAAGGCAAGATGCTAATAGCGGTGAATGCTTACTGCATTTACATGGTAATGTACTATTTGTATAAATTAATTACTCTGAAAGAAACAACCATTTTTATGAATTTTCATGGTGAACATGTTTTCTTAGGACAGCCAGTGGTCGAGCAATAAAGACATTAATTATTTTAACACCAGGTCAGAGAGTACCAAGAAGACTATTTTCAGTATGAAATAGAAGTTGACCAGTTTGAACCAGTTATCAACTGTGAAATAGAAGTTGACCAGTTTGATCCAGTTATCAACTGTGAAATAGAAGTTGACCAGTTTGATCCAGTTATCTACTGTGAAATAGAAGTTGACCAGCTTGATCCAGTTATCTACTGTGAAATAGCAGCTGACAGACTCTTTGGTGGTTTAAGGAATTCTCCATAGGCCCTGCTACCGATTTGGCGTGTCAAGTTATGGCTGAAACTGATAAATACGGACCATATGTTTTTTGTTTTTCCGGAATTCTTGTACTGCCCTCTACAGGAGGATTTGGTATTGGCCTTTTCTTGAATGTTGTAACATGCATTTTGGGGCCAGCTTTCGGCTCTCAACCTTTGCACCGGATATAATGTTGCCCTCTGCTGATTTGCGCTCCATTGACCTCCATTCATTTTTGACAGCAAATTAAAGATACTTCCACTCATATATTGATGTTAACATGACACAAATAGACCATCATTTATTAATCTCTATCACTCCACACCGGTTCAAACCAGTCACCAGCTGATTTTCTGGCGCACACTGCGTTTGTCACTGCATGTTGACCTTTGACCTTCGCCACAGCACGGGTCATAGGGAACATATAAAAAAGATTTTAAAAATGGCTAACATCATTTAAAAAATTGCTTATTATTTTTCTGTGGTTAAACAGACAAAAGATATAAATTTTTCTTATAATTTATTCTGGCCTAGGTTTTATGTTTGCGTGCTAGTCTGCAACCAATTACATGTCTCCACGTCACTTTCTGCGCCATACTCATTGTACATGTGACTCCAAGGACACAACTGCTCATGTGCGATGAGCGCAAAATGAAAACTTCCTGGTTCGAATGCAGCCCCCATAGGTTTCTATTGGCCTCACTGTCTCTACATATTATAATTTCTAAGATCCCATCAGCTGTGTTACCATTTATTGGGTGGCCAATCAGGAGGGAATATCGATGATTAGACACCCTGGGCTCTATCTTGGCGATCTTAGCGCTTTGTCTAAACGCATGGCGTAAAGTGCATTTAGGGCGTGTCCAAGTCCACTTTTGCTAGTTTGACGGCGTGTATTTTGAGCGCTAAGCACGGCGCAACGCAAATGGGCTGAACCTAGTCTATTCATTAATTATAGGTGTGTATTGGGCGTGACATGCAATAAACCAATCAAAATGTCATATCCCATTCTCTTTAAAATTCTGCTTTTCCACCTTGGCGGATTGCTTATATGATGGCAAAACAGACATGCTTGTGCGTATTTAGTGTGATCAAGGAATAGGCTATATGGATCAATAGTATGATCAATATTATTCGGACTAACCATTATGAGTTCCCGGTAATTCCAGACAGTGCTGTTATTTTACAATATATGCGGTTAAATTTTGTTAAAAGCACCTGCACCAGCTGAGAATAATCTACCAATGGCTTCCGTCTCACCTTAGAAAACGCCTTGTTTCACAAATTTTGTTCGATTATGCAATAAAACATTGTCAAACATCAATTCCATGAGGCTGTTCTCATGCAATTCTCGAAGTTCAAGCTTCATCCAAAGTTCATTACCTGCATTCTAATATTGATTAATAGCACAAATACCGTTATGTTGCCTTCATGATGACACTAAATACAATAAAGCTGTCAGGTTGACAACCCAGAGGTCCACGCATATTTTCCCTTGTTCTATAATGTCCTGCTTATGGAAATGTGTCCAACGCATTTACTAGCAGCTAATGTTTTAAAAACAAGTCCACTTTCCCGGAAAGACTGTGAAAAGTGCAATTTAAAGCAGGTGAAACAGACCTGATTCTGTATGAAGTTAAAGCACACATGCAAAGAATGACATTAAAATGAATTGTGAATTGTTCTCTTTAAAGTCGTTTTGTTTAATTATGGTATAGCAGGTGAAATCATTTTAAAATTATTTTTAATAAGCTGAGACTATGGAAGCCTGGTCACTGTAATTTAACAAATAGGAAGGACAAAGAATAAGGCTAAAATTCAGTTAACATGGTGAAATCTATCTCCGTTTTTTAGCCATAGGCTATCGAAAAAACCTTATGCACAGCGAATCCCGGGGACTGTAGCCTAGGCTATTTGAAAAACAATAAATGCAATATTCACTGGACAAGGTTTTGAACTTTTTCAGTCAAAACCATTCTATTTACTTACAGGCTGTAGGCTTAGATGAACAGAGCTGTATTGTAATGACATCTGAAGCGCATTTTCAGAACTCAAATGTCCGTCTATTGCAGTGCGCAAGTTTTCCATTGAATGACAATTCACGCATTAGGTGTAAATTACATTTTGCGCATTAGGCTTAGCTGTTATCAGCTCCTTTTTAATGGATAGCCATTGTCCCGTAACAAAATATTGTCCCCCCAGAAAATTACAGGAATTATTGGCAAATATAGAAATATAGTCATAGCTTGATCCAGGATAATTGCGAATAGTCTATACATGTAACCTTACACGTACCATTGCACATCACCTGGATGTTGAATGAGTGGGCTGAAAGCCATTTGTGTCGCAGTTGTTTATGATGTGGCATTTCCCTTCGCAGAGAGACAGGTATGTAGTCTTTATCCTATGGACCCTTTTATTATTATGTTTTTTTTTTAGATAGCCTACACAATAATAATATTTCACATTGTAATCTTGATATTTTTAGTCATGCTTGTGCACGCCCCTGTGTGTAACAAACAGGAGGTTGTACGCGCGTTGTACACGCCTAGACGCACTTATATGCACCGTTAAAATAACATGTAAACAACTGCGACATGACTTTAGAACAGGTTTTTGGTGGTTTTAGCGCAAACGCTTTCTGCTGGCTCAAGATAGCAATACGCCAAAAATAATCCTGGCCACACCTCATTTTAAGACCAACACGCCCAGTTCACTTGCTATGGGCGCAACATAGTATTTAACTGATGTAAGCGCTAGGGGCTATAATGAACCTTGCGCCAGGTGTAAGATAGCAAAGACACTTGCCTTTGGGTTAACGCCGGGTGTAAGATAGGCCCCCCTGGGTCTCTTGCTTAGAAATGACATAATTTAAATCATAGAAAATACATTTTTTATGACTTTCCTGTTTTTTGTATTTGAAAAAAGCATCCATCGGCTTCAGAAACATTTGAAAATGTACATAAAAACATGATTGCACAGGGTGGTTAAATGCATTGATACACATTATTTTGTTGGCAGCCATTAATTGGGGGCAGTTGCTGTTTTGTTGTGTGGATCTTGTATGAAACATGATATTGGGCCGTATTCATTCTTACGTGTAACTCTAAAAATAAAGACTGTTGCGTCTTACATCAGGGGTGGACGTTGACCAGGAAACATTTACCCAGGACATGGTCAACATAGCACAAATTAATTTATGGCTGGCCAGTAAAACTTAGCCTGGATAAGGGTGCACTGTCACTGGGGATTGGTTCTCAAAAGAGAAGTGATGGAGAAAATTACTGTGAAAGAAAAAGGGGAAAATGCTGACGATGTTTCTTTTTTCAGGTTCTGCAAATACAAAATTAGGCTACATCAGAAATTTGGCGATATGCATTTGGACAGAACAGTTTTAACTAAATGAACCAAATATCCTGTTCTGTTTTTTTTGGAAGTTGTTTTCACTATTAGTCAGTTGGCATGACGGTTGCCTGACCTTTTTTTTCCAGTTATAGTCATGCAACCATCTCCATATTTGCCTCTGTCTGTTTCTGCGCAGCTGTCACCTTAAGGTGATACCCTGCTGATATCCCAGAATTCTGTGAGCACATGTTCTTTGGTGGGCGTGGCCATGAAATCAGTTCCAGTCCAGGTAACGGTGCCAGGCTTACAGAAGTCGAGTTGGGGGCCAAGGGGTGGGGGTTGTTTGTGCACCGCTTGTGTTCAAGAATGATGTCCGTGCTTTCATGCTTTGATATTTGTTCAGATTTGATCTCTAGAAGGGAGAGTCAGACTTTCAGAAACCCACATTAATCTGAAGTGTCAAAGACGTGCTCTAACAAAAAGCGCCCTCTAAGCCCCTCTCATCTACTTAATTTCCCCAGACATTGCCCTGAGACATATTCCTTCCTCTGACATGAATCAATTTTCAGAATCTTGACCTGTCTGAAATTCCAAAGACTACTTTGCCCCCCAGAGCTGATCCAGGATCAGCATCACTCCTGGTTCTTTGCCTACTCAGCCTAAATAATGTCGGTGTGGATCAGTGCTTTGGGTGCAGAATGTGTCTGAACAACGAGACTGCTGTTTTTGCCCCATCACGTTCAACCCTTTAAAGAGCAGGTTTTTTGGAATGTTATTTATTTCAAAATTCTAAGTCAGTGTTCTTGAACTCCATTCCTTCCACTTACCAGTAGGGGTTGTTGCATTAGCAATATCATTTTCAGTTAAGAACATTCCAATCACATATTTGTGATCTTACACCGTAAAAGTAAAGTCCTTTTCTTTTTGCCGTGAGACCCAGCTTTGCAAAAATCAGGCTAGTATAGTGGTTAGGGAGCTGGGCTGGTAACCTGAAGGTTGCAGGTTTAATTCCCAGGTGGGACACTATTGGTGCTGTTGTACCCTTGAGCAACATATTAAATCTGAATTGCTTCAGTAAGATGTCCATTAGTATGAATTAATACTGTGTAAGTCACTCTGGATAAGATTGTCTGATAAATGCCTGTTATGTAAAACAGAACCAATCTGCTTTCTTATGGTTCAACATATGGTATTTTGATATGTATGCCCTTTATTGAAGAAATGTACATCATATCTGCGTAGCAGAACATCAAAAGTAACATACCTATGGATCGCATACCTTTGATATTGAATCCAGGTAAATATGTGTGCTAGTGATGAGAAATCAAGATAGACGGTGATGTACGTTTGTTGTATTATGCTTCTGTCTGCCTAGAAGCATAAATCTTGACGGATGTCATGTTGTTTCATTTTACGGAAGTGTGACAGGATTTGTAAAGTTTTGCATATAAACTGAGATTAAAGGGCACCTGAGCTTGTTCTCTGAAAGAAAGAAGAAACCCAAACAAATGAAAAACAGAGAATGTTTGGATGTGTCAAGACAAACATGTTTTGCTATATTGAACCACATACTTTCTCCACCCATGCATAGGATTGCAAATAAGATTGAATACCTAACCCTCATATTGTGATAATATTTAAAAAATTCTAAAAATAAATATTTAAAATTGACCCCAAAAGTTTTAACGTATTTTAGAGCCTGAGGAAAGCTTGGGAAGTTTAAAACCTGTGTGGAAAAGTTTCACCACAATTTCCCTCAAAAAAATCAGAGATAAAAACTGAAAAAGGTTGTATATTTTCTGCATTTTATACAGCTACCCCACAAATGACCTCACACAACATGTTTGTATACTGCACAATATGGAAGATAGTATAGGAAGATAGTAATATGCGTCTACACGTGCACAACGCGTACACCCTCCTGTCTGTTACACACGCAGGGGCGCGCACAAAAATGCATAAAAAATGTCAAGATTACATTGTGAAATGGGTATTTATATTTTCCCCAAAATAAAAAGTTTTCTCTCCTGGAATAGACACACATTGTACCTGGAATCGCGGGTTAAGTGGGCTTGTTTTAAGGAATTAAGCTACCAGTAAAAATGCAGCTTTAATGTATTTAGTGTCATCATTAAGGCAAAAGAACGCAATATATGTTATTAATCAATATTAGAATGCACGTAATATGAATTGGATGAACGTGAAATTCGCTAGCCGAAATTCATTGCTTGTGATCTGTCTGCTGTGAGAACAGCCTCATGGAATTGATGTTTGACAATGCTTCATTGTATAATCAAACAAAATTCGTTAAACAAGCGGGCTAATTTGGCGTTTTCTAAGCTGAGAGGGAAGCCATGTTCTGGTAGCTTATTCCCAGCTAAGTTCAGCCCATTTGCACCTTGCGCCATACTTAGCGCTCAAATAGTTGCTGTTTTGTTGTGTGGATCTTGTATGAAACATGACATTGGGCCGTAATCATTCATACGTGTAACTCTAAAAATAAAGACTGTTGCGTTTTACATCAGGGGTGGACGTTGACCAGGAAACATTTACCCAGGACATGGTCAACATAGCACAAATTAATTTATGGCTGGCCAGTAAAACTTAGCCTGGAGAAGGGTGCACTGTCACTGGGGATTGGTTCTCAAAAGAGAAGTGATGGAGAAAATTACTGTGAAAGAAAAAGGGGAAAAGGCTGACGATGTTTCTTTTATCAGGTTCTGCAAATGCAACAAAATTAGGCTACATCAGAAATTTGGCTATATGCATTTGGACAGAACAGCTTTAACTAAATGAACCAAATATCCTGTTCTGTTTTTTTTTGGAAGTTGTTTTCACTATTAGTCAGTTGGCATGACTGTTGCCTGACATTTTTTTTACAGTTATAGTCATGCAACCATCTCCATATTTGCCTCTGTCTGTTTCTGCGCAGCTGTCTGCTGTGAGAACAGCCTCATGGAATTGATGTTTGACAATGCTTCATTGTATAATCAAACAAAATTCGTTAAACAAGCGGGCTAATTTGGCGTTTTCTAAGCTGAGAGGGAAGCCATGTTCTGGTAGCTTATTCCCAGCTAAGTTCAGCCCATTTGCACCTTGCGCCATACTTAGCGCTCAAATAACACGCCGTCTAAAGTGGACTTGGACATGCCCTAAATGCACTTGCGCCATCAAGATAGAGCCCCATATGTTTAAATGAACGCTGATACCTATTTGATGTTTCAGGAAATTCTGGAAAAAAAACATCACTCCTCTGAAATGAATGCAAAATGAAAAGGTGAATTAGACGCTGATGTCACAGAAATCCCACAAGTATACTTTTACTGTAAATTGCCCAAACTTTCACCTATTATGTTTTCCATTGTGTGTGTGTGTGTGTGTGCGTGCCTGCCCAAGATTTAGTTGCACGATGAATAAAGGTAGATTAATTATGTCATTCAAACTAAAGACATACAATACAGTACAATTCGAGGGGGGATTTTGAATTGATGAAATCCTTATTTACATGCAGAAACACGTGCATGAAGCAAACCTTTTCCAATGGGAAGAAAATGTACTGAAACCATGACGACATGAAACAGAAAC
Source organism: Ilyophis sp. 1 JC-2022 (assembly GCA_022702515.1). Lineage (NCBI taxonomy): Eukaryota > Metazoa > Chordata > Actinopteri > Anguilliformes > Synaphobranchidae > Ilyophis > Ilyophis sp. 1 JC-2022. The sequence continues at coordinate 80,569,596 of CM040402.1, read as the reverse complement.
TTCCCTGGCAGAAAAACGTCTCAGGGGTAACCTGACTATTGAGGGGGAAGCTTGTCCTCGACTGGCTGGCCCGGTGTCAATAGTTAAAATTAGGCTAAATTATACGAGGGAGGTCATGGGGGAATCTGTTGGAGTAAATAGTCCCAGTTGTTGGGCAGATTATAGCCCAGGGTGTTAGACTAGATGGTAAAATATTATTACCATTATGATTATTAGTATTTTTGTTATTAAATTAAGTAACTCTGCGAGCAGTTGAAATACATCATGGTACTCCTGTCCTCAATCAGCAGAAGGGCCTCAACAGGATGCTTCACTTGGTAGGCAAGAATACAATTTGTTTAATCCAGTAAATCAATGAAGGGAAATGTGCATTGGACAAACTAATTCTCCTACATTACAGAAGATCAAAACATATGTACCTGTACACGTGACGTATTGTATGATACAAGATAGAGGATGTGTGTCTTTGGCCTCACTGAACATTTAAAGGTATAAAGGTATGAACAGATATAAAGGTGCTCCAGCATTGCGTTCACACATGCCCTGCGCTGTAAGGTGGTGGTTGGGTTCGGAGGGAAATGCGGCTGGCAGGAACCCCTGGCTGTATACGAATCGGCACCCTTCTATACTATTGAGCATGCTTGTCGAGTACACTGGGTGAGAAAGTTGTTAAGTAGACAAAATGTTCTCTAAATATAGTGTACTTAAAATCCCAGGATGATTTACTTTTTTTCCAGGTTTTCACTTATAATAGTGTGGAGGATATTTTTTGCATACTGGATGTCATGCACTAAACAGTATGCAGTAAGTAGTATACAGTATACAGTATACAGTCAGTACACTATTACACATAACATACTGATGGGGCTCTGATTCAGACACAGCCTCTGTACGGATTTCCCGAGAAGTACCACCCCTTCCTCTCTGGCACACCTGGCCTGGATGTGAACTCTGACCCTGCCATTCTTTGTGTTACATCCTCTTATTCCTCCACCTTCTATAAAACTTTTCCCTTTTTTAAGTAGCTTAATTTGTCCATTCCCCTTTCATTTTAAGTCGTATATGATCATTGTACAGAAAATAATGTATCAGAGCAACTGAACCATGACTGTTGGTAAATAAAGCCGTCAGTGTTTTAAATGTACCTGTCCCCTCTCAAAAACAATATTAATTTAATTGGGTAATACATTTACACATGTTGTGACATGAAGCAAGCCAAATACATTTTTTTGTACTAATGTACTAATATAAAATTGCGTTTGTCTGCTAAGGAACTGCTACATACTGTGGAATTCCTACCAGATTGCAGTAAGTCATCCTTAGTGTGGAACAAATTTGAGGTGAGGAGGGGGGGGCTGATTGTGTTAGCAAAATATGTTTATTTTAGATTGCTCAAGTACTATATGCCATTAGCAGGAAGGCGGGATCTAGATAGCAGCCCTAATCAGGTCGTGCTTTATTGTTCAGATAATATTCTTTGTGAAGAGCTGTGTGACGCTATAATTTAATAGAGCATGCAGGTACTGAACAAAACATAATGTACTCAGCACTAATAAAAATAACTCACCTCATTTGTAAAGCATCCTCTGACACATGATGCAATATTAGTTATATAATTATGTCAATAAAAATCAAAACTAATTTATTTTCCCCTCATATGCCCTTTCCTGGTGTGGACACAGCGCTACCGTTGCGCTGCACTTTCAGAACGCTAGCTGCAGAATGCAAATACACTCCGTCTCGGACTTCCAGGCTAGGAGTGACCTTTTTACAGCGCTGATAGCCTGTCACTTGGCAGCACGGCAGTTCTTCCTCTCCTTCTCCGTCAGAACGGGCTGTCCTTCTGGCTCTCTGAAACCGGACCTTGGGCTCAGTGGAGCAAGGGGCCGATGGCTGCGTTTAAGTCCTTTGAGGAACGAGACAATGGCAGTACTGTGCTGTAGAGAACATGGGGCCTGAAGGGTGGTACAGTGGCGTTGGAGCTGAGCTAACCGGACTAACCAGAGGGGGTTGATGTCCTTTGGTGGAGAATAATACAGGTCCCTCTGTTTAAAGTGTAAAATATACATCTAATGGACATTTTTGTTTTAATTTGCTGCTTTTTCTCCTGGTTTTGGAATGCCCAGTCGTGTTCATCAGCGTCCGTTCCTGTCGCCTCTGTTGTCAGTTCAGGGGAGGGCAGACTAGCATGTTCTCTGTTCTTAAGCACGCAATGGCAGCCGTCATTTCTTTTCACGTTGACTATGCTTACAATGATGATGACTGTTATACCAATAGGACACTAGCAAAGTTTGTAATCAGAAGGTCGTGTGGTCAGATCCCAGAAAGGAGATGGATCGTTTGCTTCCCCAAACATTCCTTACGTGTAGTGACAGACCTTGTGTGCAGTGTGTGTGTGTGCGATAGTTTAGCTTCACAGATGTATTCTAACCTGCTGTTTTACAAATACATTATTTGGCATAGTTTTGGCCTTCCTGCTTTTTTTCTCTCCTCATTTAATTTTTTTAAACAAAATTTTTTTTTGTGTTTACAATAATTATATTCTTAGTTGTCATTTTTGGAGTGGCCAAATACATCAGCAGGCATGGAGTACCATTGCAATGCGTGCGTTCGTGCGTGCGTTTTTATTTTTGCTGGACGGCTATATTTTCTTCTTTTATTTAGTGGTTGTCCTCCCCTCGGTGTGGTGTGGGTAGGACTCCACTTCTTTGCTTTTTGTGTTTATTGTTCTGTGTTCGTGGCGTTGTATGTAGGTGAGTTTGGTTTTGCATGAATGTGTACCGTCGTGTCTGTCTGCGTGGCTTCACCCCCTGGAATGTTAAGGTGGGGCCGGGCGGCCGGCTGTGTGTGTGTGTGTGTGTGTGTGTGTGTGTGTGTGTGTGTGTGTGTGTGTGTGTGTGCCCTTACCAGTTGCATACTTGATGGTGCACAGTGTGTGTGATGTGCATGAGTGACAATTGTGTGCTGTGTGGTGTTGGGATTCCGGTCATGCTTTCCTGCGGGTAGGGGGCCGGCCTTGTCTGGTCGATTGTGTGAGAGGAGGGAGGAGATGGAAACGTGCGTACGTGGCAAAGTCCAGAGTCACTGTCATTCTGCGCTTTTATGAAGGGTGGATCCAAACAAACCTGGTTGTGGGAGTGATAATTTCCCATTTTAACCCGTGACACAGTCACTGTATTGGAGGAGTCCACATGTTGAAGCACACTGCAAGCTTGTGAATGATCAGAGGGGGCGTTCTTGCGCACTGAGACAGGGACGACCTTGTTGACAGAAAATGGCTGCCTCCGTTGTTGACACTCTCTCACAGTATGCATTACTGGCAGGAATAAACACAATCAAGGAGCCTTCATTTTTGAAGCTCAGTTCCTGGTCTTGTTGAGAGAGTTGCTTGCTAGGGCTAGTGTGATTGGCTCCAGTATGAGTCTTTCAGCCCCCTTTTTTAATGTAAGTCAATGCGCTCAAAATACAAAGTAAATTTCTCCCACAAGTTTTTTTTGTTTTGTTTCACTGTTCTTTACTTCCATCCATTATCTAACCTGCTTATTTAATTATTCCTGGACAGGGTCGCTTGGTGGCTGGAGCCTATCCCAGCATGCATTGGGTGAGAGTCAGGAATATACCCTAGACAGGTTGCTAATCTATTGCAGAGCACGCAGACCATTCACTCAGTCATACCTATGGGCAATTTTGAGTCTCCAATTCACCTGTGTGTCTTTTGACTGTGGAAAAGGTACTGTCTTGTCAAGGAAGGTTGTGGGATTATTGTTGTATGTGTTTGGTTGTGTAAAGGATTGTGTTGTATTATGGACTGATTTGTGGCAATACATTTTTTAATAAAAAATTAAAGTCTTTGGACTGTGGGAGGAAACCCACGCGGACACAGGGGGAACACGCAATCTCCACACTAAATTTGAAGTTCTTGCTGTGGGGCGACAGTCCTACCCACTGCACCACCGTGTCGCCCTTTACTTGTTTTTTTGTTTTTTTAACGTTAAGGCATCTAATCAAATACATTTTTATATTCATGTTTAAATTGGTTGTTAACTGAACAGAATGGAAACTGCAGTCGATGTATGTTAAACTGGCCCCACCCCCAAAATGTAAGATAGCATTTTTTTGCATGGCTTATATGTAAATGGTAAATTACTTTTTTTTGGAAACAAAAAGCCCAGTGAAGGTGCTAAGAAGCTCTGATATGAGTTAAAATAATAGCCAGGCCGTGAACACCAGGAGGTTAAAAAATGTTTTTTTCATTTCTTGAGGTCATAGTTGCAGTTGCCACAGCAACAGGCCTTGCTCACAGATATTCAGGTTGAAACTGATTCCATTGCAAGAGCGATACCCTGTAGGGGTAACCATGCCAGTATAATCAATAAAACACATACAGTTTAATGCACACACAACTATTTATAGTACAATTCAATTGAAACGCGTCATTCTCTTATGTCAGACCAAAGCATAAAATCAGCACAAAAGCACACACATAAACACACACAACCAAGTACAACCAAGCTTGATTTGAAAGGTTTTTAGAGTGTGAAAGTGTGGAAGCTAACTGAGGACAAACAGTCATTGTATTTAAGTGCATTTAGGGCGTGTCTAACTCCCCTTTTGCTAGTTAGAGGGTGCATATTTTGAGCGCAAAGTATTGCGCAAGGTTCAGATAGGCTGAACTTAGCCTCTTCATTAATTATAGTGTGTCTTGAGCATAACAAGCAATAAACCAATCACAGTGGTATCTGCCATTTCCTTTACAAGCTATTTGCACCTTGGCAGATTGCTAATATAATGGCAAATTTAATAAGACTGCAAAAAGAGTGATTTACAGCTGGGGAGACCTGCTTGTGCGCAAGGTGAAAGGAGAAAAATATTCATCTCCATTTCACAATGTAATCTTGATATTTTTGCATGTTTGTGCGCACCCCTGTCTGTAACAGACAGGAGGGTGTATGTGCTTTGTGTACACGCCTATGTGGACGCATATTACTATCCTAATATTGCGCAGTTCAAATAACAGTGCAACAACAGCGACATGACTTTAGACCAGGTTTGTGGTAGTTTTAGCCCAAGCGCTTTCTGCTGGCTCAAGATAGCAATACGCCAAAAATTATCCTGGCCACACCTCATCTTAATGGGATAGTTTACCCATTCAAAAAAATAAAATGTATATTGTTTTACTCACCCCCAAAATAGTATATTAAGCTGTCCTGGTCTTGCCGTTGTAACTAAATGTAAATCTGGAAATTAGAACTGAAATCATGTCAAGTTCTCCAAATTGTAAAATCTGGAAACAGCAACTGAAATCATGTTACAAACCAAATTGTAAAACTCAGCGCGGCTAGACCAATGAGGGAATAGCTCGGAGCGAAGGTTTAAGCGTGATGTATTCCGCTATTGCTGTGGGAAAAGGGAAAAGTTATGAAAGTTAATAAAGTAATATTAATATTCTTGCAACCGGGTTAGACTGCTCTTTAGATTAACGGGATTAGCTAATAAGGGACCACGAATCAAAGGTACTCGTACCACGTTACCTTCCGCTTTTAGTCTGGTCTACCTTGACCCCAGTTTATCCAAAGAACAGCCTGTGTGTATTACAGTAAATCATCAGCCACCAACGCTGATTCTGTACTCGTTTATCTGACTCCATTTAATATTATAATTTAGTATGTACAATTTCCACTTGATTTGTTAAAGGACTCTCATACTTTAAAGACGGTTCTCTGAGCTGGATGTGTCTGTTAACACCGCGCTTTTACATTGGGCCCTTAATGCATACGACTCACAGCTGACTAGATATCTGCGGTTATCTCAGAGGTTGCGGAAGAAGCCAATTTGTGCGGTATACTCTATGGTTAAGACTCAGGGACCTACAAAAGGAATATTGGCAACCACCGTTCTCAACATGTATAACCGCCAGGCGGAGGTGATCTACTTTAAGACATAGTTCTACAGGTGCAATACTCCGTGATACATTAAGCTTAAATAGTCAACCTCCCTAGACCAGCTGAGGGGATAACCATGACTGAGGAAATTAATCAACCCATTACCGGTGCACAGAGATAGTACGTCAATTTTCAGAGAAACCACACAAATCAAGTTTTAACTAATTTATTACCAGGTAGGTTACTTACTTAAATTATCAATACATAGTTACAGATTGAACATTCCAAATTCAAATACAGTACAGAGAAAAATACTTAGTCATACCTGGCAATTTGCTACACACAATGACCTGAAGTAGGATGTGCGGAAAGACTGGTTACAGCTTCCCAGATTGGTTTGCTTCCTTTGCTTAAATGCTCAAACTCTGCGTTTGATCTGGCTGCAGACGGTCGTAAAACCATAAACTGGTCAGCACTTTTAGCCCCCCTTCTATGGGGTTTCACAGAATGGTTTTTTCTAAGGACAATTTCACAACGGCAGCTTACACCTGTGTAATGAAATATACATTCCATTCATGTTGCACATTTAGGACATGTGGACCATTGCACCACTCACACCGAGACTATCAAAATGATATCAAACATCAGTAGGTCTAAGTTTGTGTTGCCATGAGACTCCCCATCTCTACAGTTTTCTCAGATGTGATTGATATTAATGCCACAAAGGTACCAGAATTCCTGTTGAGAATATTACATTTACACCCTAGTTGTCCCTGTTAATTCAGGTATGTTAACTGGATGCATTTACTACTGTAACACTCAAAAACGGAACAATCCATGATTATCTCTCCGGAGTGTATAATGTATGTTCCAGTGCCCAGACTAGTTCCAGTGTATACTGTACAATGTAGCAAAAGTATCAATCACATCTGTATGTTTTTAAGCTTTTTGAGGACAAAAGCAATCTATACCATGTTGTGTTGTGTGTGAAAATATGTTAAGGACAGAGATTTGGCATGCCCTGATAATGTCATATGGGGGCACTGTAGCACTGTCATGACATCCTAGGACATTCTTTGACCGTCATAAACTTCACGCCAGATGGTCCCAGCAGACTTTACAGCACCGAAGTTCTGGTTTATAACGTCCTAGAGCCCTTACAGGCTTCACCCCTGGTGTTGTGTGTCCAGGTGCCTGGGATCTCAATTTCAGTCTTACATAAATTATTGTAAATCCTGAATTGGAGCAATGCTAACAATTAGCATCTTGCCATTGGATATAATTGCTCGCAGGCTAACTTGCTGTAATTAACCACCTAAATACACTCAAATAGAGGTTTAACAACAACTTTACAAGTGTTGTTGTTGGAAACGAAAAGCGCATTGCTGTTTTTAGTTAGCCCTTAAAGGCCGTGACACACTGGCCGCGATTTACTCGCATGAATAAATCACAAGTTGAAAAATAAAAACGAACTCCTGTATTGTTCATAAAATCTTGCACATCAAACGCGAAATGTCCTTTGCGAAAAAGCGGCATTTAATTTATTCGCAGCAAGTTCGTTTTTTGCGAGTTTTCGTTTGCGAAACTATTTATCCAATCATAATAAGTTTCTATGACTGACGTCACCGCACTGCCACAACAAACTACAATATCCAATATGGCGGACCAACTGATTTTATATGTGTCACAGTATAGCGTACTCTTTCATAAGTGACATAATAGTTACAAAGACAACGATTTGAAGGACAATTTGTGGAAAACCATAGCCGAGCAAATAGGGTATGAAGATGGTGGGTTTATAGCTAAATGGTTGCAATACGCACAACTTGCTATCTGATGAGCTCCCACAGGTTATTAGCATTGGCTTAAAAGTTGTCTCCAGCTATTTTAGCCAGCTAACGTTAGCTAACCTTTAGGTCTAACGTTAACGCTGATAGCAGTTAATGTGAAGAAAATAACCAGTGGCGATTACACACAAACATAGCTACACCATACGTAGGCCTATTTATTTTTTGACTTTAGGCGAGTTCATGTAGGCTATGATGTCACCGGCTGGGTTGTTTGCCTCGGTGAAAACAAAGGATGAAAGCTAGCTAACCGCTATATGTGATATTGTTTCGTGGATATTTGCCGTAGTAATTGTGGGCTATAGGCTAACTGAAGGAAAAAGACGACACGTAGGCTAGCTACCGGGTCTGGCCAGGGGCAGTCACTGTGGTGGAGGGAGAGAAAGGGGGAGGAGGAGAAGGGCAGGGTAGAGTAGCCTATATTAAATGTTTTAGCTGTCACACGGTTGTCTGTGTGCGTGGCAAATAAAGTCTATAAAGTTCCCCAAAAATCTTATTCCGACTCCTGTGTGGATTTCCTGATTACTGATAGCCAAGTTATATAAATAACGAGGAAAACAGACGAGGTCTGCCTGTAGCGATCGTTTTGGAGAGAACTCTTCAGACTTCATGAGTTGCTACACTGTATAGACTACGACAAATTTATTTTAAACATGTTTGTTTGCTGAAATTACGTAATGTATTGTTATGTTGTGGTTAACCCTTTATATTAGTGGAAGAGATCAAGAGGCAGTGGAAAAATCTCAGGGACACGTATGTCCGTAAAAGGACTTTACAATAGAGGGTGGATACCCGACCCGAATCCGACGGGACCCGACGGGGCCCGACGGGTCGGGCCAGGCTCGGACTAAACTTTTAAAATGATGTTCGGGCTCGGGTCGGGCTCGGTCATGGCGGCCGAACAACTAGCGAACATTTTACTTTTGAACTACTAATTAGGATGGGTTAGCTTACTTCACATGGTGCTTCAAGTTGTTTTTGGTGAAAATATAGTGTGAAATAAATAAAAATGATACCGAATATTGTGTGTGTGTCTGTTATCTACCAATAAAACAATGCCTTTTGACGGTCATTTAGGTGCCCAGTGTCCACTAAACAGGGAAGCTGTAACCATGGTCACAACAACTGCGTGACAGGGAAACACAATGTCAGCGCTTCAGTGCCTTACATTAACTGCGTCGGGCTCGGGTCGGGTTCGGACATAAAAAGCAGAATTCCTGTCGGGTTCGGGTCGGGCTCGGTTACTACTATCTCGGACTCGGTTGGGTTCGGACAGAAATATGCGGCCCGATCCGCACTCTACTTTACAAGTGCTAAAGTAATCATTTGCATGACCACCTTCCACTATTTCATGAAATAACGTAGGGACGCCCAATTTTGCATATTCATTCAGGCAAACTGCAAAAATGAGAAATCTACATATTGTGAGGGTTTGTGCAGAAAAACGATGAGCCAAACGCGAGACAAGTAAAGAAAAAACAAGGCACTTTCGGAGCGCGACTATAACGTCCGGTAACTGGTGAAATAAACGAAATAAAAATAAAACTCACACCCTCAGAAACGAGAGAGTGGACGCATAGGAGAGGGAAAGAGAAAAGGGAATAGAAAAAACGAATTCCCTTGGCTTCAAGGCCAGAAAATATCTCAAGCTGCTAAAACAAAAAAATAATATTTTCTTAAACTGCAGAGGGAAAACAAATGACCAGCCCTGACTTTGTGAAGGCACGAAATGATAACGTAGCATCCGGAAGTGGAAGCGAGAGGCTTAAATACCTAACAGGTAGGGAAACAGGTGAAAAAATTAATTAGCAGAAACGCGGAAAAAATCCTATAGATTGCTAACCGACGCAGAGAGGAAGAAAAACCGTAGCAAACGAGGGACAAAGCCACAACCCATGACACATATCTTTTCATTTTAGCACACGCAATCCTCTTTACACCTCGCGGATTATTTTTCTTGTGGGTGGTAACAGTAACATGTGTTTTTTAGTACACTTTTAGTAAACACCTTATTTGGGATCTTAGCAAATCTACCCCTATGTGCACAGTCTAAGGGCCTGATTTACGAAGATCTTTAGCGTGTGCAAAACCTTTTAGCACACACAAAACCAATAACATGACCAACTAGATTAACAATTCCTAAATAAATTGTAGGTGTGGTTGCTTCGCAGTGGTATCAATTGCTGGAAATGGTGTAGAAAGATGACAATATATGGTATAGTTTGAGGTGGTAAATAGGTGGGGAAAAGGTGGAAATGGTATGATGTGGCAATGCAGTATAAAGAGATCTAAAGAAGATGAAAGTGTTAAAATATGGTGATGTATTTTGTGGTAAGTAGTCTAAAGAACTTGGCAGTGATACAAAGGAGTAATGAATTGTGATGAAAGCACAAAAAGGTAATGTCAAATCATCTGGGATAGTATTGTTGGGTCATAACAGTGTTAGTGTTAGTAACAGTGTTAGGCATTGTGATGTCATCAGGAGTGTAATATGTTACAGCATCCACATTCTATTGCATCGGTTTTCAAAACGTGTCCCTTGACTCCCATTAATTATTTTGGCGATAAAAAGTCAATTATCTGAAAAAGTGTATATGGTATAAAGGTAAAAAGTAATAGCAACCTGGAGGGTGTATAGAGGTATAATATGAGATCTGAATGGTGTTGATGGTGGGAATGGTGTAGGAGGTGAATGGTGTATGTACAAGTATGGTGAATAACTATAGGTGTGGTTTCACAAAATGTGGTTTAATTTTGCATGTGCTAAAAGGTTTTGTAAATGCCTTAGTAAATCAGGCCCTAAGTGCACAGTCTAAGTGTGCACTCGGAGTCTCCAGAGTAAAAGTGGGTGGGAGGATCCAGGTCGGTCAGCTCTATCGGTGAGCTGACCTTTCTCTCTGACCTTTAGGGACCGCTGTGCTGGATTGAAGTGTGGGAAACAATGGCTGGCTTGAACAGCACAATGGGGGCGACCATCTCTAGCCCTTTCAGACTGCCATTTTCTTTGCCTGTGTGGGGGACAGAGAAAGCAGGAGTAAAAAAAAAAGGTCGAACAATTTAAGTGAACGACTGAAAGATGAAAAAGAGGAGAGGGCGATGCTTTGAGCAGTGTGGGTGAAGCTTTTGGTTAAGCAGTCGAGTATTCTTCTATGTGAGACAATGAGTTTATCAGTGATTATGATGTTGATGGTGGTGAGGTGTGTGTGTGTGTGCGTGTGTGCTTGTGTGGGTGTTCGTAAGCCTTTTGTGTGTGTTTGCGATTGTATGTCTGTGATTTTATGTGTGAGAGCCCTGACACCTAAGCCGCTTAGTAAGCCTGTTCAGGAATGACTGGGAGGGGCATTGGGGATGAGGGGGTGCAGAGTTCCTGCTCCAAGCCCTGAGGCCACTCCCACACTGGCGCTCAGACACTCCGCCACCTCTCCCTCCTCTGCCTGACCTCTGACCTCTCTCTCATGCCTTTCTTTCCTGGCATCTCTCTTTTGCCCTCACTCCTACTCCCAACACCTTCTCCTCCTCCCCGTCCCTCTGTCCCATCCCTCATTCCTCCCCTGTGGTGGAAATGTTCCCTTTTACACACAGTGAGCAAGTCTGATCAAACAGAACCACAACAAAACCGTATAATAAGACTTGCAGATGAACCAGAATAAGGGAGGTCTCACCAGATCTCTCTCCCGAACAGGAAGTACAGAAGACATTTATAACTTTTCCGTCTGATTTGCCACAAGGGGCGGACTCTATGTATAATATCACAGTACAGAGAAAGAGTCTCCAGATAACCTCTGACCTTGCCATAAGATCAGAATGTTCAAGCAGACTCTCACTAACAATAAGATAGCTGTTTATCTTCTAGGCTGCCTGTTTCCCTCTAAGAGGGACAGACACAGAAAGATATTTGGTTGGTATGAATGCAAGCACATTTATACTGCATTTGGGTAATAAGGATTATATATGAAAGTTATGCTTAATGGAGTGATTGTCTCCATGTTAACACACACACATTGTAAAACAGAACATTTCTTCACACCCCTCATCCATGATGCGTATTCACACAAAGTCATAATCTAATTATTGGCACATAGATCACATGTATAATCAGTTTATCATGAATTTTACGAGTGCATTTTGATTTTTTAATATGCAGTATGTGTTGTATGCGCGTGATCTTCTCTCCAGTGTGGTGGCACAGCTCGTGCCGTTGTCTGTCTGGTAGCTGCGTAGTAGAAGCAGGGATTAGTTGAGGAAAGTAGGCCGGCGGGAGCAGAGGGCATTAGCATTAGCATTAGCACCTCCAGTAAGGGGATTTAGGTGCCGTGTGGAGCCAGGCCTGGTGTAAGTGCGGTGGCGGGCCAAGCTAATGCATTAATACCACAGGTCAATCCCATGCTCCCCTGCACACTCACATGCACTTCCTGTCACATGCCAACTTCTGCTTTTAGTTATTAAGTTAATTAGCTCATTGAGCCAGCTAGGGTAAATGGTCAGAACAGCAGCAAGAGCGAGGACCAAGAACATACACAGTCCTCCAGGAACAGTGGTCCTCGTCACATGATCTACTGTTATAATCACTGCATAGATATTCAAAGCTGGGCCTCACAGTCAGCAGTACTGCTCGTTTTAATTTCTACTTGATATTTACCTGATTGATTAATGTCACTTATTGGCCAGAGATTCCACTCAGCTGGTGTCCCAGGTCTAAATCAGTCCTTGACTAGAGGAGAAGACTATAAACCTGGGGTGAGGTGTAGTGAAGTATATGTCATGAAGTATTTAATGAATTTTTTTAAATTGCTTTTTTATGTGCTGTCATTTACGTTATCTGCATGTACTTAATCTGTATGCATACACTTGCTGGCCTAGGGATGCCGTTGGCCAGGTCTGACACACAACATATGTTCCGTCGCATTGCAAGTCATTGCAGATAAGTCGTTTGCCCAATGAATATAAGATAATATAATGTTGAGCCCTGACCTGTTAATTGTTTCTAATGTGGGGAAAGGATCATTTCAGAATGGATACAGAGACAATGATGGATGTAACAGCATTATCATTTTACAAAACTATCGTTAGGAAAATCAAATAAAACTTTAGTTCGATAGGCCGCAATATAAATTTCCCAGCATGCAGCTTGTGAGGAATGAAACTTTCAAGCGAAGGTTCAGAAACTAAAAGTCTTCCTCCAGTATTTTGTTACAATCACCTGGATTTGCTAATTAGCACAATCCTTCAACCAGGAGGTAGAACTAATTAGTGAAATCAGTTCAGTTCATGGGTGAAAGAAACACATGGCAGCACTTTTACTTTCTGACCCCTGGATTGTCCACCTCTGGTCAGAGTTTTGACAACCCCCACTGTGGGGTCACTGCCCGCTCCTGCCTGTGCCGGGAGCCATGACAACATGTTTACCACTCTCTGTCTCCCAAACAGACTGTCAAGGTTAGCCCTTTTTCACCAGGCTGTCACGCGGCTCGAGCGGAGCTCGTTTCGAGACAGCTGTGGTGGTCTCCTGCAGACTTGCAGGAGGGGCAGAAGGCTAGACCTGGTGGGTTTGTTACATCTCACAAGAAGGGGAGGTGTCTTACTGCCCTTTCATTTAATGAAAAATCGCAGGGGAGAAGAAAGCAGTCAATAAAAGAATATTAAATTCATTACTGCTGTAATGAATTTGGGAGCCCTTCATCCCCGGAGATTGTGGAAAGTCAGCCCTGCCTTTTTACGAGGGAGCGGGCTGTCTGTAGCACTGAATTACTCGCAGACTCTAGAGGTCGGCTGACCAATCAGCAAGCCCACCTGGTAGGTTAACTTGGTAAAGAACGTTGTCAAGCACCAAAAGCACTTTGTGTGAGGAGCTCGTAGCCCTGTGTAACAGAGAAGACTGCGCAATTTAACCCCCGCAATGGTCCTGTTAGCCGTCTCAGCCTTTTCAAGTGCACATAATGTGCACCACAACCTGGAAACTAGAGGGAGGGGCAAACAGGAAACAGTTGGCATACTGGTAGTATCCGAATATCCTGTTGAGGATCAATATCAATAGGTTGAATTCCCAGACACACATACAAAAAAAACACAATTATATAATTTCAATAATTTAGTCTTGGTCTTGACCTTTTAAGCAATATTCATTAGAATATTCAGCTTTGTAATAACAGTAACAAATAAAAAATAAGAGATGGGCGGTGGTGACAGGAGAGGGGGGCCAAAGATGTGTGCGATGAGCAACAGATGCTTGTTGCCACGGCGACACTGCCTATGGTTACGGTGACGCAGCTCCTGCTTCCCTCTCAGGGGCATACGGTGCAATCGCTGTTACCATGGAATTGAGAGCTGACGGGGTTTGGGTCACACTGGTGTCTAAGCCTATGGGGACGTATCAGGGTACAGACTGAGTGTATAATGAATTTAATGAATTAATAATGAATCAGAGGACAGAGCCAACTGTTTTATTCAGTATGACAACAGCTTTCTCTCCTGGTTGGAATTTAATGTTTTAAATTTTTTTTATATATGGCCAATTATTTGGACTGATTTTAACCCTTTGAATAACTTTTGGAATGTTTTTTTTTCCAGAATTCTTAGGCAGTGTTCTAGAACTCCATTGCTTCAATTACCTGAATGTTCAGTTACACCTTAAAGGGTAAACTTATTTAATTAATCAAAGCAGTTCTGCTACTGGGAATTCTCCTCATTTTTAACCGAGAGGCATCAGAAAAGCCCCAGAGACACTCTGGGTCATTTCCAGACTTTAATGATTTTTTTTTTATTGCAAATTCTTCTCACTCTCCCGCCTGCAGGGCAAATTAGACCCCAGAAACAGATTTACGGCATGTGTCGCGCATTCACCCCGAATACTCCCCGGGAAAGGATTTACGCTGACATGACTGCAACACGGTAACATGCACTGCGTTGCCAAAATACACCCCGCTGCCTCGGAGCACGATGAGGACATGCGCTGACACGCCCGTAGAAAGGGGGGATGGAGGAGGGGAGTGACGGAGGAGAAGAAGAGGGATGGAGGGGCAGCCGGGGAGGTGCGGTCGTTAAAGACACGTGTAAACAGTGACAGACCGCTTTCTATACAAAGTGTCCTTGTGGGTAATTGAAGCCCCATCGCATCTTGTCTTTGTCATTGTGAAGGATTAATGGACGTTCCAGTATAATAGAGGGTGTCGGATAAATGTATAAACGCTTGCATTGTGGGGGGCGGGGCATTTAATCATCATCACCCTGTTGTCAGGCAAGTCCCTTTAGTCAGGCAAGTCCCTTTGGTGCACACACTCACACTTCTCTACAGCAGGTGAAATGTCACTGTGACACTTCAGGAATGCATTTGAGAAACGTTGCAGAGACATTGTTACAGCACTGGGTCCTGGAGGTGGCTGGTGCTGCTGTGGTTAAGATTGTAGGCACCGCCGTCTATCTGGAGGCCCCGCCGTCTCCAGATTTTAAAAAAAAGGCTGAATCTAACCTTCGCCTTAGTATGTGTATTTACCGACCACTTGTGTAACTCTTTTCCATTCATCACTAAAATATGAGGATACGTGTACAATCAGTTTTTACATACAGCTGGATATAACCTGAATCTTTGCTTTGGGTTTGTCGAAAGCCTAGACAAGTCGGAACAGGCACAACAAAGTCGCTATGGCTCCTGAGGTCCCCTGAGCCTATGGCTGATAACAACAGCAGAGGTCGCTCAATATTACAGTTGCTGAAGTTTTTCCCGCCACAAAACCATGTGTGTTCTGTTCTGCAGTAATAACTCGGGCCAAGATGCCCCAAAGAGGCTGACACATTTTTGGGCACTAACCGATTCTGGTCATCCTCTCTGGGGAGAAGCTGTTTGTGCTGGAATTGGGACTGGACCACAATGGCATTCTAACTGGGGAAGAATGCTTTGAGGAGGCTGTTGTCACATGACTTGTCGTACTGCCCTGGAGTCATTGGGCAGGTTTTTACTTCCGTTTCTTGCTAATTGTTCTGCTTTCAGAAGACAGCCGCAGACTTACCTGTCGAAGGTGGTGATGTCAGAGACATAAATGAGCTGAAGTTCCCGCCAAGTCACTGCACTGTGCTTCTTAAACCCTCTGCTTGTTTTTATTTTCTCCCAGTAATACTACCCTGGGTCTGCTTAATAGTCCAGCAGTAACTCATGCGTTATCCTTGTGACTCCTTCATTCTGGGAATCGTATTATAGGGGGCAACCCATGATGTGAAGCATCAGAAATAAGTCTGGTTATTGTTTGGCTTGAAGCCATATTTGTGCAGTATAATTAAGTGTTGAAATTAACGAGAGCACAAAAGCATGCATTGAGTGCGGGCGGTATTTTCCTGTTACATTACATTACATTACAGTCATTTAGCAGACGCTTTTATCCAAAGCGACATACAGTAAGTGCATACAGAAACGTCATCGAAGTAACTACAGAACAGATAATATAAAGCCCATTCTTCCCATAAAGTAGCAGCTATCCCTAGTAATGAACATTGAATGCAGTTCACAGCAAACTGGGTAAATCAGCTCTACTACAATTCTATTCTAAATATTACAAACTGTTAGAAGCAAACTTGACGAAACGCTTGAAGAGTTTCCTCTGACTGTGCGAACACACATGAACATATGGGTGACAATGTTCTTTTTGACTTATTTTGACACCCAACATGGGGCTGGGCATATTCAATTCCCAGCCCAATTTGGAATGCGACCGTAGCTGAATGCGCGAACCCTACTGCCGAGTTTCATTTCATATGCGGCTTTGACTGCAATCTACGGGCGCCTGGTCGACCTGCAGGGGGTCGCTCAATGAACTGACTGAACCCTAACTGACTGAGCCCTCCAATACCTTGGGCGATGCAAGATATAGTACAACACAGCGCAGTATAGTACAGAGCACTGTCTGTACTGACTGTCAGTACTGTCTCTGGAGCCCAAATCCAGCGCAGAACACAGTGCACATTCTGTCTCCCAGATGCCCCAAACTATGGCCTGGAAATATAGTAAGATAAGCTTTTTTGAAGATCTCAGCGATGCGCCTGCACTGATGGTTGGGAGTTTGGCCTTGTCAGAAAGATAGAAAGAGGGTGGGTCCACCACACCCGTTATGACTGGATCAGTGGTGTCACATGAGGAAGAGGACGGCGTTGCGGAATGCTGCTTAGGCGGTTCCTGGCACACAGGCCCCAGGCCTTTCGCTGCGCATTCTATAATAATGGAGCTCAGTTTAGACTCAACACAAGGCTCCTCCACACAGGAGGCTATGGCATAATGCTAATGAGTAGGAAGGAGTTGTTATGTTCTGAGTTTGTTTTGTATTTCTGTCATGTTTTGTATTGTCACAGTTTTTGAAGCATACATTTTTCCATGTTTTTCCGCAGCCTTGCGTTCATACTGCTTCTCTCTCTCTTGCTGTCACTCACGCTTCCCTTATTGTTTCTTTCTCCTGTGTCAATTTACTAATCTACTAACATTAGATCAGGATTGGGTAATCCTAACTCTCTAACCATGTGTTCATGTTGCCTTACGTTTCTCGTGCATGTCATTTACTAATTTACTAACGCTAGGTCAGGATAGGTTTATTACTAACGAGTACTAATTATCTTGTCAACCCTCCACACCTGATTTCTTTTCGCATGCTGCTCTCAAGCTAAGTGTCTGCACCTGTCTACACCTGCATATATACAAGCTGTCTTAGTCCCTCGTCGCGAGTTCGTCACTTCTTTATAGCGTTTTGGTTTGTTTTCTTATTCTATTCCGAGTGGTCTATCTGTGTTTTTGAGAATCCGTTTTCCCCCTCCGTGTATTTGTTTTCCGAGTTCTGTTGGTTTTTTGTGTTTGTTTCTTTGTCCGTCTTTTTGAGTTATTTCGTGCCTCTTTTGATTGCCTGGTTTTGACCTCTGTCCGTGTTCTCGCGACCCTGCTTCTGGATTTGTTTTGTACCTTTGCCGTGCCTTCCCGTGTTTGACCTATGCCTGTTTTTTGACTTCTCTTTGGTTTTGGATTTTGTACCTTAGCTTTTACATTAAACTTCGGTTTTTTGTACCCCTGCCTGCTTTTGGGTCCCTATTCTCTCCACCGATCGTAACAGGAGTAAGCAAGGAGGCTGTCCCTGGAAGTGAGTAAGTAAGTAAGGCCCACTCAGAAATTTTGGTTGCTAATCGAAGATAAGCTAAGTACCTGACTGTAACCAGGCACGATGCAATAGCCTACGACAAAACATATTTCCCAGGCATGGTGTATTTGGCAAAATGTTAACTAACTATTTCTTTCAATTATATTACCTGACGAGTGTGCACCAAGTGAAATCGATGAGTGTGTGACAAGTTTTTTTTCATGGTGATGAGCTGCGCAAGGATTTAGCATTTTATTAGCAACCAAAATTACTGAGTAGGCCTTTAAGTTAAGTTAGAATTTATTGACCCCATGGGGTAATTAGTCCTCTGAATTTCATCCATCCTAACTATTTAGGAGCAGTGGGCAGCCACAGTGCAGCACCGGGGGACCAACTCCAGTTCTGAGGCCAGTGCCTTGGTCAAGAGCAATGGCAGAAGTATACCTAACCTGACATGCAGGCTTTGGTGTGGGAGGAAAGCGGAGTACCCACAGGAAACCCACACAGACATGCAAACTCCACGCAGAAAGTTTTGTTTTAGCCCAGCACAAAGACATATAGGATTCTACTTATCAAGGTCTTGATTTAAGACCATGATTAGTTAATTGATTTAATGATGTGTCATAGTGCTGAGCTAAAGAAAAAAAAACAGACACCCACGCCGGCCCGTTTCGGATAAGATTGGACACTAACTCCAGGAAGTGAGGGATCTGAGGACGCGTTGCTCAGTGTCAAGGGGCTGGTCTAGAACCAACGCTGAAAGCTTGTCAAGAATTAGAACCCTGTATGACAGACATACTGTAGCTGTTACCTGTGCAGGTAAGCCAGCAAGTTCAGAATAAGAAACCATGAACATTCTTTCCCGTGTTTCTTCTTATTGAGGCGGAGCTTCGCCGGCTGTCCTCCACCCAGATCAGATAAACACACGGGCGGAGCGGGGGCAGCTCAGAATCGAATGGGGACACTTGTTCAGGGACTATGAACCGGAGAAAAAAGTTTCCATTTTTAACTCGACCCTCTGGAGCAGCTCACAAGTGCACGAGCAAGGCCCGTGAGGGAGAATTACGGCTCAGCGCTGAACGGAGACACTTGTTCAGGTACTTTGTGCACAACATGAACAGGAAGAATAGCTGGCGCTTTCGGCTTGATGCTTCGGAAGCCATTCAACCTTTGAAAAGCAGGTTTTTTGGAATGTTGGAGTGTTCTAGAACTTCATTGTTTTCAATTACCAGTAGTGATGGTTACATCCGCATTAGTATGTTCAGTTAAGGAAATTCTAATTATCTATTTCTGATCTCAAAGAAGTAAGCCTGTGCAAGTGGACATACAGGTGCAGCTCAAAAAATTTGAATATCGTGAAAATGTTCAATATTTTTTTGTCACTCATGTCAGAAAGTGAAACTCATATATTATATAGATTCATTACACATAGAGTGAAATATTTCAAGCCTTTATTTCTTGTAATTTTGATGATTATGGCTTACAGCTAATGAAAACCCAAATTCAGTGTCTCAGAAAATTAGAATATTACATAAGATCAATAAAAAAGGATATTTTAAACAGAAATGTCAGCCTTCTGAAAAGTATGTTCATTTCTATGCACTCAATACTTGGTTGGGGCTTCTTTTGCATAAATTACTGCATCAATGCGGCGTGGCATGGAGGCGATCAGCCTGTGGCACTGCTGAGGTGTAATGGAAGCCCAGGTTGCTTTGATAGCGACCTTCAGGTCGTCTGCATTGTTGGGTCTGGTGTCTCTGGAAAATGAAATCAGCATCTCCATAAAGCTTGTCAGCAGAAGGAAGCATGAAGTGCTTTAAAATTTCATGGTAGATGGCTGCGTTGACTGTGGACTTCAGAAAGCACAGTGGACCAACACCAGCAGATGACATGGCACCCCAAATCATCAATGACTGTGGAAACTTCACACTGGACTTCAAGCAACGTGGGTTCTGTGCCTCTCCACTCTTCCTCCAGACTCTGGGACCTTGAATTCCAAATTAAATGCTAAATTTACTTTCATCTGAAAAGAGGACTTTGGACCACTGAGCAACAGTCCAGTTCTTTTTCTCCTTAGCCCAGGTAAGACGCTTCTGACGTTGTCTCTGGTTCAGGAGTGGCTTGACACGAGGAATGCGACATTTGTAGCCCATGTCCTGGATTCGTCTGTACGTGGTGGCTCTTGATGCACTGACTCCAGCCTCAGTCCACTCCTTGGGAAGCTCCCCCAAATTCTTGAATGGATTTTGCTTGACAATCCTCTCAAGGCTGCGGTTATCCCTGTTGCTTGTGCACCTTTTCCTACCACACTTTTTCCTTCCACTCAACTTTCTATGAATATGCTTGGATACAGCACTCTGTGAACAACCAGCTTCTTTAGCAATGACCTTTTGTGGCTTACCCTCCTTGTGG
Source organism: Ilyophis sp. 1 JC-2022 (assembly GCA_022702515.1). Classification (NCBI taxonomy): domain Eukaryota; kingdom Metazoa; phylum Chordata; class Actinopteri; order Anguilliformes; family Synaphobranchidae; genus Ilyophis; species Ilyophis sp. 1 JC-2022. The sequence continues at coordinate 80,549,352 of CM040402.1, read as the reverse complement.
AGGGTGTCAATGACTGTCTTCTGGACATCTGTCAAGTCAGCAGTCTTCCCCATGATTGTGTAGCCTACTGAACCAGACTGAGAGACCATTTAAAGGCTCAGGAAACCTTTGAGTTAATTAGCTGATTAGAGTGTGACACCATGAGTTTCCAATATTTAACTTTTTCACAATATTCAAATTTTCTGAGACTGAATTTGGGTTTTCATTAGCTGTAAGCCATAATCATCAAAATTACAAGAAATAAAGGCTTGAAATATTTCACTCTGTGTGTAATTAATCTAATATAATATATGAGTTTCACTTTCTGAAATGAGTGACAAAAAATATTGAACGTTTTCACGATATTCAAATTTTTTGAGCTGCACCTGTGTATGGACACACAGCCACTTGACGCTTACTGCAGCTAATGAATTAAGGAGCTGAGAGTATTCTGCTAATGCAGCCTTCCCCACTTATTGATTCTCCATTCTAAAGAGCATGGAATGATGTTTCTCACTTGCAAAATACAGTGGACAAGCACACTTGTTTCAGAGTAATGCGCCATATTGCAAACTTGTGGCGCTTGAAGAAAATTGTGTGTATTATTAGCAAAACCAGGCGTGTCCAATCTTATCTGAAAAGGGCCAGCGTGGGTGCAGCCCAACACTAACACACCCGATTCAACTAATAACGGAGCACAGTTATGCAGAGTCAATAGGGGATGTTATTATTACATGCAAGTGTATGGGAAAGGCCCAAGCCTGTGGCAAATTTGATAGACAGTTGCCTAAGCCAGTCCAGTCATCCAACATGCCATTCAACAATCAAAACAAACAATGACTGTTCCCTTTCATTCCAATAAATCGCCAACTGGAAAAAGTGTAGGGAAAAGGAAAGAAAGAAAAAATAATCCATATACCCTGCAAGCACAACATCAAACGTTTTTCGCAACATATAGTGTAGTTTTAAATTGTGGTTTGGGATGGCGAAAACATTATCTGCTTACCTATGCAGAATAAAGAGAAAAAACTTGAGGAGAATTTAGTGGCAACAGGTTTCAGGTTTGTCAAGATTCACAAAATGATTCCCACATTCCTACAAACATTTCTTATTAGCTGTCATAACCTGTATGTCTGGAAGTGTGATTTGCCATTCTTATCAGGTCCAAATAGAGAAAGAGAGAAAGAGAGAGAGAAAGAGAAAGAGAGAGAGAGAGAGAGAGAGAGAGAAACATGAGAACTGAGGCACAAAGGGATGGAGAAATAGAAGAAGGGTGAGATGGCGAGTTATGAAAGAGAGCGATATCAGAAAACGTGGGCTGCGGGATGGGAGGTTGCTAGGTGCAGCAGGCGTGTCTGTCTCTCGGCCAATCCCTGGCCTCGGTGGGCCTCCCTCATTAGAACATTCCAGTCTGGAAACATGTGGCACCGCGAGCCGTCCTCTGGGAAGACTGTGCTCCATATGTTAGGATCGGCAGGTTTCATACCCTTTGGCACACATTCTACAGCCACCCGTTTGGATTATGTAAACGTACCACGTGTCAAATCTCGATGACTCTGTGGTTTTTTGTTCAGTTTTACCTTTGGTATTACGACTTCATGGTTTGTCGAAGGGGAAAACTGCTGTGTGTGAACAGTTTCTATAAAGTTTCAAGCACAGGACATTACAGTGTGATATATGCTTTACATGCAGTGCAATACAATTGCTGTTTGTGTGTGTGCTTGTGTGTGGGCACACGTGCTGGGTTGTCTTTGTGAGTCTGTGCATGCATGCATGTGTGCAGTTGTGCATATAAGTCTATTTGTGTGTGCTTGTGTCTTTTAGAGTGTGTGTGTGTGTGTGTGTGTGTGTGTGCAAATTTAACAGGATTGCGTACTTTTTGTCACCTGCTCTTAATTTAAATAACCTCACTTCAGATATTCAAACTTTTTAGCAATTTTCCTAAAAATTTTATCAGTTGTGATCTATTTGAATTTGAAACTTTTCATTATTCAAATTTTATCTCTCGTGCACAAAAAAAAATTCTTGTACACATAAATAGAAGTCTAAAAGAATACTGGCATAGTCAGAACTCTCTTTGTTGCTACTGTAGCCTGCTTCCATAGCACATGATGCGCTACAGTTCGTAAACGGTAACAAATTACAATTTCTTCTAAATAGCTGGCAAAGGAATAACCCCAAGGTGTAGAAAACAACGGGCAACTGCAAACTAACAACAGATGGGCCAGCTACCTGACAGTACAGTATGGATGATACCGTAGCTGTTGGACAGCCAGCTAAACAAATGTCCGTCTGGTTAAAATAAAAGGCTTAGTTTGCCTGTGAGCTGCATGGTCCAGTCACTTTATGAGTGGAGCCAGCTGTCGAGAGAATGCTGCTGCTGGGCCTATAGCTGGGAGACTGCAGTCGTCACAGTGCACTGGCACATACAACGCAGGGAACGTATGTGCGTGAAAAGGTCATGCACTAATACATTAGCCTTACATTCTCTATATGTTAACCTTGCATTAGTCTTTATAAATTTGCTTTGTATTAGTCTTTATGAATTACCTTTGCATTAGTCTTCATAAATTTGCTTTGTTATAGTTCATGCATTTATACAAAATAAATGAATTCACATATAAAAAGATGTAACATCCATAGAATGTTTTCCAGGGTTCCCTTTCTAGAATGTATCCTTGCCAACGGTTTCAGATTCCACGTAGATATAGACAATAATTGGTAACTGTGCAAAATTGTGCTAAATTGTAATTTCTTTGGCTCGGACACCATGCGGTAGCTTCCTAAGTTCTGCCTGAGTGAAAGTTTTCAGCTGAACAGAACAGATCTGACTACAGAATCCATGGACCCTCGGCCAGCTACACGCATGCACAAAACGTATGTGAATCTGGACAAGTATTAAAAGAGCCATTGTCTGCCCCGTGAATCTGCCCCTGAGGTAGAGACCTGAGCACCTGGGACAGCAGCAACCAATCCAAGACGGGACGGGGCAGGGGTGGGAGCAGCGCTATGTTTCTCATTCTATCTGTCAGCAGTGTGTACCGAGAATTTCAAGCTGCCGCACAGCAAGTGGGAAGATGGGCATGAGTGTGCATATCAATCCCGTGTGTGTGTGTGTGTGTGTGTGTGTGAGAGAGAGTGAGAGAGTGAGAGAGTGAGAGAGTGAGCGAGTGAGAGAGTGAGAGAGTGAGAGAGAGATTCCCTGAGATCTGGAACCAAGGCTTGATTACCCCTATATTTAAAAGTGGAGATAAATTTGACCCAAACAACTATCGAGGCATCTGTGTGAGCAGTAATCTGGGGAAGGTTTTCTGCAGTATAATTAATGCCCAGATACTGGCCTTCCTTAAGGAACACAATGTCTTGAGTAAGAGTCAGATTGGCTTTTTACCAAATCATCGCACCTCTGACCATATTTACACCCTACACACACTCATAAACAGGCATGTCCACCAAAAGAACAAAGGAAAAATATTTGCATGTTTTGTTGATTTCAAAAAAGCATTTGATTCAATTTGGCACGATGGACTATTTTAAAAAATCTTACAAAGTGGTGTAGGGGGTAAAGTCTATGACCAATAAAAGAACTGAATTCTTCACTCAGGGGCGTGGAGTGAGACAGGGCTGCAGTCTGAGCCCAACACTCTTGAACATTTACATTAATGAATTGGCTTTACAGTTGGAACAGTCTGCTGCTCCTGGACTCACTCTACACGATAAAGAAATACAATTTTTACTCTATGCAGATGACCTGGTTCTGCTGTCACCCACAGAAGAGGGGTTACAGCAGAGCCTGTCATACCAAGAGAAATTCTGTCAGACCTGGGCACTGACAGTAAATCTGGAAAAAAACAGAGTTATGGTCTTCTGGAAAAAATCCAGATCACAGGGAAACAGGTACCAATTTACCCTAGGAACCCATACCCTGGAGCACACCACCAGCTACACTTACCTGGGTCTGGTGATTAGTGCTTCAGGGAATTTCGAAATGGCAATAAATGCATTAAGGGACAAAGCACGCAGGGCCTACTATGCAATTTAAAAAACGATTTCCAAATTCAATCCCCCTATAAAGATCTGGCTAAAAATATTTGACTGCATTATCCAGCCCATTCTCCTTTATGGGAGTGAAGTGTGGGGCCCTCTATTGTGCACCAAAAACAAAAAATGGGATGAAAATCAAATAGAAAAATTTCACCTGGAGTTCTGCAAAACTGTATTGCATGTCCACAGAAATGCCCCAAATAATGCATACAGGGCCGATTAAGGCCGCTTCCCCCTCCTGCTGCCAATTGAAAAAAGAGCACTGAAATTCTGGGTTCATCTGAATCAGGCTGATCCACACTGCTATCAGCACAAGGCACTGAAAAGCAACCAGCTCTACCCAGAGAGGGACCCCCTCGGACAACTGGCCATCAATAAACAATTTGAAGAAAATGCTACAACCACAGCATTAGAAAAATTTGACAAGATCAACAAAAATTTGTACATTGACAATTGGCATGAAGAAACTAAATTAAACAATAAATTGGAAATCTACCGCACTCTAGGTCGAAATTACTCCCTGTCTAAATACCTAACACAAGTTAAAAACCCAAAAACAAAGACACACATTAATAATGTACAGACTCAGTGACCACAGCCTTGCCGTTGAAACTGGTCGCCACAAAAAAACCTGGCTGCCAAAAGAGAACAGGCTGTGTGCTCACTGCAACCTGGCAGAGGTAGAAACAGAGGCCCACTTTTTGCTCTACTGCCCCAAGTACCTCTTAATTCGAAACCAATATTTTTCCAAATTCAATGCACAAATGTACCAATTTGAACAATCAGAATCAAATAAATTAAAAGTAGTTCTGGGAGAAGAGGATGCCACAATTGAAATGGCAGCTCATTATGTCTCTGCCTGCCATCATTTAAGAGAGGGTGTGGACTAAATTAATTCCGTGTTCATTAGCGTTCACTTTAATACTTAATTTTAAATATACTATAATGTATATAGACTAAATGTCTTTTGGCCTGGGATTATGTGTATTGGCGGGAGGGGGGGGGTTTGTTGTTCATGTTTTGTTATGTTTTTTGTTTCTTTTGTTCTTTCTCATCCTTCTTGGATATGGGGAGTGTTATTGTCTGTCATTTATGTATCAATGCTTGTGCAACACAAGTTTACTTGTCATGCAAATAAAGCACATTTGAATTGAATTGAATTGAGAGAGAGAGAGCAGGCTCTGTCCTATGGCAGCACATACATGCAAACATAGACACCAACACACACACACACACACACATATGCACACACACACAAACACACCATGTTACCAGTCCTGATAAGCTCTGGGGGTTTGTATGCTTAAACACAAAGTGGCAGTGTAACCAGAGATAATGACCCTGTGAAGTAACAGGACATGCAAAGAGGCACAGAGAGTGATTATAGAGTTCTTTTCTGTTTTATATTGTGTGTTATGTCTGTAAATGGATGTGTATTTTGGCAATATAATATTTAAGTCGATAAAGCATTTTTTATGTTAATTTGAAAGAGAAGGGGAGGGGGAGAGACAAAGAAAGAGAGAGAGAGAGCTAGAGAGAGAGTACAGTAACAGTAAACCTAGGGCTATTCTTATCTTGGTGAAGGGCCACACCCTGGATTACTTCAGTGAATATCTAGCTCTATAAATGGATGATGTCATCATCATCCATCATCATCAATCTACGTAAATGACCGAGAATGTGGGAGTTTGCAGCAGAAGAAAATTATGCAATGTTACATGTCAGAGAGAAGTGCAGAGGATGTAATTAGCCACATTGCAGCCAAACTCAACTCACATGGCCTTCCTCAATGTTTCTTTTTGCTACTCAGTTTCTTGTCTGCATTTTGCTGCACAGGTTTTCTTTTCTGCCAATGTCCCTTTTGTCCACTAGAATATCATATCTCTAAACCAGTTATCCGGAACGCTGAAAAACTTCAACCTTAACTTGTAAGGTCTGCTCTAACCGTATCTGGCGTAGTGAAGCTGACAACTTCCTTGTAGCTGGTAAGTACTATCCAGTGTGGGTGTTAGCAGTGTTAGCAAATACATGTGGCTGCCATCTGAAAACTCACTGTGTGGGCTACTGTAATTTAGCATCTACAGAAGGTGTTTGCTAAGCTTACACCAGCTCAATACCCAGAAGATTTAGAAAGGCTTGGCATGTTCAGCCTGACCCTCTTCACTCTTGTTTCTTCTCTCAGTCTTCATTCACAGCCTTGTTTTGCCAGCTGTGAATCAGGACTGATATATCATTAACAAGTGACACCATCTTTTCCCCTTGAAGGCCGTGCCTGTAACTCCCCTGTAATGAATGTTGGAAACTTTGACAGCGTTTTGGAGGCTTCTGTGCCCCGAAATACCTGGATATGAACTGCCCTAGTCAGCATTCCTGCCTGGTCAGGCATTAACATGGAAAAACACCAGAGACACATTTCTTCACTTGAAATGCGTGAGTGTGGACATGGCCAGTGCATCAGAGCTGTATCTGGGGGGAAAACAGGCCGGCCCTTTCTACAAAAACACACGGGCCCCTGTGTTTCTGATTAACGGATACAGTCCAGGTAAACGAGGGCATGCCACTCATTAACTGTACAGGGTAGAAAGGTTACAAAAACAGGGACATCAGACCTCTTGCTTTGTCACTATGTATTGTGTCCACAATATAAGGAATATCCAAGCAGGTGCCAAGGAATGTCCAATTGTGAAAATATGACAACATACATCACATTACGTACAGACGTCACGAGGCGCTGTAACGGCGACATGTAGTCCAGCTGTCTCTCGTGTTTGTGCTTGTTAATTTGAATGTGTTTTGTTGTGTCAGGCTTTTGTCTTTAAGTTTTTTTCAGTCTCTGTGTGTCTGTTGTGGAACGGGAAAGTGGGCTGGAGATTTTTCGGGGCACTCCTGCTACTCGTTTTGATAATATTGATGAATTGTCTAGTGGGGATAATTTTGTGTAGACAATCACCACTCCCTAGCCCTAGGTTTACTGTTGCTGAGGTGCATATGCTTGGGAATGCCCGTTGGATCTGCAGCTACAAAGTTTACCATCGCTCTTCACTGGAGTTGAAGATGTCGGGACTGATCCAGGACTGCAGGCAATCTGAATGTTTGTTTGTGTGTTGTGGGTCTGACCCACTGTCTATGTCTTTTTTGTTGTTGCTGGTGGTTACAATTGAAGTTCCCTAATGGGAAAATAAAAGTTATTCTATTCTATTTTATTCTATTCTATACACTCTCAGAAGAAAGGGTTCCAAAAGGATCATCTGTGTCTCCATAGAAGAACCATAAAAACCTTGTCAGATTTCAAAAGATTTAAGTTTATTATTAAAAAAACATGTCTGCCCATATCTCCTTTTTCAGTACTGCACGGGGTTTGGTTGGGGGCCATCACATGCATGGTCAAGGGCATGCTGGACGATACACCACCTTTTTAGCCAGATGGGCACTCCCAGCCTTTTGGCCTTGGATTTGGAGACTGGCCTTTGGGTAATGCACAGCAGTGAGAGAGTTAGCTTACTGAGTTCAAATGTTTGGAGAGGTGCCTGATTCACATCAGGCTTGTGGAGATCAGACAGGCATTAGGGTTCAATTTCACACCTCAATGGGATAAGGGCTAATTTATCTAGACAACGTGGGAAAAGAAAACTGATATTGTGGTCGTGGGAGGTCTTTCGTCATGGCACATTTAATTAAGATAAAACTGACTACTGCATATAGCATATACAGAAAGACACTTGTAAGGCTAACGTTATTGACGTACATTCACAACAATAAGTGGATCCATGCTGTAGTTCTGTTGTGTTTTCTGACTGGGAAAGTTCAGTAGGGCGGTGGAAATTGTAATTTGCTGTTTCGGGATGTCTTTAAACAGCCATTGTCCGAAACGCTCCGTCAATTTAGTTCACATTCTCACGCTCCCGGACCAGAAGAAAACAAAAGCGAGTCCACGAGCCGGTTCCGCGGCTGCCACAGCTTTTTTGTCTACTCACTGTGACTCCCACGTGATGCATTTACATCGGCCACAGTGACTCAGCGTTTTGAGTGGGGGGCGAAAGTATCTGCTCTTTGCACACATAGGAATGTAGGCCACACCCACGGAACGACAGTAAACGTGCCTTCTTCTGCATGTTAATGAGTTCGTCCAAATAGATTTTTTTTTCTCAAGTACCGATAAGAAAAAAAAGCTTCTGTTAGAGCACGAAATGTATTCCCTTGGACATATACATCTCATATTCCTATGTAGCCCTTAGGCTACAAAAAGTAGGGCAGAAAAGTTTATGAGTTCATTTTACTTATATATTCTTAAGCTCACCAAGCTTATTTTCAAAGTATATTTTTCAGTACTTTATATAACTAAATTGGCCCATTTCAAATATATTTAAATCAATCCCTTGAAATATTGCTACTTTAAGAAGCGTATACCATTTATGAACTACTTCTAAACTTCGTATCCTAACTTGGTCTTTTTAAAGCGTTCTATTAAACGGTGATCCTGTGAAGTTCTGGAAAGTAAAGTGAACATGCATTTTAAGGACACCTGCACTAAATCAGATTTAGTTATGAAAAAGTGTACTTAAGGCATACTTTTATAAACACATTTTTTTGTATGCTTAAATATGACATTTAATTTCATCATAGCCTACATTTTAATGCCAAAATTGTCACTTTTAAAGCCTTATGTAATGTTGGATGAAAAATCGGATGAACTCAGAAAAGAGTGGTGACTGAATGGTGGATAGGTGCGTGGTTGTACTTTTTTATTGTGGAATGGAGTGTATCAGATGGACCGGTATTTATCGGAATTGAACATACGCCGCCAACCCGTAACTTGAGGGATGTCATTCCTGGCACTGCAGTCTGTGATTACATTTTTGTTTTATACTATTGTGAAACTCATATTTCAAAATAGTATAATTCGTTTGAAAAGAAATGTTGATACCAACTTCTCTTTTTAGGTCGTATAAATAAATCAGTTCTGTACAGTAAGGCACAGCCCCGCCATGAATACGTCATCCATTTATTCAGAAGACAGAAGTCATTTACAGGATGGACAGTCTGGCTGGAGATATGATTAACAATGATGGGATGTACAGCTTTAAATGGAAAAGAATATGGCTCTTTTATTCAACTTCTCTTTCCACCCTAGTTTGGGGTATAATATGTTAACACTGGTGGCATCTGATCTCCCTGCACTCCCGCTGTGATGACAGTGTTTTCTGTGTGTGTGTGTGTGCGTGTGTGGGACGTAGAGGTGAGTGTGTGTGTGCATTTGCGTGTAAAGGTGTACACATTTATGTGTATGTAATGTGCGCATGACCTTGTGCATGTCTGTATATGCCTGCATGCGTGTGCGTGAATGTGTGTGTATACACGTGTTTGCAGGGGCGTAGCATGACATTCTGGGCCCCGTGCAAATGCAGTTTCTCTGGGCCCCCTTCCCAATGCAAACTCTTTAGTACGGGACTTCTGGGGGCCCCTCCCCACCTTGGGGCCCTGGGTGGTCAGGTCCACTTGTCCCCCCACTACGACGCCCCTGCGTGTTTGTGCCTGTCTGCATGTTTGGATACCTGTGTGTGTGTCTGTGTGCACTTGTTTGTGAATGTGTGTGCATATTTATGTATATGTATGTGCGCATGACCTTGTGCATGTGTGTGTATGCCTGCATGCTTGTGCGTGAATGCATGTGAGCAAGCACGTGTTCACGCATGTTTGCATTCCTGTGTGTGTGTTAGTTTGTGAGTGGAGGTCAACCAGACAAGGGCATGTTTCGAGCAGCTCTTGTTTCATTTGTCATTCCTCCTTCTCCTCCCCCTCTCTTCCATACTCCTTTATCTATTCCCTCCTTTCCTCTCCTGGTCTTCCCATGACACCTAAAACCCTGCAGCATTGTGCCAGACCCTTTTCCTGTGTCCCTGTTACCATGGGAACATGACACCTGATCACTTTGCCCCTTTAGCTGGACAGTACCACGTACTGCTGTCACGCACTGCGGCGTGCACTGTACAGAGATAGACGCGCACACGCAGACACACAAACATGCACACACACATACGCAACACAGATACACATACACATTGCCTCCCGCTTAGTGCAATTTTCTCCCCCGAATGACATATAATTATTAATCACGCTCCAGTCCAGCGTTACTACTTGTGAAATAAATGGAAAAATGTGTGTGGTTTGGGAAGCCAATAGTGTGAGCGTGAGCCAATAACAAACTTTCTTTTTGGTCAGCTTTGCTTACAGTCAGGGCTCGTGAAAGTCACAGTTGTGAAAACAGCAAGAATTTGCACATAAAATACATATATTCCCTCAACCCACTTCACTTTTAGTAATGTTGAAAAACAGCATTATTACAAATAAAGTAAATGTGAAGATGCTTGCCAGACTACAATTGGCTGGTAGAGTTCATTGTCTTTTTGTTTAAACCACAAAGTCTGCTAACTACCATTTGAATTGCTGGGCCTCTTTAATAAAGTTTTGTGTATTTTTAATTGTCTGGAAGACAATGGGTGCGTCCCAGTACTCGAAAAATTTACCCTTTTTTCCTCCACTACCACCTCCTCTCCTCTGTGCCCCAGAAATGGATCTTTGTGTTTTAATGTAATGTTGCTGATTACATCTTAATTACGTATAAATGGTTACATATTCATTAATGTCTCGACGCAAACCGCAATGTCAGGTACATTGTATACGGTACATGGAAATACTTGTACTGAAAACGTTCAGGCAGTTTTGCATACTTCTGGGTAGAAGAGGAGTGCTAGTGGGGGAGTGGAGGAAAAGAGGAGTGAAGAATATTGGGATGCAGCCAATGGAAGGTGGTCTCTCACAAATTCTCATTTAATCTCTGCAGGACATTAAGATTACAGACAACTACTTGCCCGGTGTATTAGCATAACAGTGGACATTGTTCCATGGACAAGAGAATATTTTAATTACAACGGGTAAGTCTTCATGTATGGCCCTGCAGTATAAGGACGCAAATGTGTTTTTAATATTTGTAAAAATACATCACACTTTACACAAGCACCACTGTGTAATTAAAATAATGTACTGTTTTATACTGCCAAATGCATTCCGCAATATATGCATAATGTTTCACATATAAAAGTAACAATAACTGACACATTTTTATCGCATTTTACATTTTTTCCGATGTGTCATTTCTGTGCAATTTCTCTCTATATTTTTTCTCTTTTCCTTATTTGAAGATGTACTTTACAGATCTCCCTTTCATCAGCATGGGAAGGCTCATTAAAGGTCAGGGAGACTGAGCCTCTGGGGTGGGTGTTGGTACAGTGGCGACAGGCTGGGCCTCATTGTCTGATTCTGGGACGGTCTGTGTACAGAGACCGTGTGGGGTTGCATTTGTGGCACACACATCCCCGCCCTGCTCCATGGTTCCACAGAAATCTTGCGCTTAAAATATCCACACTACGCCTCCTGAGCAATACACTTTTAGCGGGCCATGCTGCGATTATAATAACAGTTTGGCAGTTACGGACACTGCAAACTGATTTCAGAACAGTGGCCTGGGTATTTTTTTTTAAAGTGTTGTCTGTTATACTGGGAGAGCGTTCCCAGGAAAGTCGACTCAAAACACATTGCATTAGGATATTTGTTTGGTTGTCTTCACACCGTAAGCCTGTCTTAGGTTCCTTGGGTGTCCAGCAGCGTCTTTAAGCTACGTCGGCTCTATGCTAACAGTCAGGGAGAGGGTGAAGACTGAGTCCCATTCTTCTCAAGTAAGGGGATAGCGCTCTGGCTCCGCCAGCCTACACCTTGGCCAGGGTCACACAGCAGGAGCGGGGGGGCTGGTTAGTCTGTCAGGAGTCCCTGTGTGAGCATCCTGGGACAGGACCAGGAGAAACACAATAGCGTTCAGTATAAAACAAAGAGAGAATCTGCAGGGAGTTGGTAGGGCTTGTGATTGGCCGTCCTCATTTCCTGTTTTCCACCCATCTTAGCGCTACACACAAACACACATACACACAAAGGCACAACCTGGTAGCAATTATTTAGTGGGCAGTACAGCGGGATTTAATGGGAGACAGAAAGTCTTCCGTCTTCAGCCATGGAATTTAGTGCCCTGAGGAGAAAATATGCTGAGAATCCGGGGAAACAGAAAGGCGTAATTATAATATATTCTCCTGTGCTTACCCCGGTATTGACTGCAATATTAAACTGAGCTTGACAGGCCACTGTACCTGGAGCTTCATATCTACCGTGTAACTCGACCAGCGAACCTGCTACAGCATCCAGGTTTTTTTTCCAGAAAGGTTTACCATGAAGGAGCCTGTATGAGTCAAAACTGAAATGGAGCTTTGGGGAAAATATGAAAAAACAAATTTTCTTAAATATATTCCCATAATCTTTACAATTAAAATTATTATGTAAAAGCACTACCGTCTACAAGTGCGAGCTGCTGGCATAGACACCCAATGCAGTCGTTTAGGGCCATAGCCATCGCCACACAATTCAAGTTTTTTTTGGTGATTTATGTTGGGAGCACTTTGGGACCACAATGACGGTCTTGTTTAGGGCAATAAGTCAACCACTAGAAAAAAGGGATCAATACATACCATGTAATACCTGCAGAAAAATAACTTCCAGCTGTTGTTATTGCATACTGTTACAGTTCAGAGGAGCATAAAGGTGTGTGGAACGAGTATGAGGGTGATGCGCAGGATTGGGTCAGATTACTTTGAAATGGAATAGAAATAAAAACTCCATTATCCATAAATCATCATTGAAAAACAAAAACTAAAATGAGTTAAGTCACCATTAACAAAACCGCCAACCTGGCAACCTGAGAGGAGTAACTTACTTTGATATGCAGTAGAACATATTCGGAATTTAGAGTTGGTCAAATCAAATGACCCTTACAAACACATGCTGGCATAAGCGTCGACAGGTGTACTGTATTGTTCCTTTTGTTTAAGTTTGTTTTGCTGATTTAATCAAAGGCCACAGGGATGAGGTTGCTATTGTAACGCAAGAGGAGCACGTCATCTGTTCAAAACGTTCATCTGTCAAGCGCTTCCTCTGGGGGGTAAAGATGTTGCCATATATTGTAAAATTGCCATATTTTAAAAACGTAATAAAAAATGTAATCAAGTAATCCTGGACAATGTAACTTTAATCTAATTGCACATTTTTTCAAATGTAATCTGGGTTTATTATAGGTTGTAGTTACTTATTTTTTGTAATCTGATTGCGTAATCCCGATTACATGTAATCCGTTACTACCCAACCCTGGATGCGCTAAAGTTCTCTCGTTTAGAAAACCCCCCCGGCACCAGTGAAAGAACCAGGCCTCTCAGATGGAGCATGCAAAACGTACTTTCTGCGCAACAAGTTTTAGGCCAAGCCTTGTGCTTTGAATGAAAAGCTATTTCCCTAGACCGGTAAGAAAGAACAGGGACCTGACACAATGCATTTTATGTGTCAGGAATGTCCTCAGTCCCATCTCCGCTTTATTTATAATTTCATCGATTTATGTAGCCCTTTCTTAGATGCCTGTGATAATCCTCCCTCCACTCGCCTCACAGATAAATGCTGAAATTCCCCAAAACAATTTTCTCTAGGAAAATGTCCAACCCTCTTACTCACTGAGAACAGTCCCTTTTCTTCTCTCCTCAGCTGGGGTGTGGTTTTTACCTAAATGAACACTGCAGAAAAAAAGGGAAGCCACTGATCCACTGGTTCTCTCACTGTGAGTTATCTTTCCATTGGACCCTGTTGGACTGAGGCGGGGCATTAAAATATAAAGGTCATGTCTGCGCTTTTGCTCACATTACGGGTGGAAGCTGGGACAAAATAAATGTGTTTTCGAACATTAAACGGAAACATTAAATACTATCTGGGACTCACTGACAATGGGTCACAGTAGATTTTGTGATAATGTAGTCAGCTCAATAGCCTTTTCTTCACTTATTTACCCCTTATTACATAGCCATGGGCTAATAGTCCTTGCCACTACTGGGAGATAAAAAGGGCCAGGCAAGGATGGCCGTACCTGTGTCTGGATTTCATGCCGACTTCTGCTCTTTATTATTTAATTTGTCCAGTCATTTGGTAAATGATAATTTAACTATATTTCTTGATAAGTTCGTGAATGATAGCTGAAGACTGTTTGTGTGTCCCAACATGAAACATCTTATTGTGGTATAATTTTCAGTTAAGCTAGTGTCGGACCTTTTGTTCTTAGATTACAGCCTTCGAGAGAGAGCGACAACATAATTGGCATGGCAAACGTATTCATGGTCCCAACAATATTACATTGCTATTTAGAAACTGGTCAACCTGACCATAAAAAGGCTCTCTGTCTTTGTGCCCCCACATCAAAGGAAATGTCCTGAGCACATGATCTATGCACAGATCTAGGGTGGCGAGAGTTTTATTACCCCTGAGGAGAGCCAGAACAGAAAACTACTTAGGTTTTAAGCCCAGCGTGGCTTAAGCCTTAGAATACCATAGGTTCATGGTTTCCTTTCCGATTTTAAGCTTGAATGCCAATCTGTGACATTCTACTGAAATAATCTAGATCTAAATGTCTACGTAGATAATGGTTGTGGAGGCCTGCCAGTTTGTAATTCACCTGTTCGGAGCGGCTCCAGTTGCAAGCGGAGTCCAGCGTGCCATGACTGGTCTTATCACATGGACGTAATATTTTGCCCAAATTTGAAGATTACACTACTGCCTGCCTGGGCAAAAGAAAAAGTTTAGTTCAGTTTTAGTTTGAGTTTGAGTTTTGCCGTTGCAGCGGTTCTTGGAGTCTTTTTGAGTGCTGGTTCCTTAGTTGTGTAATCTTTTGACAACCCCCACAAGTCCACTGTGGGGGTCACCGCCCGCTCCTGCCTGTGCCGGGAGCCATGACAACATGTTTACCACTCTCTGTCTCCCAGACAGACTGTCAAGGTTAGTTCTGCTAAATAGTGCAGTGAACAGGTGAAGGAACTAATTGAATAACTGAAAGGAGTGAGGAATGTGAGTGAGCAGGAAACATAATAGGCTGGCAAATCACGGGGAGAAACAGGGAACTTATGGGGACCACGCCCAGCCTGCACACGAATACACGGAGCAGAGACGAACAGGGTAAACTGAAAAACATGACATGGGACACAAGGAATGGGAATACAAAGGAAACTAAAGGGAGGTGGACTGGAGGTAAATGGCGGATGTTACAATTTGGTGACAATTAAAACCTGCATACACCAGCTATGCAAGAATGGAATTGCCCACCTCTGGATCAGTCAGTCCTTAAACCACTGTAGAAACTGGATCAAAAAGTATCGTAAATCAGTGCTTGGAATAAATATACAAAAGATCTGCAGTTTCCCCTGCCATGCACAGGGCTAACCCGGCCTGGAGAAAATTGCACACAAAAAATGTTTCCGTTCCTTCTTTACCTGGCTCAGGTTTGGCGTTCACGCATGAGCCATTGTGCGCATACTTCTGCAGTTCACGTGATGCATTAACCCTCATATTATGTTCCGGGTCAATTTGACCCGATTTAATATTTGGCATCTCTTAAAAACCAGTTATCCTTATTTTTTTATTGTGACATTACATGATTTTTCATAATTTGTTGGGATTAAACAGTAAACACACAATAAACATAAATAATGCCTGTACCAAGTTTGTAGACAAAGATGTTGTGTGTGTCATGGATCGCGCCTTCCTTTTCTTATCTCCGTGTTTTGTATTCCTTTTTTCTTTTACCAGTAATCTATCGGATTTTTCTGTGTTCCGCTACTTGTTTTGCTTTCGCCTCGGTGATTAGTGAGTTCACCTGTCCTGCATTTCCGCTTACTACTTATACCCCGCTTCCTCCTTTTCACGTCGCTTCCATGTTATTTCATATAACATTCTAGCCGGTAAAGGTATAGGAATTTGTGCGGCTATCGACCGCTTTGCTTCTCAACGCGGGACTTGTTAGCAGTACAATACAGTACTTATTTCAGAGCAGAGGTTGTGCTCTCACCCTAAGGTTTAGGGTTTTTTAATTTTTCTCCTTCCTTTCTTTTTGTTCACTCCACAACGGGAGTTAGATAAGCGTGACTGCTTATTTCTTTTGTTTTGCTCGGATAACGAGTTCCTCGTTTTTTATCACGAGGTTATTTGTGTTCTCCTTATTTTCCCCATCCACTACGGATTATTGTCCGTTTTAGTGGTGTTTGTACACTTTAAGATTCCTCATCTGTTGCACCTGAAACTCTAATATTTCCTCTGTGTCTCTGGCATAGACATCCCCTACAGTGTGGGGTTATTTGTGGGGTAGCTGTATAAAAAATGTAAGAAAATATACAATCTTTTAGTTTTTATCGATGATTTTTTGTAGGTAATTCTGGTGGCTCTTTCCCATATACAGTGCACTCCAAAAGTGTTAGGACAGTAACACATTTTTTGTTGATTTGGCTCTGTACTCCAGTACATTAGATTTGAAATGGAACAGTGACTACGAGGTTAAAGTGCAGACTTTCAGCTTTAATTTGATGGTTTTTTACATGCATATCAGGTGAACCGTATAGCAATTTTAGCAATTTTTTCACATAGTCCCCCCCATTTTAGGGCACCAAAAGTAATTGGACATAAACTTACATAAAGTCATCATATTTAGTATTTTGTTGCATATCATTTGCATGCCATGACTTTCTGATATTTGTGACCCAAAAACATCAAAAGACTATTGATATCTTATTTTTGATATCTTACAAACTATAACCTCTCTGTATTTTAATTTATCTATATTGGAATTTGAGAGTGGGACAAGATTAAGCTGTAAATTACATGGGAATAGTATTGAACACATGGTTGGCTAAATGGCTGTAAGTCATCAAGGGTCTGAGGTATCAAACGAGCCTCAAAGCATCACTCTGCTGCCAGATGTGCAGTAGATATGGATGGGTCACTTTAAGGGTTGTTTCTCCTGACTTATTTTTCCACTTACTTTTGGTGGGAGGGGGGTTATGTGCAAAAATAGCTACAATTGCTGCATGGTTGACCCAATATGGATGTAAAAATCCTCAAATTAAAGCTGAAAGTCTGCACTTAGTCACTTTTCCATTTCAAATCTATTGTGCTGGAGTACAGAGCCAAAACAACAAAAAATGTGTTACTGTCCTCACACTTTTGGACTGCACTGTAGGTCAAATGAGATGTTTTATCATTTCTTTTTAATTTAGGGATAAAAGGCTCGTCAATTTGGAGGCACACAAAGGAGACACAGAAAGTGTCAAAATATTTCTGTCAATTTGACCCCAAACATAGAAGGCGTCATAAAAAGTGAAGATAATATGAGGGTTAAATATGCCTACCTGAATTTAAAGTAGAACAATAAGTAAACAACACTAATAATATTAATAATAACAACAACAACGATAATAAACAAGCTAAAGCAACATTTGGATAGGGGATATGATAACCATATGGTTATATTTTACTTAATAAAAAAATACAATAAAACGCACATGAATGCTATTGTAGAACATAGGTCTATATATTAGTAGGATAATGTATTTAAAAAGATTATTAACCAACAATTACTATGGAATCTTTTACGTCATGTTTCCAGAGACCGCCCTCTGACGTCAAGGAGACAAGCCCCTTTCCTGCTTGAACGGCACAAATACTGGTGTATCTGTTATACAGGATCACTACTCGCACAGACATAATAGACGCCGGGGAAGCTACTTACCTACCTTCAAAGGTTACTGCTTTCGACAGCTTTTATCTAAGCTCAGTTAGATAATTTAACGATACGTGTTTTGAATCTAGCCTACTTTATTTACTGAAATCACCATGGCAGAAAAAATAGCTATAGAGGACGAATTGAAGGCTTCTAACGGCGCCGCGCATCTTGACGAACAAAATTCGGGGATGGTCAACGGGCTCACTGACCATAAGAAGAACAGTGCCCCGGAGTCGCTCTCTCAAAAATTTAAAAGAATCGCCATGGCCAATCTACTGGTGATCTTGACTGTTGCCGGAGTCATAGTCGGCGTATTTATCGGACTTGCGGTGCGTAACGCAGAATTGAACAAAACACAGATTATATATTTCGGCTTCCCCGGCGAGCTCCTTATCCGTCTGCTTAAAATGATCATCATCCCTTTGGTCGTATGCAGTCTCGTTTCCGGAGCTGCCAGCATTGATCCCAAAGCACTGGGAAAGTTGGGCGGTTGGGCGATGCTGTTCTTTTTAGTGACAACTTTAATTGCATCATCCATCGGGGTGATCATGGCGTTCATCATTAAACCAGGCGTCCTGTCCGTCTCTAAACCCATGGTCACAGGAGACGGCAGTGGAGTCCCACAGACTAAAGAAGTGGTGGACTCCTTTTTGGACTTAATAAGGTAAGGAAACCTCAAACTGCTCTTAAGTTGTAGCATTGGCTAGGCTTGGGACTGGGTAGCTTACTGCATCCGCATTAGACATCTGGCGACCCCGAAGTGACCTAGCGATTTAAACATCTTAAGTTACCTCTGTGCTGTAGGCTAGGCTTACACGTGGACCAGGTGGTTAGATGTAGCTAACTTAAGCGTTGAGATGTCATAAAATGTTGCGAATGTATGGCTAACACATTCTCGATCATTTAAACGAACCTGATCATTTTAGTTCACTCATCGCTTACAGAAGTGCCTCGATAAATAGCCTAGGCTACAGTATTTCATGCATGTTTTTCAAAAACAATCTGGAATTTATGATGATAAATTGTGCGCTGCCTGTGACTCTTATTAGATAGGCTAATAACAAGGACTATATTAGATAACAATCGAACTGCGATGGAACCGATCCTGTGAAATGCATCTTTATGTTAAAGTAAGTTAGACTCTTTACATACATAAACATTTCACGGGGTTGGGTCCATCGCAAATCGATCGTTCTTGTCATCTAATAATACCCCGCAAGACGAGTAACGTGGAGGTGGGTAGTACGGTCATTTCGCTTGCTCGCTAATGTTGTCACCACGTGTACCAGTCCTGGCAAACGCACGCCCCCCGTGCCATTGTGACACGCACATACCGTGCGTTGTGCTGCAAGCTCGTTCGCAGTTGCATCAGCTGCCAGTTAGAATGCGGACGTATGTATTCGCGCCTATAATCCTCTGCGCAAACTGGTTTAGGTCATTCCCATGCACGTGTGTTTATTCGATACATACTGCCGTAGATTTGATCACGTATCACAGGAAAGGTGAATTAAAATATCCAAAAAGTAATAAATAAATAACACAACAGGTATATAGCCTAGGTGCATCCAACATTCCGTTACACTTGACTTGAGTAGGTAGGTAGTTTTACAGCCTATCGTGGTGTGCTCACGAATCGTTATTTTCATATTTTGTTTGGGAAAAAATACTGTTTGTTTTAGATCAGATTATTCGTTAAGCGGCGTGTTGGCCTCCAACGTTTTTTTACGTTTTATTTTCTTTTTTCTCGAGGCTGTTCTATTCTTGCCGTCAAGTAGGCCGGTCGTCGGCCTCATGCACATTCTTCAGGAAGTCTTGTGAGATTAAATATCACACCCGTCTATGCACAGTAGGCTACATGGTCTACAGAGTCTGGCTTCAGTTTCTTATAAATTTCCTCCCGACACGATTTTCATCGTTAAGGCCAGAGAATACCATGTGTCTGAATTTCCACTTCCTCTTGGGAATTAGTGACAACCCCTATTTTAGAGAACGTTGAATGTATTGCATCATGCCAGTGGTCAGACTTACGTGAAGTTTGGCCACCCTTGATTGCCCAGTCACATTTTCTCCATGGCTTTAGATATTTATACATCTGCATTCCAACGAAAACTGAATTTTGTGAACGGCATCGCTACTTAAATGCTAACCAGCATATCCACAGCATGGAATTTCTCTCGCTCCCTCATTTTCAGTGTGACATCAATATGATTCAACTGATGCTCCAAGGTGATGCGTAAAGCCAGCAGTTATTCATAGATTTCAGACAGTCAACGGAGTGAATTTGACTCAGGAGTGTAAAATGTATACGATTTTCCGCTACATGAACAAGGACATGAACAAGCACTTGTTATCCTGGAGAGGTGAGCTCATTTGCTCGGACACTCGGGACCGATTTGGCTGGCTCACACGTGCCCTGTTTTTTCTACCAGTTCTTCGGACCATAATTTCATAATTTTCACTCACTTTAAAAAAAAAAAAGGTTTTGTTTAAAAGTCTGAGTACGAACAACTGTAGAAGAATCGTATTCAAACATCGGCAAAAGTCCTTTATAAGGACTTAACTTACTGATCTCTCGATTATCTGTTTGCAGCATATCTTCTAAAAGGAAGTGATTACATATGGCCAGCGTTCTCATATTTTTATTGCCGGGATTCAGTCGAGTGTGTTTGGTTGAATAATTGCACCGCAAAGACAAACACTCGAGTGCAGTACTGTAGGGTGTGCTTTGATAAACATTGACACATCGGGTTTGTTGTTCTCCTTAGAACAAATACAACTGACCTCTTGACGTGATTCCGGCGCAGCTTCGTGTAGCGCGGGAGCGACCGGTCATTCTCCATTTAACTTGTACAGCAGCTGATTTCATATCGGCAATGGCTAAAGGTAGCTGTTTAAGCCGTTTATGACACACGAATTGCATTCAGGTTCTATCATTTCTAACCAGTTTTTTAACCAAGAAGGAAGAGGAGAATGAGGATATT